>MU227596.1:1335248-1400897 GCA_018584345.1 Thuja plicata | reverse complement strand
AGGTAAGGCCAACCCCAAAGTTAATTTGAGCATTAGGCACAAAACTCAAGAAAGGCTTATCTCAAATAATAAATTAGGAATCCTACACAAAGCTCAAGAAAGGTCCACCTCAAATATTAATTTAAGAATTCGACACTTAACTAAAGGAATAATGGCCCTGAAGAGGGAAAATATAAAACTTTGATGAAACCCCAAAACTGGGACTCAACCCCAAGGACCCTAGATCCTGGGGTCAGGGTCGAGGTCGACCTTGACCCAGAGGGTCAGAACCTTAGAAAATGTGCCAGAGTCTCAGAAATAGAGAGAAAAGGCAAAAAAGAGGGGTAGAACAGGCACATAAGCACATGAAACTCCATGGAAGCATGAAGGTGTCTTAATTAGGACCATAACAGCTTACTAGGGAAGGCTAAAAGGTCTCAACATGGAGTGCTTCCATTTTAAGATGATATAGAAACATTCATGAAATTTAATGACACATGACACAAGATTTGGTAATGCAGAAAACCCCTGTTAGAAGGCAAAAACTGCGGTGGGGATAAAACCCACAAAAATTCACTATTTGCAGAATTGAAGGGGTTGGTTAAGGCTTACAAGTTTGATCACTTCTGATGATCTTACCCTGTTAGGACTAACATGTGTAGACTAGTTAAGGTCTACTCTTTTAAGAGCTTTAGCAACACTATTTAGTGTGCACTCGGTTAAGAGGTTTACAAAAGGATTGTTAAATCCACCTTCTCAAAGGATTTCTTCTATTTGCTACACTCATTAGAATGTAGTAAAAAATACTTATTGACCTGAGTATATGCAATCTAGAATTGATGAGTACAGATCCATTAAAGTTTACAATATGATGTATCACCTATAGTGACTGATTAATACCTCTTTTCTGCTTGGTAGTCTTGGATCTTTTTCTTTATAATTGATTCAGTCTTTTGTTGTCCCTCTGCATAAAACTTTGTATCTGATCCATAGATGTGTTTGCGGCTATAATCATCATCACATCTTCTTGTTCTGATTGATTACACATCTATTTATACAATGAATTTTACCTAAATAAGTTTCACGCTTTACAATGACATCTCTATGATCAAAGGTTTACAGCTTGACCTTGATCTCCTAGTTTGCATGTTTTCAATCAGTTAGACTGATTAAAACAATTAAAATTACTCTACTTGTCCCTCAAGAAATGGATTTAAAGCTAATATTTAAGCTGAATATAAAACTTAAGTGTTTTATCTGATGTGTAAGTCAGATCCACATTTCTCGGAATAAAATTGTCTCTCGGTAGACTAGTGCTCGGGTTTCTCTTTAGTCTTCCTATCGGGTTTCTCTGTAGTCTTCCTGTCGGGTTGCTCTATAGACTTTCTTCTCAAGTTGCTCTATAGGTTGTCTTTCGGTGTTCACTATAAACTTGTTTGTTGGGTTCCTCTGTTGTTTTCTCTATCAGTTTACACTGGTGGGTTACACTGTAAACTTCTGTCGGGTTCCTCAGTGAATTATGTTGTCGGTTTACATAGTGATCTGTCTATCGGGTTCCTCTATACTTAAAATTTTTGGTGTCGTCTATTAACTGTCATTTTGGGTTGTACTATAAACCTATCTCTTTCGGTGATCATGTACCGATGATTCAAATACTGTTTCCCTTGTATACTAATGGAAAAATAGTATCATCAGACACAAGGTATATTGATAAAGACTATTGATCACATAACTAAAAGCTAATTGGATAGACGGTCCATTTGATCCTGATTGTGTTAAGTGTCATGCCGCAAGGAAGTTTATTGTATGTTTTTAAATATTTTATGATTTTATGATTTTTTTTTTTGAATTTTTAAATTTTTTTAAAGATTTGTCACTAATTCTCAAGAGATATCACATTTGTTTTCCCTCATGTCTAGCAAGGTGTAGGGAATGATGGATGGATGAGCAAGTTGATGGATCATAAATGGATAGGCAATGATGGATGAATTATGTATTGTAGTGTAACCCTCAAGGATGGCCTCATTTAAGATTACCCAAGCTAAAGAAAAAAGGAATATGGCAATGTAGGCTAATTTGATGAGTTCAACTAGCATGTAGGGTAATGACATGATGAAATGAAAGGCATGTGTCATCCAAAGGAGTGGATATGTCAAGAGGCTTTTGAGAATGTGTTTTTGCATTTTTATGTCCTTAATTTTGATCAATATCAAAGGGTATATATGGATAGGATGAAGCTCAAAGGTGATATGGGGTGATGGAAGAATGACTAGGATAAGCAAGATTGTGATAAGGTATTATGGATGCAACAAGTAAATAAGAATAAGTTGTTGGATAGGATGCTTGATGTTTATGGAAATTATCTACCTTTTCAAGATCACCAGTGGAAAAGGTGATATGTATGTAGAGAGGATAACTAGAAGATTGGTGGATTGTGAGGGATATGATGGTTAATGTAGGGTGTGACGACTAAAATGGAATGGATTGAACTTGACCCCAAATGTAGAGTACAAGAAGGTGGACTACGCATGATGCCTTTTTTCCAGGTTTTCATCATGGTACTTTCCCAAGGCACCACAAGAAATTGTTTTCACCGTAGGACAATTTTATTTCTCTTTACTCTTTTTTTGTTGTTTTCAATATTTGTCCAGCATCTTGATCTTTGGATAATGCTCTTTTGAAAGATACGCTATAATGGAACATGATTGTTTAAAGTATGCCCAAAGATGTTGATAGGGTGATAGCAAGGAGAATGATATGGAGGATAAGGTAGATGGTGGCTAAGGATTCATGTGATTGGATAAGAGGGATAAAAGGATGGAAAGTAGGTGTTAGATAATGGATGGGATATTGAAAGGTTTTTATAGGGGTAGATGGAAATGGTGGTAGAATCAAATTTGGCACACATGTCAAAGGGTGATGGAATGATGGATGAACAATGGATTGGGAAGCTTGAGAATTTGATGGAGGAAAGAATATGGATTTTTGGATACAAGGGCCCAAAATAGATAGAAATGGTGATGAATATATCTGGTAATATATTTTAGGACATAGGGATCCAAAATAGACCTAGAAGATGGAAAATGTTTAGATGGAGGTATAGTGGAATCCTATGGAAACTTGAATGTCAACTTTGACTTTTATTTTGTGTGCAAGTCTTATAAGAGGGACTTGAGAATCCACATAGTCTTTGATTTTCTTTTCTTTGTGATTCTTTAGAACATATTGCTTCAATGAGGAATTTAGGAACCCACATTTTCTTTGATTCTTCTTTTTTCTTGCTGGACCTTTGCGGACTTTTAGATATTTATTTTTTCTTGGTGGACCTTTGCAGTCTTTTGGATATTTCCTTTTTTCATTCACATGTCGATTAGATTGGATATGTTGATCTTTGTACATATGTGGATTCTTGAATTTTTAATTTTTATGTTTGACATCTAAGTTGCTTCCAAAGGTTTTGAGAATTGTGGATGGATAGGAATGATATAGAGAGTTCATGTGGGTAGGTGCTTGTAAATTCCTCAAGTATGCATGTCTTTATTGATCTTGATATGTGATAGGGTAAGTGGATGGCGTGCTAGAAATGGTAGGCATGGTTGATGGAGGGATATATGGACCGAATATGGATGGAAGGGATGAAGGGTTTACCTTTGGGATATTGGGAAAGGTAGGTGCTTATGTTTGAATGGATGGATATAAGGTGTGTATGGGATATAAACATCTTAGGAGTGACTTTTATTTCTGAGGCTCTCATGTTCAAGATTTATCTTTATACTAATAGGCTCATGAGTAGCTTTCATAGGAGCAACTTTGATAGGAGAAATTGAAGGTTGAGGGGATTTATTATCATAAAATGGATTGGGAGGAATGATAGGTGCTTGAGGTAGACATGGAGGATCATGAAAAGGAGGTAATGCGATAATTTGATGGATGGGGTGGGAATGGAGATGGAGGTAGAGAGGGTATTTTTCTCTTGGTTTTCAATAGGCTCAATGTAAATGCTGGAGGGAATATCTTGATCTTGCTTAGGAGGTGGATAAGACATTAATTTAAGAGGGATAATTTGTTCTTTACATAGAGGGGTACCATCTTGGAATAAGTGAAATGGTATGAGGGGATCATCGTGATACTCTATGTATCTGGGACCTTCATCAAATATTGGATAGGAATGGATAGTATCTTTATCTTGATCTTTACTAATACTTGTTTCTTCATACTTTAGATTAATCTCTTGACCTGTAGCCACTTCTAAGGACACGATAGGAGTTTGGATATGCATGGGGGATTATTTAAGGGATGATGAAGGATCATTTTGAATAGGCATGATAGGCATTGAATCACATGAAATCTTGGGGCCTAAGATCTTTGAAGCACGGAAGAAAATTGCAGCATGATATAAATTAGCTTGGATTTCTTTTAGAGGCAGCCCTTGAGGGTATACATAGTCAACATGAAAAACATTAGGTTCTTTGTTTTCTAGAGGTCCTTTGAATAGCTTTGCTACTTTAAGAGGTGACTGAATGGTGAAAGAAGTAGAGGTTACATGAGAACCATTAATAGACACAGGTTCATGAGTTAGAGCTTTCTTGAGAGTAGTATATTTTTCTTCATTAGATGACTCAATAGGATTTTGCATGTAAATTATGTCATCATCAATGAGATCTTGGATTTTATGCTTCAACTCCATGCAATCTTACATTTCATGTTCATTATGTCTATGATATGTACAATAGTTGTTCAAAAATATAAAACCAACTGATGTGATTTGAGGCAACGTGATGAGATTGTTTTCAAGGATTTCTTCCAAAGTTGATTCATAAGATTTTCCAAAAGGAGTAAATGCTCTATCCAATGGATATTTAAATTCACTTTTATTTTCCAAAGAGATGTTAGATTCAAGATCATGATGATATTATTTTTTGTTTTCATATGATTGATAGACAAGACTCTCAATGGAATCTGATGTAACTTCCTCTTCATTCTCTTGATCAAAGATAGGATGGTCATGAAGTTGTTCTTGATCAAAGATGAAATTAATGTGAGATTGTGAAGTGGCCTTTTTTTTGAAGAAGATGAAGATATGGATGGCACATAATCATAGAGAAAAATAAATATTGATCTTAATGAGGACTTGTTGGATTATGTATCCTTTTCTTCTTTCATTTCTTGGATTTTTTTATTGTAAAGATTCAAATTTCTTTGTGATGGATGCCATGAGAATCTCTTCTTCCTTGTCATGATTATGATATCTAGACCAAATGTTTTTAGGCATGATGTGATTGTATTGATGTTCTTGTTTAGGTGATTGAGAGGGTGTGATCTCTTGGAGATAGGGTAATTCTTCCCTATGTAAGGGATCTTGTCCAAACTAGAATGAAAAGGAGTTTAGGGTCTTTGTTTAAATAGTGTCCTTTTGAGAAGAGTGAAAAGGAGTTTAGGATATTTTTTGTGTGTAAAATACCTACATGAAACATTATATCAAATAAATAAAAAGTTTGTGCTAAAAACCTATACTAATTAAACAATCAAACTTGAAATCCTTGAAATCATCTCATGGTTCCCTATCTAAGAAGATTATAAGAGTGCTCTCGGCTTCAAATGAGAAATCCTGATTTGGCAATCCTTAAAATGAGAGTGAAAATGATGTGCAGTTATGTTAGATGATGATTTGAAAGCTAATTATGCTAATACAATGCTAGATTGAATTCAAATTACTCTAAACATGGATGCATATTTGACTATAATAATGTTTCAAATGATAATGTATGTAAAGTGGTGGCTTGCATTGAGAAATGCTTTCTATTTATAGGATTTTCCCAAGGGTAGGGGGTGAGTTTGACAAACCATAGTCAAAGCATGGTTGACGTTAAGGTTAAGTGATGTGTCCCCTTTGAGTGGACAAGATTGAGTTATTTAAATTGATTGGTCAAGATATCAAAGCCTTGGAGTGGTCCATGTGCTCTCAATCCTTATTACCCATTGGTTGAATTGATTTTGTCTTCTAGTGGTTGGTGAGGGAAATTAGGATTTATTTAATTCAAAGCTTTAATTAAATTAGTAATGTATGAGAATTAGATGGGTTGGATTTAATTAATTCAATGAACTATATAATAAATTGGTTAAATCAATGACATAGTGATTTAATTTTTTAACTTAATTAATCCAAATGGATTGAGTTTAATTAATTAAATGCTTTGATAAATAATCAATGGTTTTTACTTTGTTTTATCTCTTTGACTTTTGTTGACCACTCTCAAGTCTATACAGTGGGCACCCAAGTTGGGTTATGGCAAGATATTAATACAACTTGATCATGGATTAAATAGTGTGATCTGAAACATTGATGTTAAACATACACACACAATCTAAACTAGAAGCTACTATATGTAAATTTTAATGGATTGTGGAAAAATGATAACACTATAATCTATTAATAGTCAGCTATGGAAGATCCTCTTACAGTTTTACGTGCTATCAGTTATGATAGAATTTGTAATAGTTGTAAGGTGTGTAGGAGCATCTTTCATACATTAATATAGTCAATTTTGGGCACCAAGATTTTAGGTATGTAAAAGGGGTTATAAAATGGTGTACAAGTACAATTTGCATGCTTAAGAGTAATTATAAAATGTGTCACTTTTTTTGTACACCTATCTATTTTGTGTTGGCCTAGAAGCTTCCTCGTTTGAATTCTCTATAAATTTTATGTTTTGGATATCATAATGCATCAATTTTTATGAGAAATTTTATGTACGTGAATTTGAGTCACCAAAACCAATTCATAGTATTATATTGATTGTTGTTTACTCAGATTCCCAGCAATGTTAATATTTTGTAATTTCTTTGTTTTTAGATAAAACAAAGTACTATAATTTTGGAGTGTGGTATTTTTATTCCAAAAGGATTTCCCCCATATGTATTATGTGTTCAGTGTAATGTTATTTCTACATGTTTATTATCTCTTTCTATATGTGTTTCTCTTTCTATATCTGTATGAAATATTTTGCACCATCTCTCCAACTAGATTAGTGCTTGGAAGCATTTTTTGCACTCTGCTTCCTTTCAACCAAGTTACAAGAAAATTGAAGCTTCCACTAGCATAGAAGATCAACCAAATTGATATTTTTACCCAAAAAAAAATTATTTATTGTCCAAGGATAAACTGAAGTCTAATCTGTAAGAGAAAAGCACTAAATTTTGAGGACAACAAGGTGGATGTCAAAATGGCCTACTGAAGTCACTTTCAAATTGTGAACAATGAGACACCAAAATAAAAATTTCACTCCCAAAGTGATAAGAGTAGAAAAAAAATGAAAACTAATTTGTAGAATTAACATAAATTATTGATGGGAATGCAAACTACTAACTCCAAAAAGACACCAACAATGAGGAATAAAGGAGGTAAAAGGATTTAACTTGGAGCAAAAACTCCCACCCAAATAAAATGAACATTCCACATGGAGGCTTTCACTCTATTTTTTCCTTTTGTCATCATAATATGCATCCTCCATTCCAACACTTAGTTGATCCAAAACTAAAATAGTTTGACCAAGTAGTTTTAAGATCGATCCTAATAAAAAATTGAAGCTTGAAATGAAAAACAATGTCATAATATGCAAATCACAACAAATAAGATATATTAGAAGAAAATTTTATAGTTCAACGGTCAGCTTTGACTCCTTGACAATCACATTTTGATTGAAGGAATTGGGATGAGCTCTGCTAGGGTTTGGTTGCTTGTGTCATTGTATTATTTACCTAAATCTTGTTTCTTGCACCTTCATACCACATTTGTTGTGGGATTTTTGGTTTTTTTAATGGCTCTGGTCAACTTTTACCTAGCAATTTATGTTGGCATTGGAGTTTTGGAAACTAGCGATCATGTTACCTCAAAACAAATGGCCCCTCAAACTCATTTCAAAGGTGTTTCATGAGGTACGGATTCTAGTACCCCTGCTGTTGTTTTTCCTATGTAATAATTTTATAGCACTTATGACTGGCTGGAAAAGTATACTTTGATAGGATATTTTGTGGGGAAGGTTCCACGTGAAAGCATGTTGTGTGATTGGGTTTCAAAATTCTGGGCCCTTCATTTGTTCTGGCTTGATGGCCTCTATAATCTCACCAAGGATTTATTTTTGTTTTTCTTTTCCAACCCCTCCCATGTTGATATTATCCTCAAGAATGGACTCTTTTTTGTTAGGTTATCCTTGCTGGAATTCCATTCATGGCTGAAAGAATTTATTGTCTTTGATGAGAAAAGCTTAAACTTATTGAAGTGGTCAAAATACTAAAAATTTCTTTAAATTGAAACATGTTATCAAAGATTCCAATACCATAACTATGCAGGGTGCTAATGACAAATATAAAAAAATCGTAGCACCCTTTAGCCAAAACTTGAAAATCTTCACTAATCCCTTGCCTTTTCATTCCACAAATGTTGCTGAGCCTAACAAACCTGAAATACATAAAAGCTTATGACACATGAGATGAGGCCAATAATAGTGTGAGCCTTATTGAGCAACCTAAACCTAATCTTGAACCTTGCATTACCTTTGATTCAAGGTAAACTATTGAGACAATCAATGGACCCTATACATTGTACTATGAAAAATAAAGGAAGGATCTCTCAAGGAGTTCTCATTATTCCAACATGTATGGTGATTGTTATTACTTGAGAACATATTTTTATACAACAATATCATCAAGATATGTATGAGAAATTCCATGATATGATTAAGGTTCATGATGTTTTTTCTTGTTCTACCAATGGTTATATCACTCTTCTCATTGAGGTTGATACTAGTGCTTAGTTGTTACCTTTTCTATTACCCCTACCTCTAATTAATTTTGTGTGAAGTTGGGACATCCTTGGCTCAATTTCATGAAAGATATACCTTCTATCATCCATAACTATTTGAAGTTACCTCATAATGGGCACATTATCATAATTAATCATAGTATTTATAAGACATTAACAAGATGTGGAAAAATTCACTGTTGAATTATTTTTTCCCTCAACAAAATCAGCCATTAAAACCCCAAGAAGACATCATTTTTCTACCTCATCAAAAGTTCAAACACGGAAAGACACCATCCTTGAGTAAACTTAAGGATATTTCATCTCCTCATCTTGGACTTGGACTTCTTCCTACACCTTCTATTCCTCCTATATAGGCTTCATCTCACATCCTATATCTTACAAACATACATCATCCTATATCTCTCAACGTACTTAGGTTCCTTCTATTCCTTCTTCTACAAAGGAATAAAAGTCTCTAATGTTGATTGATCCAAAACCTTTGAAAATCTCTAGTCAAACCAAGAGAAATCATAGTACAAGAGACCACCAACAAAAAATTTGTACCAAGGCTTGTTAACTTGCTTCTCAAACCATTTCCTCCCCTAAGGTACCAAATGTTAACTTGATGGGATTTGACCAACATTTTCCTACCCCAAGGGATGAAGATAATGTTAAGAAGATAAAATTTTCTAAATAATATAATCATTCATTTTGCATTAAAGATCCTATTATGATTAATTTGGATAGTGATATGTGTATACACCTAAAAATGGTCAAATAAAACATTAATTAAATACAAGACATTTGGACTAATTAAAATCAAAAAGTCAAATAAATAGGTAATTGAATTAATCATTTAATTACAAAGTTCATCAATTAATTAGATCCAACACAATAAATCATACATGGCTAAAGTAATTAATTCTTTTGAATTAGTTAAATCCTAATATCTCTCACCTACCACTACATGACACATTTAAATAAACCAATGAGAGATCATCTTTAAGCTCACATGGATCACTTATAGCCTTTTCTATCTTAGCCACTCAATCTCAACATCAAATCTTGACCACTCATCCCTCAAGCACTTGACTTGACATGGTTGGGCATAACTCACCCCCAAGGCCTTGGGAAATCCTATAAGTGGTGAGAATTCTTAGTGCAAATGGTCCACTTTCATCCATTATCATTCAAGCATCCCCATAATTATAGTTTTTGCATCCAATATCATAGAATAAAAGGCATAATTCTGGTTTGGACATCAAAGCATAGGCACAATGTTGATTTGCATATCATTTCTATATTCAAGCATTGTTATATTAGAGAATTTTCATCATAATGTAGTTGTTTTGATTATTTAGAATAGCAGTATCAATCATATAATCTTGCATCATATTAAATCTCATTTTCTAAGTTGTCACTTGAAGATCATTTTGTAGCTGAGAGCATTATTCAAATCCTTAGAACTAGAGAGCCATAAAATGTTAATGATTGCTTTCAATTCATTGATTTAAACTAGTATTGTATCTTGAATTGATTCGATTATACTAATTTTTTGTGAAGGTTTGTATTACTCAAATTATACATACACAAATGGCACCCACCGTTGGGCCTAATTACCTACATTCTAACATCATTTTTTAAGTTTTTTGCAAAATTAACCTTACAGATTCTAAAAAACAAGTAGAAATTTAAATTTGATCTGAATAAATCCACATTTGAGAAGAAGTTTTCATATTTTATGAATAATTTCACATATGGTCCAAAGATCCTCGCATTTTGACTCTGGTGTATCTCATTTGGACTCTATTTTATCTCATACAGTCTCTATTTTATCTCATATAGTCTTTGTTGTATCTCAGCAGTCTCTTTTTTGTACCATTCAGTTCCTGTTTCATCTCATATGGTCTTTGTTCTAGAACATAACTCTCTATTTTGTAGCATTTAGTTCCTATGTCATCTCATACGGTCTCTTTTCTATAGCATACAATCTTTCTTAGGTAGCATTCGGCTACTATTTCATTTCATAAGGTCTCTATTCTATAGCATACAATATTTTTTTGTAGCATGTGGTTCTTGTTTCCTCTAATTCAGTTTTTGTTTCTTAGCATTTGGTCTCTATTATGGAGCATTTGGAATTTGTTACATAATTGGATAATTTGAAGATTAATTGATAATTTGATGACTTGCAGATGACTAGGGAGATAAAATCAAGGAAAACCCAGAAATCTACATTCAAATTACTTGATAATTTTCAAGAAAAAAGGCAAAGAGGTTGAACAAATTAGCTAAGGAGACATTGGGAAAATGAGGATGAAAGGCTTGGTGAGGAAGGTGAAGCATATAATAGATATTTGATCATTATAAATCTCTATCAAGCTGAATATCAAATACATATGATTAATTTGGATGCTTAATCTTTCTAAAATTTCTATCAAATTCCTCACTTGTTTTAGATTTCTTCACTTTTCTTGTTTGGTTTTGAACTAATGTTTGTGAAAGGGGATACTTAGGAGTTGGAAAAATCGTCAAGGTAATGTATCAAATAAAAATAGAAAATCTCAAAAATGTGCATAACATCGTGAAAGGTGCACAATCCAAACTCTAAATATTTTCATGTACCTTTCTTTTACTTTTGGAAAATTTATTTTCAAACACATAACCTAATTAGGAGACCTCATTGTTTCTGAACAAAGACAGTAGGCCTATGCTCTCACCTTTCTTAAGCTAATCATAAAGCCAAACCTATTAGAGTTCCATTAGATAGAAAAGGTATAAGAAAGAATCATGTGTTTGTGGTGTTTGGAGAATCAAGATAATAGGGATATGGTCTCACCTTTCTTAAGGTGGTCAAAATACCATACTGATCTTGACCTCAATTTTCTTTCAATTAATGCATTTAGTTTAAGACATAGTGGGATCGCCTCATGAGACTTGCATTAATGAGTTCGGTGAGAAGGACAACCCAAAGTGGGATACAACCAATTTTTCCATGGTAATCTGACCCACTCAAAAAATAAACACGTTCATCCTTAATGGGGTGAGTGACAAAAAGATTTGAACAATAGCCCTTCTCAAGTAGTCCTTTTGGGATTGTGAAAAACTCCACTTACGATGGTGGGAGGCTCTTGTAAAAAGAGGTAAAACACAAATCTCTTCAAACGGAATCTTGAATAAAACCTAGTTAAGTAGTAAGCCTTCCTTTATATACATGTAAAATGAAAAATGACCATAGGTAGCTTGCTTGAAGTGTTTTATATGTAAATGATCGAAGAACATACATTTTTTGTGTAGATTTAAGGGTTGAAAACAACATTTTGTTTGTTTATTATGTTTGATGATCTGAAAAATCAGAAGAAATAATCCATTTGGAACCAAACATTCAAGTACAAAATCAAAAATTTATGGATTGAGAAAATATTATGTAGAAAATCGCCTATAAAACTTGATTCAAAAGAGGGAGCATTCTTGGATACCCTTTTCAGATTAGATTCTATCCCATCAAAACATTTTTTAAATTCACTATAATTTGAATTGTTAAACAAATTAATCTATTAACATTGATTTTCATTAATCACCAAATCTTTTTGGAGTGTTATCAAATTATCATTGTTTTTTTATTCTTAGAGGTTTTCCATCAAAGGATTTTCGATCCTTTTCCAAGAACCAAAGAGATCAAGATCATCATAAAAAATGTTCATTATAGAGATATATATTTCTTTATTATACTTCAACCCAAAACAAACTTTTTATTGGTTAAATCAACATTGAAACTCCAACCCATCAATTGTTTGGACAGCTTAACTTGGATTTTAAATGTTATCAACTTAGCCAATGATATTATCCTCCAAGAAGTATCACAAGATTCATTTCATGTAGGTAAGGACAATGTCCTCTAAGTATAAGACTCAAGACAACATACAAGTTACTCATGAATAAGTACCACCTCAACACAAAAATCAACCTAAATCACCTATGAATCAAACACATCAAGTGAACCAAAGCCCGCAATAGATCAAGTCCAAGTAAATAAATCCAATATGGAAAAATTTTGGGCTAATATTAACAACACCACTGATAACAATACTAACAATAGTAATACCACAAACCAAGAACATGAATAAATTACTAAAGAAAAGGTGAGGGAGGCACAAAAAAACCCTTTTATTTTTAAAATGATGGATAAGGTGTTAGGAAAAGACAAAGAAAGGCACTTCATGACCTTAGCTCAACTAGGGGTTCAACTACCTCAAGATTATGATGTATCCCAACTAAAACAAGATGAGGATGATGTTAGCCCTCTAGGAGTTCTAACTAAACATATCCAGTCTATTCAAACACAATTGGATAACATTCAAAAGAGAAATGTTCCAAATAAATGTAAAATAGAGGACATTCATCCTTTTCCCTTTGACAAGAGTTTGGTCATGATACCTTCCTCACCTATTGTGGAATTTCCAAAATATGACAAGTACATGGTCACAACCAAACCTCAAGAACATATTAGAGAATTTTGAACATTTAGCATGGAAATCCTCCATGAACAAACATATCTCATGAGACTATTTCCTAGGAGCTTAGGTGGCCAAGAGATGGAGTGGTTTTCTAAATTGCCACCAGAAATTAAAACATTGGAAGAATTGTTCTCTAAGTTTGTGACTCAATACTCCTATAATATTAAGCATGAAGTAACCATGTTAGAATTGTGCAATACCAAACAAAAGAATGGGGAATCATTTTTTACTTTCCTACAACATTGGAGAAAAATCTTTTCCAAATATCCAAGAAGTATACAAGAAAAGGAGAACATTTACATCTTTATTAACAATTTAAATAGTCAAATGAACTTTTTTCTACTAATGCAGGAGCATCTTGGGTTCATGGAAATTGTGTGTCAACCAAAAATATGTTTTTTTTTTTTTTAAAATCTCAGTTTCTTGTTGGAGACTTTCGGTAAACTATTTGGTAACTATTCTAGAGTTCTCGATTGAAGGCTCGGTTCACCGTCAGACTCGGTTACTATTCTTGGCTTGGTTTCGCTGAACGGTCTTAGTGGCTCGATGGTTTCATGTTTCCTATCTCACCAAGTGTGTTTTCTTTTGTTGGATCTTTGGGCTGACTTGTGCATTTAATTTGGTTATGGTGTTAATTTGGGATCTCTCATTGGGGAAGATATGGACCTAAATATGGGTCATTGTTCTCTCCTATGCTAGATATTTAGGATCTTTTGGACTGACCTTTTCGATAGCCTCTTGTATAAATGTAATGTTTTGTTCATAGGTTTAGGGGAATTGTTGGTAGAAGATTAGCAATAGAATAAACAAAGAGATTGTGGACCTTGCATGTATGAGGACTATTTTGTAATAGACTTGATGTATTTGGTTGTAATCGGGAAGGGATTACAACCCGACATGTATGAAGTTTGATGAAATAATATAATTTTATTTATTCCTTCTCTCCCTCTCTGTGTTTGAGCTTCTGAGTTGTGATTTTGCGAGAAGGTTTGGTGTTTGGGAGTGCCTTTGGCCCCAACTACTGTCCCTCCTTGCGTTAGATATAACTCCAATGTCCCTCATCCTTTGAAAAAATTATCAAAAATAGTATCAAAATAGAAGATGCTTTGGTAAAGAAGGGTGAATTCAGGCTTTACAAGGATAAAAAAGGATTTTATAACAATGACAAAACTTACAAAAACAATCTATCAACCAATAAAAACAATGAAAAACCTAAGTTTTGGTTGAAAAACAATAACAAAAAACTACTAAATGATGGAGTCGTATAATCAAACAACCTTAAAACTAAACCATTCTATCTTTCTAGTAGTTTTAAAATTCAAGAAAATAAATCAATCTACCAAACAATACCTCTTTAAACAACAACAACAACAATCAAGATAAAAATCAACCTAAACCATAATTCATGTCCCAATTTACTTCACCTATAAGTCAATTTAATTACATTGGAGGAACCTCTTGAGGTGGCTCTAAAATCACTCCTTGCAAAAAAGATGATAAATCTACCCAAGTCAAGAGGTTATGAACCCCAAGTTAAACCCTCATGGTGGAATGACTCACATCATTGTGAGTATCATCAAAACAAAGGACATACGCATAATGATTGTATGAGATTAAAGAATTTTGTCCAAGATCTCGTCGATAATAGAACTATTCAAGTAGAGGCACCTAAGAACAATGAAGATCACACAACCTTTAAAACTCCTTTCTTGAATCATGAGAAAGGTTAATATTCAAATGAAAAATAATAGTAATAATAAGGGAAACAAGGTCAATTTTTCTCACACTTATGAAAATACCTTCAATCATTTATCTAGTTTTGACAATACCATGAGTGTCATAATAGTCAAAGATAAACAAGAGAATGAGTCCACCAATGTCATTACTAGGGGAAAGCATCCAAAATCACCCTATTAGGAGCATTTAACAAAACAACCATGAATAAATTTTAATCATCCACATTAAAATAATACAATTTGGTGGATCATCTCTTAAAAACTCCCACTCAAATCTCTATCCTTGAGTTGTTGAAAATATCACCTTCTCATAATAAAATTTTGGAAAAGGCCTTGGTTGATACGAAAGTACCTAATGACTTGGATGTAGATAAATTTCAAACCATGGTTGGTCACCTTATTGCATCACATTTTCTATCTTTTTCTAAACAAGATGATATGTCTTTAAACCACCCACAAAACTTACCCTTGAATATTAAAATACTCATCCAAAAGCATAGGGTTAAAAAATTCTTGATAGATGGAGGGGGTGGCTTAAATATAGGTACTTTAAATATTTTCAAAGCTTTGGGATATTCTAAAATTTTTTTGGACCCAAAAACAAAAATAACAATCAAAGTTTACGATGATGAAGAAAGATCTTCAAAGGGTATAGTTACTCTACCAATTTGAGTGGAGCCAATTCAAAAGGAGATATTTTTCCAAGTGTTGGATATAAATTTGACCTATAATATATTTTTGGGTAGACCTTGGATTCATGACATGCAAGAGGCCCCTTCTACCTATCACCAATGCTTAAAGTTTCATACCTCGACCAAGAGAGAGAAATCAGTAGTGGCCTCAATCCTTTCCAATATTTTAATCATGTAAAACCACTCACAAATTCTATTATGCCACATAATAGACAATTCTCCATGTCAGATTCATCAAAAAACCTAACCCAAGAAGGTCCTAATTCAAGTTTCAAAGAGGTTATGAACTCGAGTTCCAAAGAAGCTCTTAACACAAGTTATAATCAAGTTCCTAATTCAAGTTTTCAAGAGGTTCCTAATACACATTTTACATTCAAAGAGAAGGAAAAAGGAAAAGAACTAACTCTTTCAAAACCAGAAAGGGGGAAAGAAAAAGAAAACCATTATCAAAAGATGGACACCCTAATGAAAAATTTTGAGAAGGAAATGAAGATTCATTAGAAAGGGGTGGGAGAATATTATTTCTCCATGGTCAATTTACCACTCTCTCCAAAATATTATGGAAAAACCTTTACTTGAAAATAACAGGCATCTTCTCAAAAGTATAATGATAACTTTGTAAGGGCTAGCACATCATCCAAGGTAGAAGAATAAAATGACATCCTAAAGTGGCTATGTAAAGATGATGAAGAAACAAATGAAAGGGTACAACACAT
Organism: Thuja plicata; assembly: GCA_018584345.1. Taxonomy (NCBI): domain Eukaryota; kingdom Viridiplantae; phylum Streptophyta; class Pinopsida; order Cupressales; family Cupressaceae; genus Thuja; species Thuja plicata. Next base: position 1,384,457 of record MU227596.1, on the reverse strand, counting down.
TATAATTCCCACACATCAATATGGGAAAGGTTTTGAAATAATGCAAAAGATGGGTTACCAAGGATCGGGTCCTCTTGGGAGGAGAAATGAAGGAATCCTAGAACCTATAGAAACTAATTTCTAGTCTAGTAATGATAAAAATAGGGTAGGTTATCTTGAAACCAGATATGGTAAAAAGAATCTTCCTCACATCCATGAACAGATTGAAAATTTGGAATCATAGTGATGATGATTCAACAAACTGGGAATGGGATTCATTGTCTAATGAGTCTTTCCATGATAAATAAATTGATGTCATTCATTCCTATACACCAAAACCTATGGAAGTTACAAGATCAAGTTATAAATGGGTAGGAGAGTTGTATGTACCTTCATTCCAAGAGGGACAAATTTTAGGGTATGTCTCATGAGAGTTATAGCCACAATAGGATCAAGATTACTCTAGTGAGGAAGAAACAAATCTAACCCCTATGGATAATCTTGAGAAATCTCACATCATAGACCTAGAAGATACAATGTATGATTCAAATATAACGAAGTTTAAGACCTTAATTCCAATAGATCTAAATCTACCCAATGATTGTTTACCATTGATACATCCTGAACTCATTGATTAGGAATTAACTAAGACAAGTGAATTAGGCACCTTCCAAAATGATCATTCTCTTACCTTGATCCTCAATGCGGTTGAACCTTCTTCCACAAACAAACCATATCAAGAGATAGAATAAGAGGTAGGTATCATGTTTATTAGTAAAAAATAAAAGAAATAAAAGAAAAAAATTAAATATCTAGTGGTGAAAACCACCATGTGGCAGTGCTAGATAAAGAAAAATTAAAATAAAAGATGAATCCAAAGGTCGAAACCCAATTGTGGCACCTAAGGGTGAGAAACTTTATACTTTACCTGAACATTATGAAAAAAGGTCACCCATCTTGATTGAACCGACAAAAAAAGTGAACATTGGAACAAAGGAAGAGCCCAAGATTATCAATCTAGCAACATCTTTATCTAAAGAAGAAATGAAACAATTTGTGGAATTCTTCAAAGAAAGGAAAACCAATTTTGCATGGTCATATGTTGACATGCCAGGGTTAGATCCAGACTTGATAATGCACCATCTCAATATAGCTCTAGGAGTTAAACCGGTGAAACAAAAGTTGATAAAAATGCACCCACATGTAGCCTTGTTAGTCAAAGTAGAATTGAAGAAACTCTTGGACAATGGTTTCATTCAATCTATTGTAAATGCTAAATGGGTCTCAAATATTGTACCAGTTTCTAAACCTGATAAAAATATAAGGGTTTGTATGGATTTTTGAGACCTAAATAAGGCCTTTCCTAAAGATAAATTCTCTCTTCCAAGCATGGACGTCAGTGTTGACCTTACAACGGTGCATTCTATGTTCTCATTAATGGATGGATTCTATGGATATAACCAAATCAAAATTTCACCTGAGGATAAAGAGAAAATATCCTTCACATGTGCATGGGGTACATTTTGTTGGAATGTGATGCCTTTTTGTCTTAAAAATATTGGAGCCACTTATCAATGAGCCATGACTACAATTTTCCAAGATATGATTCATACCTTTATGGAAGATTATGTAGATGATATTTTAGCCAAATCACATACAAGAGAAGAACATCTACCAATATTAGATAAAATCTTCACAAGGCTTGAAAAATTCAGGGTTAAGCTTAAGCAAAAAAAAATGTTAATTTGGGGTGAAATCAAGTAAACTTCTTGGATACATTATGTTAGAAAAATGAATTGAAATTGATCCATCAAAAGTAAAGGTCATTATGGAAATGGGACCTCCAAGAGATATAAGCCAATTGAGATCATTGCAAGGAATACGCCAATCAATTAGGAGGTTTATATCTCAACTGGAAGAAAAATGCTATTCTTTCACTCAATTATTCCATAAAGACATTATATTCAAGTGGGATTCCAAGTATGATGAAGATTTTTCTTTACTCAATAAATAATTGATGAATCCTCCAATAATGATGGCTCCTACACCAGGCAAACCCTTGTTACTCTACATTTCAGCAATGAAGAATTCATTAGGAGCCTTGTTAGTCCAAGAAGATGAGAAAGGAAAAGAGAAGGTTATTTACTACATCAGCAGGACTTGGTTAAATACAAACTTAACTACACCTTCATAGAGAGAGCATGTCTAGCCGTGGTTTTTGCTTCCCAAAAACTATGACATTATATGCTAGCACATCAAGTTGGGATAATTGCTAAGATAAATCCTTTAAAATATCTTCTTAGTAAATCAGCTCTAACAGGAAGGTTAGCCAATTGGGTTATGGTTTTAAATGAGTTCGATATAGAATATGTGGACCGAAGAGAAATAAAAGGCCAAGTTATAGAAGATCAACTAGCAGAGTCACCTATAATAAGTGATACACAAATGTAAATAGAATTTCCAGATGCAACCATTCTTACATTTTTACCTAAAACATGGAAGCTCTATTTTGATGGATCATATACTCAACATGGCTCGAGGGAAAGGATTATCTTCATCACACCTCAAGGTTATACTATACCAAATTCCTGCAAACTTTTGTTCCCATTCACCAATAACATAGTTGAATATGAAGCACTAGTAATTGGGATAAAGATGGCTTTACAATGGAGAATCACAAAGTTGCAAATCTATGGAAATTCGCAATTGGTCATTAATAGAATAAATGACGAGTAACAAACCAAGGTTGACAAATTGATGCCTGATAAGAAAATGTTGGATGATCTTAAGAAGTATTTTTTGATAATCACCTTTCAACAAATCCTAAGAGTAGAGAACAAAGCAGAAGATGCAATGAAAACATTGGCTTCACTTCTACAAGTACTTGATCAAAATGCAAGATATGAGTTCTTGGTGGAAGAATTGCTAAAATATTCTTGTGAACATCCTAAATCTCAAATTATATGTCTACTTGTCAGTCCTGAATCCCCATGGTATGGTCCTATCTATAGTTACCTAAAAGACAACACCTTACCTTTGAACCAATCTTGAAATGAAAAGAGAAACTTCATACGTCAAGCCTCACATTATGCCCTAATAGCTAACACACTGTATTGTAAGAGTCTTGATGGGACATTGCTTAGATGTTTAGAGGGTGATGAGTCTAAAAAATCCTTGCAAGATGTTCACGAGGGTATTTTTGGGTCACACTCAAGTGGTTTTACCTTAGCTAAGAAACTCATTAGGATGGGGTACTATGTTCCAATGATGGAAAAATATTCATGCCATTTTGTGAAGATTTCCCAAAAGTTTCAATTTTATGGGAACCTCATATATGTGTCCGCACAAGAATTATATCAATTAATTACACCTTGGCCCTTTTATCAATGGGGTTTTGATTTTATTAGAATTATATATATTCCTTTCTCAAATGGTCACAAAAACATCATTACAACAACAAAATATTTCACCAAATGGGTTGAAGTTGTACCTTTATCAACTGCTACTAGAATACAAATCTCAATGTTTAACTTGAATTACATAATTTTAAAATATGGTATTCCACATGCTATTATAATATATAATGGGAGACAATTCAAGAACAAGGATGTAAAATATTTATGTGAGAAATTTAATATTATTCAACATTTCTTTTCAATTTATTACCCACAAGGGAATGAACAAGAAGAGGCTTCCAATAAAAAAATTCTTAAAATCCTTAAGAAAATAGTTGATGACTTAGGTAAAGATTGACACATCTAGTTAAATATGGCATTGTTGGCTTATAGGACCAACATAAAAACACCTACCCGAGCTACACCTTTTTCATTAGTCTATGGAGCTGAAGCAGTATTACCTTTGGAGGTAGAAATACCATCACTTCGAGTTTCCTTATAGGGAATATTGACAAATGAAGATTATAGAGTTTTTAGGTTGAAAGAATTATAATTTCTTGAGGACCGTCAACACCAAGCATATGATCACCTAAAATTACATCAAAAGAGGATGTCAAAGAACTACATAAAAATATCAAACCTAGAGAGTTCCGGGTTGGTGACCTAGTTCTACGAGAAAACCCAAAGAATCAACAAGAAAGGGAAAAGAAAGGCAAATTTGAAGCAAATTGGATAGGACCCTTTGTCATCACATCAACCTATGGAACGGGAACTTATAGACTATCTACATGTGATGGAGAATAATATCAAGAACCTATGAATAAATTTCATCTTAAGAGGTTGTATACCTAATTAGTTGAAAGAGTATCAGATAAAAGAGTATCAGATAAAAGAATATCAGATAAAAAAGTATCAGTTTGTATAGAAAAAAGTGAACCTGGAAGAAAAATAAAAAATATTACATATAGATCTTGAAGAAAACAACAACAATGAAAAAATTCCTTAAAAAGTCATTATCTTGGTGAAAACCTAGCAAAATGGTGCCTTGATAATAGAAAAAAAAATGTAGTAAATCCAAGTAGTGAAAACCTGGTAAATAGGCGCTACTTGGTAAGCTCCTTTATCTATCAAGCATTTGCATTTCCACCATCCTTGTATATATATAGCCGCATTTAGTCATCCATCTACATAATCATAATATACCCTCAAATTTTCATAGCGTTGTAATCCAAGCAAGCTTTCATCAAGGTTTCTAAATAGTCTTAATTCATTATCGTAGTCAAAATCCAAACAGGGGGCAAAATCCAAACTTTGTAAGATTTTCATTAAAATGGACACAAGCATAAAACAAATACGCTTAACCAAGATGAAGAATCATGACATTTGAAATTTTCAAATCAATCCAAATAATCAATTTTCAAACATCCAAACTTTCAACCACAATCAAAAGTGACACATAAAAATCCAATTGAAACATCAAATCAAACAACTTGAACAAGATCAAAATGGATGAAATTCTTTTGAAAATATGGAGCAAATAACAAAGGAAAAGAGATTCAAATGTGTTTTTTTAATTTATTTTTTACATCATGTATTTTTAGAAACTCAAGGATGTCTTTGGAGAAGATGAGAAATGATGAAGCATGATATTTCCTTGGTTTTATGCTTGTAAGATTGATTCATAAAAGTATGCAAATCCATCTAAAGGCATGCTTATCAAAGAATCATCGAGTACATTGACATACAAAAGGGATTAATTCTTTGTTTGTTTATACTAAAGGAGACCTAGGCCATTTAGGTTTGCCATACCTTAATGCCAGGATCCACTTGCAACATAGAATCTAATGAAAATGGTATGTATATCATCATGGTTGAAAATATAAGTAGTAAGGGTTATACAAATTTCAATGATCCACCAAAAATCTCAATGATGATAATAGCAAAAGAAATTGATCCGTTGAAAAATGAAAAACTTGTAGCATCAATAGTAGCATTTTTCATATTGCATTCATGTTAGATTAAATCTTGCATTAATAATTGGTATGAGATTTCTCAAGGAAAGGGAGGGTCAATCATCCAAGTCAAATCATCAAAATTCTTCTTTAGGTGTAATACGTTGGACTTTAACAAAAACAATGCATATCATTTACATGTAGATTCATTTAAATCAATTGCATATCATTCTTCATTAAGTACATCCATTAGGTGCATTTCACTTTCATTTAGGTACATTTGCATATTAAGATAATTTCATTAATCATTAAATCATTTGTATTTCATTAAAATATACATTTATTAGGTGCATTTATTACTTTTTGCTCATTGAATCATGTACGTGCATTTATTATCATTAAGGTGCATTAATTATCCATTATTCATTATCATTTAGGTACATCTCATCATTATTTAGTTGCATTTCATACCACATTAAAATCATTAAGTTTATTAACATTATCCATGCCATTACATCATTAATAAGTCCTCATCATATACATAAAACATTTCATCATCATATAGAACCATCACATCCATATATTGCATCCATAGAAAAGTGTAAGAATTTTCAAATAGAAATGAACCAATGATGGAGAGGTAAAAGAATAGCACAAAGACAAGAGAGATGATATGAACAAGAACAGATTGTATTCTCATTAATATGAAAATATAAGATATTTGAGATATTGGAGATTTACATAATAGGCTTTCTTATATAGGAAAGGAAATAAGAGATAATAATAATGAGTTGATAAGTTATCGCCTATGAAAGGTGGAATCACATGTCCACCAAAGGTGGATCATCCTCCATTATGCAATGAAGTAGTTGCAATATGATGAGGAAGATAATGAGATATTTGTACTAAAGGTGGATCTCACACATGAGATAACAACTATCACAACCTAAAGTGGAATTTATCCTACACCATGTGCTTAAATAAGATGCAAACTCCTAGGTGTCTCAATGACAAACTACTATGCAATGCATTATCCTAAGTAATATTAAGTAAAGTGTAATTAGGAATATTTAATTACACCAATACCCCCCCTAAAGTGCAACTTAGGGGAATGCACTTAAAATCACAATGAAAGATGGGTCCCAACTACTAGGCCATGTGAGGTACCCATGTACACTATACAAATTCAAAACATGAAATGCAATCTCTCATTAAGCGGAGAAAGAGAGAAAACCTCATGGGAAAAACTCTCCCCCAAAAAGAGATGAAAAACACAAGATGCATGGATGGATGGAGTGCTCAAGACCCCCCAAGAATGACATACATCATGTATATACAATACATTATCCACCCATAGGAAGGAAAGATGGAGACATGATATCCCTCCCATAATGAAGAAGCTCTAATGTTGATGAAGTGTACCTGCAAACAAAAGATAATTCAATGCCTACAAGAAACATGTCTCGGCCCCTTAGGAAGAAATAAATACATCAAATGATAAAAAATCCAATCCATGTCAAAAAGGAAGAATGAAGAAGGAAGTCTCCATGTATGCATCTCTAAAGACTAGATAGGTATCTCCAAGCTCAAGGAATCTATCACATCATCAAACTGAACCATGAAATGTGACAAACAAAGTGAAGGAGAAGAATCATGAATGTCAATCATCAATCATCAATCATCAAAGAAGGTGAAGAAGTATCTCCAACTCCAACTTTGATGAAACTGTCATCAAAGAGAAGAGAAACCCCCTCAAATATGTCACCTAAATCTGCAATATGAGACTCAACAAACAATGTTCAAATGTCATCAAAGTAGTCACACCACACTGCAAGATCTGAAGCACTATCATCATCCTATTGAAGAGTAGAACTCATGTCCAATGAAGAAGGAGGTGGAGGAGTAGGAAGCTTAACACTTGTCTCAAGATCACAATGATTTAAGTTTCCAAAATTCTCCTCACATACAAAATTTACCCTTGGTAAAAGGGTGGGTAAATCATGAAAATCATCATCATCAACAACAAAATGTGAAAAGGAATACAAGCGTGATACATGATCAACAAATCCCATAGCTATGAAATCTATAGTATCCATGTCATTAATTTAGACATGATCAGGAGTGACCTCTACAATTTTACCTTGTGTCACATGAGTAATTTGATAAAAAGAAAGGAGATTAGTGGTCAAGGATGGGACACAAAGAACATCATTAAATGTCTCATCTCCCATAGTAATAGAACCTTTCCCACAAACCTTCATGTATGTTTTATTACCCATCAATATATTAGGAGAATCACAAGGCTCAATAGAAGAAAACATAGCCATAGAAGATTTCATATGATGTGAAGCACGTGAATCGAGAAGTCATTTAACTTGCTCAGGATGTGTGGAAGCCATAAGTGCTTGACATTTACCTTTGTCCTTGGATGATGATGTCGATGAAGAAGATGCCAGATGTGTAGGAGTAGACATTGATGAGGGAAAGTTAATATTATTCTTTTGAATAATGTTAGTGATCTCATCAATCTTCTTATGGAAACATTTATACTCATCATGTCCTAGATTTTACAATATACACATTTTACCTTATTCCTTTTAGAAGATTCCTCTCTTGAAGAGGACTTGGATTCAGATTTATGTTGTGAAGGAGAATCATCACCTTTCTCATTATGAGGCTTAGGATCCTTATGTTGCTTCTTTCCTATACCATTGGAAGCCTTTGGAGTAGAGTCATTTGCAAGAAATGCATGATGCGTTGAAGGCTTCAATTGACCCATTTGTGACAATTTTTCTTGTTCCCTTGCGAGTTGAGCTACAAATTCATAAAGAGAAGGCATTTTATATACACTACCAAGAGAATCCATAGAAGCATAGAATGTAGAAACAAAAATTGAATATTCAGGATCTAGCTTAGAAAGAATAGATAATATCAATTGTTCATCCTCTTTAGTAATGCCACTATTAGAAAGCTCCAATCTAATAGAATTGAATTTAGAGAAAAAAGTATTGAATATTGTTAAAATATCTAGGATCTAAACTTATGATCTCATTCTCCAATCTAAAATTTCTCATTCTATTAGGTTTACCAAAGAGTCCCTCCAAGATGGTCTAAGCATCAGGCGTATGGACAAGATGCAATATGAAATAGTAAATCATGAGAGATGGATGATCTAAGATAGACAAGTGATTTATCCCTTTGATCAAACCATTTTATCTTTTCTGCAGCACCTGTATTTGGTTTTGGATCCTGCCTAGAACATAATCTAAGCAATCCAACACTTAACAACTGATTAGATGCATACTCTTTCCATTCATGATAGTTATATGGAGTGAGGATTTTGACTTTGAAAATTCCATAATGCAGCCAAAGAATAACTAAGGACAACTGATAACTCCTTCAAATGACTAATACAAATCAGAAAACTAAAATCCAAGGATTAACCAAGTGCATATATAGCCCCAAAATGACCTATTTCTAAAAGTGGTATTTCCACTCCAAACCACTGAAAACTAATTGCAGATCTGGAAAGTAGACAAAAAAATTATGCACTTTCAAAAATAATTGCAATTAAAAATATTACCATATGTGCAAATGAAGCCTTTGAAGTTGCAAAATGTAGGATTAGACATGTGCAGTCATGAAAATTTACAATTTATGATCTATATGGCCACCAAAATCAGAAACTGATGCCACCACTATAATCTTCACAAAATTCTACATCAAATCAAAAAATAATTCTTGAAAAAAGGAGTCAATATGAGCAAGTTGTGAGCCTTTGAAGCTGAGCAGCAAAATCAAAAACTCAAATAGTGAGGGTAGAAAAATCAAAATCCTTGATGACTTTATCAAGGCACATGAATAAAATTGATGGTCGTATGGCTTTTGTATAAAGCCAATAATGCAATACAAATGACGGTTGGATGTCTATCAAATTTAGGCTTGGTGAAATTCACATGTGGTAAAACAAAAGGGTCCTTGCTGATGACATGTCTCTGTCTGGCTGGGTCATACAGTATGAAGTGGTAGGTGATGTGTCTGATGATGTTAGCATCTACTGACTATGCAACTAGATGATGTGGCATTGGCAGTCACAGGTTGTTGATGTGGCACTGAATGTGCACTTGCTGTCAATGTGGACGATGTTGTTGGTTCATGGTAGCACTGATGGGGCCGCTCCATGACAGAACTAAATGGTACCGCATGACACTTTTTCACTATGGGAGGTGACAGGGGTGGAAATATGGTTATGCCACATGGACAAGTCAAAATCTACCATTTGGAAGGGCTGAGCGGCAATATGGAAGGTTACAGACCATCAGTGGTGAGCAAGGCTGAGGGCAGGAGATTAGTCCCACATTGGGAATGTGAAGTTTTAAACTCTGATTTATATTGACATAGTCGCTCTCCTCTGCCAAAGTTGTTATCGCACGCATGGTGTTTGATGGGATGTTTGTTGATTCTGGTGTTTGGGTGTGATACCAACAAATTTGGTGAGCTAATGGTATGCCAACTTCGTGATTTTTCTGTCATATGTTGACAATGAATAATCTTTGTCTGTTATGAAAAACTCTAACTAAAATCCAAAATGTATAGGGATTCGATCCCCAAAAATTTTGCTAGGCAATTATATATAAAAATATGTGAATAATAAATCAACACACAGAATTTAAAAAAAAATTATAATTTATTTTTTTAATGATCATACCGTGCTTGCACATGTAGGTTGTATGGCTTTCCTATGCAAAAAAAATCTTCCACAGATTTGACTTTCACTAAATATAGGTGAATTTATAGTCAATTTTCACTGGAGCAGCCTCTCGAATGCAATGGTGAGTTCAGATCTGACCCAAAATGCTCCCACAAAATGTTGGTCCTCAGATTTGAGATATGGACTTCCAATGCATGCACAAAGAACTCTCCAAATAGGCTATCCAAAATGCTCCAATGGCTTTGATACCATGTAAAAATTTCCAAATAGTAATGAACCAAGGATCTAGAGGTCAAAGAATAGCACAAAGACAAGAGAGATGATATGAACAAGAATGGATTGTATTCTCCTTAATATTCAAATAGAAGATATTAGAGATATTGGAGATTTACATAATATGCCTGCTTATATAGGAAAGACAATAAGAGACAATGATAAGAAGCTGATAAGCTATCACCTATGCAAGGTGGAATCACATGTCCACCAAAGGTGGATCATCCTCCATTATGAAATGAAGTATGTGCAATATGATGAGGATGATAATTTGATATTTGCACTAAAGGTGGATCTCACACATGAGATAACAACTATCATGGTACCTAAAGTGGAATTTCTCCTACACCATGTGCTTAAAAAGGATGCAAACTACTAGTGTCTCAATGACAAACTACTATGCAATGCATTATCCTAAGTAAGATTAAGTAAAGTGTAATTAGGAATATTTAATTACACCAAAAAAAATAAAGCATCATATAAAATAGTTTACATACATTATCCATTCAATTAAGTCATCTATCTAAGCATCTATATAGGTAAAGCATTTGCTAGGAATAATAGTCCACCAACACAACTGAGAGGGGGGTGAACCAGTTGTGAGACAGATTATTAAACATTAAACATTATAAGCCAAAACTTTAATCCAAATGATAACACAACAAATGCAACACCATAACACAATCCTTTGTTGTCGAGGAAACCCTGTTAAAGGTAAAACTCCAATGGAAATTAGTATCCACAAATAGTGTACTGGGAGTATAGTATCCCTGCTAAAATGATCTAGCCTTTTTAGGAGCTTATTAATGCATTACATTACATAGTCCTTATTAAAGGACAAACCCTGTTAGGAGTCAAGAGTAACAGTAGGCTCGCTTCCCAGGCACACTACCTAAAGAAGGTTAAATCCACCTTCAGGACTTACTATATGAAATACAAATGTATATGAAATATATAATCTAATGAACTATATTATAGCAACTATCTTTTCTTGATCAGTTCCAATGAAGTCTCTTAATCACATCCTCTTCTCTACATCCAACAGAATTTGTACAAACGAGCTCGTAGCTTCCACACTTTGTTGTTACCATGCTTTCCACAAAAGAAAATAAGTTTCTTTTATACACATTTACAATAAGCAATTAGGTCGGCCAATTAAGACTTCCCCAATGCACAAATAATTACTTAACCCCTTGATAAGATACACACAGTACCTATAACAAGTAAATGTTAAATACAAATCATCAAATATAATCTAAGATCCTTAATCTACGCTCGCAATCCATAATACATGCTCTATCTCTTAAGTCGGCCCCAAATAGGTCTTCTCTAGAACACACGCCACAACTGACATCACCAAGAGTCCTTTGACCCAAGAATCATAACATGCATTCCTTAACATGTGTGTTTTCCATTCCCCAAGATTGCATAACATGAATCCATATCACACGCAAGTTATCCTCAAAAGTCAGAGACTAACTCTGGCATAGTTCACTGTCACTGTTTAGTACCCAGTCTTCACTAAAACATCTATAAATTTATCAATCTGAAATATTAAGCCATGCGACCTTAGATATAAGATCAAAATATATCCCTGCACACATCATCATCTTTGCATGTTCTAAATCAACCATACAGTACACATACATTTTTGTCAGTCATCTAAGCAATAGTAATGACCAGTATGTTCTGCCTCAATAGAAACATATGTTGACATCAGTGACAAAAAATGAATGCCAACAACAATATCAGAAACCAATTCCAACAATCTCCCCCTTTAGCATTGATGGAAACATATGGGAAAATCCATCAACCCAAAAGTACTCTCTCTAAATACAATCTTCTCAATATCCTCAACGCAACTCTCCCTAAAACAACAGGGATTTTAACATTGAATCTCTCTCCCTTTGACAATAATGGAAAAGGGTGTCATTAATCTACTTCTAACCATCTTTCCTCTGCAAGGTGTATATTTTCAAACCTTCATGCATGCAACAACCAGGTGCAAAATCACCCAAATGTGTTCTATATTGTTCCTATGATCACTCCCCCTGAGGAGTAGATCCATACATCAAGTCCAGAAAATAATATAGCTCTAAAAGCCACTGGACTGATGCATTACTGCATTAATTTGGTTCTCGCGAGGGGATCTCACCCCAAGCATACCTCTAAGATACTCAAAGGCATCCTTTGCCAAAGGTTTTGTAAATATATCATCTATTTGTTCCTTTGTGCTAATATACTCCAATCTAATCTCCTTCTCTGCAACCTTGTCTCTAAAGAAATGATACTTAATGGAAATATGTTTAGTCTTCTAATGCATAACTAGATTTTTTGACATATTCATTGTGCTAGTGCTATCACAATGGATAACCACTAGCTCATCAAAAGTTATCCCAATGTCCTTCAGCATTTGCTTCATCCAAACAATGTGTGTGCAATTTATTGTAGCAGGAACATACTCTGATTCAAGAGTAGACTAAGCTATACAGTCCTACTTTTTACTTAACCAGGAAACCAATCTTTTCTCAAGAAATAATGCACCACCACTTGTACTCTTTCTATCATCAACATTTCTTTCCCAATCAACATCAATATAAGCATGCAAAACAAAATCATCAGATTTTTTATACCATAATCCATAACCCAATGTCCCTTTTAGATATCTAAATATTCTTTTTAAAATAGCAAGGTGTGTCTTTTTAGGATCTACTTGATATCTTGCCACAATTCCAATGACAATAGAAATATCCGGTCTAGTGTGAGTTACATATTGTAGGCCTCCAATCATAGGTCTATACTTTGTCTAAAAAAACACTTTAAGATTCATCAGTAGTCGTAATATTATGACCAGTAACCATAGGAATTCCAATAGGTTTACAATCTTACATTCCAAACTTTTTCAACATTTCTTTAAGATACTTGGTCTGAGAAATAAAAATACCATTCTTGTTCTGATTAATTTGCAATCCAAGGAAAAATTTCATCTCACCAATCATTTACATCTCAAATTCATTTTCCATTTCCTTAGAGAAATTTTTACTCATTACACTATTTCCTCCAAAAATGATATCATCAAAAAAAACTTCAACTATTAAATCTCCATCTTCACTAGTTCTAAAGTACAAATTACTATCTACATTACCTTTTCTAAAACCAAGATGAAGTAGATATTTGTCCAATCTTGCATACCATGCTCTAGGTGTTTGTTTTAGTCCATACAAAGCCTTCTTAAACTTTCAAACCATGTCCTCATCTTCTGTCAGAGGAAATCCATCAGGTTGTTTAATATATACTTCCTCCTCTAGATCTTCATTCAGAAATGCAGATTTCGCATCCATCTGATATACTTTGAAGTCTTTGTCTGCAGCATAAGCAAGAAATAATATTATAGCCTCAAGCCTAGAAATAGGAGAAAATGTTTCTTCAAGTTCTATGCCTTCTTTTTGCGAGTAGCCTTTACAAACCAGTCTTTCCTTATTTCTTACAACCCTTCCTTCCTCATTCATATTGTTTCTGAAAACCCACTTAGTTCCTATAACATTCTTATCTTTAGGTCTAGGAACCAATTCCCATGTGTTATTTTTCTTTATTTTCTCCAATTCTTCCTACATATCCTAAGTCCAAGATTCATCTCTACATGCCTCATCAGTAGTTTTTGGTTCAACTTGATATATTAAGAAAATTTCATCTATTAATATTGATCTTGTCATCATGTCTTTATTTGCATTCCCAATAATTTGATTTTTAGGATAGTTTTTCTTAACATACCTCAGAGTCTTAGGAATTTCAGTAGGATCATTTGAGTCATCTTGACATACCTCAATATCATGATTAATCTCAAAAGGCTCTTCTTGATTTGTAGTAACCTCCTTATTCTCTGTAGTTTGGTTACAGTCGTATATTCTTTTCTGAATCTGGAAATTTTCATCAATCCTCACATTAGCACTTTCAATCATCTTCCTCAATCTTAGATTGAAACATTTATAAGATTTTCTCTTAGTGGAATAACCAAGGAAGATTCCTTCATCACTTCTAGCATAAAAATTTCCTATCTCATCATCTCTTTTGATATAGAATTTACTACCAAATATTCTGAAATATTTCAGAGTATGAGTATGACTAAACCATAATTCATAAGGAGTCTTACTTGTACCTTCTCTGATCTGAATTATATTCAAGGTATAAATAGTAGTACCAATAGCTTCTCTCCAATGAACATGTGATACATTTCCTTTCAACAACATAGTTATTGCAGCATCTAATATTTTTATGTTTCTTAACTCTGCTATCCCATTCTTTTGTGGTGTCCTAGGACCAGATGTCTGTTTGTATATTCCATGCTCTTCATTGTGGGTACTGAACAAGTCTAAATTAAATTCTCCACCTCTATATGATCTTAAACATTTTATCTTTAAACCTGATTCATTCTCAACTTTTTCTTTGAATATCTCAAATTTGTCAAAAGCCTCAAATTTCTCTCTAAGATATATAACACGCATCATCCTAGAAAATTCATCAAAAAAAGGTATGAAATACATTTCACCATAGTAATACCTCATTCTTGTAGTACCACACAAATCTGTATGCACCAAATCCAACTTCCTTTTTTGTTGAGTAAGATTTTCTTTTAAAAATGCTTCTAATATGCTTTCTCATTACAGATTCTCTACACATGGTATTAGATGGTTTCACAATCTTTGGTACGTCTCTAACAACATTAGTCATAGTTTCCTTCACAATATTATCAAAATTCACATGACAAAATCTTCTATGCCATAACCAACTTTCATCAACCTTCGTAACAAAAAATGAAGCCTCAGATGTATCCAATTCAAATACATTACATCTTGACTTAGTACCAGATGTAATCAATTTTCTTGACTTGCTTTTGATAGAATATTTCCCATGAATGAATTTTAATTGATAAAAAAATTTCCACTAACTGTCCAACACTCAACAAATTATGCTTAATTCTATCAACTAGTAACACATCTTCAGTATTAGTCTTTCCATCCAAAGAAATAGATCCAACTCCAATGATAATCTTAGGAGTGTTTTCACCAAATCTCACAACACCATCATCATACTTGGTTAGCTTAACAAATTTATTTCTATCACCGGTCATATGGTGTGAACAACCACTGTCTATGACCTATTCATATTTCTTTTCAACATGTGACACTAGGGATTTCTCTTCATAAATAGGTTCATCATCCTTGATAGCAATAAATCCAATGTCATCATAATTAATAGCATCATCATCAGAAACACCTTCACTAGCATAGTAACATTCCTTGTCCTTGGAATACTTAGGTCTATAAAACTTAGATTTATGCTTAGGAACTCTTGTAGGAAATCTAGATGCAAAATGACCTATCTTATTGCATGAAAAACATCTCAGAGGTAACTTTCCTTCAAACTTACCCTTACCTCTCTTTTCTCTTCTAGTGATCAAGGCCAAAATTTCATCTAACTTCCTTCATTCTTCCTATATATTTTCCCGGTCATCAACATATTCACCAAGCTCTTCTCGCAAGTCACTTTTGCTGGTGCTCGCAGTCCCTGATAAAGTCTTTTTATTACTATGCACAGTCGCCTTGAATTCTATCTCAACCTTAGGTAATGAATCTCCTAGCTCTACGGCCTCAAAATTAGTTAATTTTGTAGTCAATATCTATATATTGAAGTTCACCATCAAAGTTATGATCTCTTCTATACCTTGCACTTTAGTTTTGTAAAAAGGTGTCAAATATCTAAGAATTTTTGCAATCACTTCATCTTTTATTATGTTCCTTCAGATTATCTGATGCCAATAGCAACCTTTGTAACTCTCTGTACATATGCTCTAATATTCTCATCATCTTTCATTTTTAGATTTTCCATCTTTGTCTTCCAAATATGCAACTTTGTTTGCTTAGTAAACTTATCTCCTTCATATCGTGCTTCCAATCTTGACCAAATTTTATGTGCAAAATCTAAGTCTTTAACCTCTGTGAATTCACCTTCAGAGAGCGTACTAATTAGTACTTATCTTTCAATAATGTTACAAGAAAACAACTTATTTTCATCATCAATAGCTTTACCTAGTTCATCTTCAGTCTTAACTGGATCATATTTCTTTGTAATCATCTAATAGTCAATTCCGAAACACAGCAAATTAGTTCTCATTTTGTTCTTCCACCTGTCAAAGTTTTCAGGATCAAACTTGGGACTATCCTTCCTGTAGTACACCATTTTTGGGATCACCTCAAGTTGTTAAGATTTCTCTCTAAGGACCAGAAGCTCTGATACCAATTGTTAGGAATAACAGTCCACCAACACAACTAGGAGGGGGGAGTGAATCAGTTGTGATACAGATTATTAAACATTAAACATTATAAACTAAACCTTTAATCCAAAAGATAACACAGTAAATGCAACACCATAACACAATCCTTTGTTTTTGAGGAAACCCTTTTAAAGGTTAAACCCCAGTGGGAATTAGCACCCACAAATAGTGTATTGGGAGTATAGTATCTATGCTAAAAGATTTAGCCCTATTAGGAGCTTATTAATTCATTACACTACATAGTTCATGTTAAAGGAAAAACCCTATTAGGATTCAAGAGTAATAGTAGGCTCATTTCCCAGGCAGACTACATAAAGAAGGTTAAATCCACAGGACTTACTGTCTTAAATACAAATGTATATAAAATATACAATCCATTGAACTGTCTGAAAGCAACTGTCTTTTCTTGATTATTTACAATGAAGTCTCTTAATCACATTCTCTACTCTACATCTAGTAGACTTTGTACAAATGACCTTGCAGATTCCACACTTTGTTGTTACCACACTTTCCACAAAATAAAACAACTTTCTTTTATACATATTTACAATAAGCAATTAGGTCGGCCAATTAAGACTTCCCCAATGCACAAATAATTACTTAATCCCTTGCTAAGATACACATGGTACATATAAAAATTAAACATAAATTACAACTCATCAAATATAAACCAAGATTCATAATCTGCGCTCGCAGTCCATAATACATGCTCTATCTCTTAAGTTGGCCCCAAATAGGTTTCCTCCAGAACACACACCACAGTTGATGTCACCAAGAGTCCTTTGACCCAATAATCATAACACACATTCCTTAACATATATTTTTCCATTCTCAAAGCTTGCATAACATGAATCCATATTGCACGTAAGTTATCCTCAAAACTCAGAGACTAACTCTTGTTGATCTCTAAGTTTTAGTGATCATTAGTGTCCCACACTTAGTCATTTATCTAGGTAGGTTAGTCAGCCATCACTGCGATTGAGATATCCAGTATAGTCTGATGAGTATTTATTGTAGAGAAGATAGTAGTTGTCAAGTTACACAGAAGCCGATTGAAGTTGATCAGTTCATGTCGAGTGCCAGAGTCTTCATATGCCGAGAAAGAAAGTTTTTTCATACATGTCAGGAATGGCACAAACTTGAAGGTAAACTATTTTGAGCTGACTTGTCTGGGTATTAAATGTTTTCAATGGAGTTAATTACACATTAAATCATTTGATCCAATACGTGGCATAGAGCCAATCATAAAATTGGAATCCCAAGAAACATAAGCTTTTGATCTTGATCGTTGATCTAGATCTCATTGCCAAATCCATAAGGTATATAAGATTGATTCTTGCCCTAATTTTAGGGAAAGGGTGTGTGTGCATACAAGAGATATGTGAAAGGTTATTTTGAGTTAAGAAGCATAGATCTAGCAGAGCAACAAAGAAGTGAGTAGCAGAGTAAAGTTATATCAGATTATTAGATCAGAGAAGGTATTGAAAAGAGGAGATCTGTCATCAACATCTGAGTGCATATTGAAGGATCAGTTATTGAGACATTCTAATAAGTGTATAAGGTTAAATCTCTTAACAGAGTAGTTCTAGCAGACCTTTCTAAATCTCTTAGCTGAGTGCTTACTTTATTGCAAGTTTAAATCCTTTTACAAGGTAGATTGTAATGATTCGTAGCTCTTAACCGAGTAGACCTTTAATCGGGTAGATTACAATTTGTGATCAAAATTTGTAGCCCTAACAGGCACACCTTATTTCTGCAGTAGTGAATATTTTTGTGGGTGTCATCCCGACCCCAGTTTTACCTTATTGGGTTTCTGGGTTACCAAATTTTGTATCTTGAGTTACTTAATTTATGTTATGGATGCTACTAGTTGATAGATTAATTACATTTATGGTATAGTTGTTGATTAGTTTGTTTTAAGTGGTAAAAGTTATAAGATCTGATTAACCCCCCGCCCTTAGTATCTTTATTTCCCATATTGTATTTCAAACAATTGGTATCAGAGCACAGTTCTCCAACAAAAAAGGTTTTAATCAACTTGAGAATTCAGATCTTGCGATGGAGGTTTACAAACTGGGTAAATTTTTTGAGAATGAAAAGATTGATATTTAGCTAGCATTACATCGGCTTGAAACAACAAGACAGGAATTGAAGAAGTCCCTACTAGAAAGGAAATATTTGGCCAAACAAATGAATGACACTCATTATCAGGAAAAAGACACTGCAAGTCTATTTCAGAATGGAAACTCTACTGAGAGCGATGCAACAATTTCAGATCTACTGGAAAAGAATAATACATTGTGTGAAGAAGTTAGAAACCTGAAAAGAGAGCAAGAAATGAAAATAGTAAGACTAGGTGAAGTAGTGGAGCAAAAGAAGAAAGCTGAAGATGACAAAGCTATGGCTGTAGAAGATAAAAGAGTGATGACTATCAGACTTGATGAAAGGACACATGATGTACAAATGATGACAAACAATCAAGTTGACATGGTGAATCAACTACTACTTGCAAATCAGGAGATCAACAGGAAAGACATGGAAATTGTGAATCTAAGATCTAAGAACAGTCATTTGAAAGATGAATTGAGATCTGAGAAAGAACTTAATGAGAGATTGAATAAACCAAATGAAGCTTTGAATTATTTTGAAAATCTGATGGAAGCATCAAGAAGATCTAAGGACTCTTCTGGACTAGGTCATACAGAACAACCGACATCTTCTGAGAAAGGAGAATCATCTAAGACTGGTGAAAGGAGGAATGCAAAGACAAATAACAACAAGCATGTATGATACCACTGTGGAAAACTAGGACACACAACAAATATCTATCAAAGCATGAATGGTAAGTCCAATCCTAAAACTAGGTTCAATGGTTATTGCTTTAACTATAGGAAGTATGGACATCAGGCACATGAATGTTGGGAAAAGACAAGAAATGCATCTCCCGCACCTAGATTCAATGGGTATTGTTACAACTGTCAGAAATTTGGACATAGAGCACAAGATTGCAAATATAATGCTAAACAAAAATGGACATAAACACATAAGCAAAATCACCTAGGAAAGGCAACACTTATAATTGGGAATACAACACTTGGCATAGTTTTCATTACTGTGGCGAGTATGGACATGTTCCAGAAAAATGCATAAAGACACATTTCAGAGGGAAATCTAAGATTTGGATGAATGGAAGCCTAGTTTGTTATATTTGTCTTAAAATTGGTAATACTAAGAGAGATTGCGAAACAAGGGTACCTGCTCCTACTGTTGAGCATATTAGAGCACAAATGAACCAGACATAGATAAGAAAAGAGGAACTGAGCAACAGTGAAGCTACTACAGCCAAGGTCACCCAATCCAATGGATCAGGTGATCACACCATCTCCAAATAAGCAAATGAGTTATGTGAGGAACTGTATTTATATTTCACATCTGTCATCAGTTCCAAACATATAAAAGTGCAAAAGTCCATATCTACATATGTAAAGATGCATCAGGACACATTTTAAGACATGTACCAAGAAAATTCAATATGCACTATAGGTGTCGAGAAACAGTCTCATTGTGCACTAAGACCAAGTTATCTAGTGTATGTTGAGCTAGTATGATGACTAAGTAAGTTTTGTGACCGAGAGATAGGCAATTTTTGTGAGTCGGCTGAGGACAGTTGTATGGCACTCATTCAATGGACATAACATTTAATGCTAACCTAATTTTGACCGTTGAAACTTATATAAGGGAAGAACCATTCATTTTTATTTTCACCATGTGATTGAGGATTTTACGGAGCGTTTGAGCATTTGAGAACTTGATTTCAACAAAGATTTTTTTTTTTAAGATTTCTACAGCGTGCCGTCGGCAATCTTGAGTGAATAGTGCAAATTTTGATATATGCCGAGGTACTCTATTCATTGTCTTTGAAACCCTATTTTTGGAAATCATGGCTGCAAGTTCTTCCCCAGCAACTAAGAGTATGGAGAATGAGTTGAGAAAAGTTCAATTGGTTAGGAGCGACACTTGTGCACCTCCTAATTTTAGGGTAGTTCCTCAAAGTGCCATCCAGGGTGATCTAACCGGAGCCCTATCATTGATTCCACCCAAGGTACTTATGATTCATGATGTTAGATCGTGATATATGTGAAAAGTGAGTGAAATTAGAGATCATGAGTTAAGGGAATCCTACAAGAAATTGTATGTGGACGGAGTCCTAAAAGACGAGTATAAACATTTAGCCAAGAGAGGGTTAACTCATGCCCTAGATTTCCAGATGGACTTCAAAATGGAATGGATCAAGATTGTCCTTAGCTGCATACACGACATGAACATATGGATGGATAATGGACCAGTTAAGATTTTAAAGGAGATCATCCAAAGGGTAAATGGCTATCCAACTATCAATGGGAAGAGAGCCATGAGATGTTAGAGTAGGAAAAATATAGAAGAATACACCGAAGCTGTCTGGAATAAAAGAGGAATGACAATCTCAATAATCAAAGATGTGGAGCTTGATTTTGTAGTTAGGGTTATTGCACACAAGTTCTATCAGTCAAGCCGACTGGACAATGTCCCATGTATTGCAGTCGACCAAGATTGGAAGATTGTGAAGGACCATACATATGACCTTGCCGAGCTTCAGTTGACACAGCTGGCTGAGAACCTTTCTTCAATCTGAAAGGCAAAGAACTCAATATGTAAGTTTAGTTCTCTGGTAGTTTGCATATTTTAGTTTTGGAGATATTGTATGGAAGACAGACCAACCAATTACACAGCTGATCAATGCTTTAATTGATCAATTAGGTGGTAATTTTAATAATATAATGGGAACATACTTTGTGGAATTTAATAAAAATATGAGACTGAGAAGCAGAGTTCCCAAATCACTAGTTGAGAAACACTATGAGGAGATTTGTTTCCCAGTGGATACAGATTTTACCTATGTGCAGGCAGTAGTGTCGAGGGTATCATGGCTAAGGCCATTACCTTATGAAGTAAATATTGATGAGACATCTATAGCTATAACAACTCTATTGGTAGAGGAGATTGATGGTGCATCTAGATTTTTTGGGAACTATGAAGAAGATAAGTCCAAAATCTCTATGGATTTGAAGGCTGGCACTATGGAGAGGAAAAGGAAAAATATTGTAAAAGACTTGAAGAAAATGGTTGGAATAGAGAGTGATGAAGAGATAGAGGATGCACCTTTGGGTTTATCAAAAGGACATGGAGAGGATATGTCTAGTGAAGAAGAGGAGAGTGAACCTGAAGAAGAAATCCATGTGAAAGCCAAAGGAAAACAGCCAGTAGTTTCCAAGGAAACTAAACTAAGCCAAGCCAAATCTAAGGCTACCCCTCCTATTGCTAACCAGACTAGGACAAGGGCATCAATTGTCTCATATCTTGCCAAGACAACTAAGGTATATACAAAGAATAATGCTAGAGAGAGAAGTTCAGGGAAAAGAAAACAAGTTGAAACAAAGGCAGTGTCAAGGAAACTTGAGAAGAGACTGAGGAGGAAACTAATCTTGGAGTAGGAAGATGATGAGGAGAAGACAGATACAGATGAACCTAGCAACATACCTACAACATGACATAGACCACTGACCAATATTGATGAGGTATGCAAGAACATAAGAAGTACTGCTAGATTAGCATGATTTAAATTTATCAAGTATGAGAAGCAAAGCATAGCAGACAAGCATGAGATTTATGAAGCACTATTAGATATGATGGGTACATTCAAGATGAAATTTGTAGAGATAGGATACCTTGTCCCCACATAGATTTATGATATTTTATCACACAAGTGGCAGTATGCATTGATAACTGAAAGACAGATAACGGAAGGGATGTTAGCTAAGGTCATTCCTGGATTAACAAAGAAATAGATAGCCAAATTTATTGAGCAATATCAAAGGAAGTTTATTCCAAAACAAAGAGCCTATGCAATATTTAAAAATTATGTTGAAGGAGCAGTACAATAGAGCACCAGAATTTGGAAGGAAAATTTTGGGCTATTGACCAAGAAGGAAGATAAGAAAGGTGAAGGCACCTCAGAGCCAAAGGAAATGGATGACCAAATTGCTACTGATCAGACAGAGACCTAGGTGGAACTGGAAGAGAAAAAAAACAATCTGAAAATTATAGATCTCACAAAAGATAGTCCCATTGACATTACACTTGGAGATAACAACAATTTGGATGCTGAGGATCAGAATGAGCTGACAGACATAGGTGTGCAATCCCCTATTCGAACAACTGAGGCCGAGACAGAGAAAGAAGGAGAGGAGGTAACAAAGAATAACCCACTTATTTTAGAGGTTGTGCAAACATTCTTAGACAATGGAGAGAAGATGGAAGATATTTCAAACAAGCCTACAGAACAAGAGGCTATACAAGTGTTGGGGGATCTACCATACTCTGTATCATCTACTCCTACTGGACCCAAAATTGGGAGTATACCTGATCAGCAGGTAATCTTGACTCAATTACAAACTGCACTTGAAGTTAATACTGACAAAGGAAAGGATATTGATGAACTTGAGCTAAGTATCAGCTCACCAGATCTCAAGAAGAAGAAGCTAAACAAGAAGAAGTCACCGAGCTTAAATGTCACATTAGATGAAGTTATTGTGATTCCTAAATGGGATCTAGAGAACTTGTCATATGAAAAGATTCATAATCTTCAAGACCTATTAAAAAGGAAGAAGAGACAAGAAGAAATGAAGAGGGAGCACAAGCAGAAGCAAGTCCTCCATGAAATAAAGGATTTTTTTGTTAAAGCATTTGACATGGAAGATGAAAATCAGAAAGCACTAATTCTGGAATAGTTAGTTCACATTGTGCAAAAAGTAAATGATGAAAACATTGAGGCAAATGAAAAGTTGTTGCAATGGTCCGAGAGAAAATTTGAGAACAAAGTCTTGGAGAAGATATCAGAAGAGATTGCTACCAAAGAGGTTGAACTTTTTTCTCTTATTGACATTCTTGAGGAAGTTGCAAATAATGTTTATTCTTTGTACAAAAGATTATTTGATGTACAATTCTTTACAAAGGATAATCAACAGCTTATTGATAAGTTTCTATTATATTTGAAGTCAACAACGAGCTCATTAAGCATGGATGCTAGTTCTAGCTCCATACATTTTGATAGAATAACACATGCACAAAGAAGGTTAGCTAAGCTTATGGATGAAGATGGCCAAATAAGGGCCAAATTAATAATGATTCAGACTAACCTGATAACTCATCTGGAGGTTATTTAGAAGGAACTTGCAGTTGCACATGAATTAGTCATGAGAGATCCTCATCTCTCTATTGCAGATAGTTTGGTAAATCTAGCTGCCGAGCTAGAAATTAAGTTACACGTTATGAAGTTTGTTAAGGATAGTTGGGATACAACATTTGCATTGATATTACAACTTCATAAGCCATTTTTGGATAAATATAACTTAACCCCTACAACTATCAATGACAAAAACAAGGGGGAAATAGATAAGGAAACAGACAAGGATGTGTAGTAACAGGCATAATATTTATTTTGGCATGTACACTGTGTAAATATTATATGAAGACCGAGGTATAATCTTAGGGGGAGTATGTTGTATACTTAGGCAAATTTTGTGGACATACAGAAATGATAAGTGTTTTTTCCACTAATATCAAAGGGGGAGATTGTTGATCTCTAAGTTTTGTTGATCATTAGTGTCCCACACTTAGTCATTTATCTAGGCAGGTTAGTTGGCCATCACTGCGATCAAGCTATCCAGTATAGGCCGAGCAGTAGTTATTGCCGAGAAGATAGTAGTTTCCGAGTTACACAAAAGCTAAGTGAAGTTGATCAGTTAATGCCAAGCGCCAGAGTCTTCATATGTCGAGCAAGACAATTTTTTCATACATGTCAGGTATGGCACAAACTTGAAGGTAAACTATTTTGAGCCGACTTGTTTGGGTATTTAATGTTTTCAACAGAGTTAATTATACATTAAATCATTTGATCCAATACATGGCATAGAGCCAATCATAAAATTGGAATGCCCAAGCAGCATAAGTTTTTGATCTTGATCATTGATCTAGATCTCATTGCCAGATCCGTAAGGTATATAAGATTGCTTCTTACCCTAATTTTAGAGAAAGGGTGTGTGTGCATAAAAGATATATGTGAAAGGTTATTTGAGTTAAGAAGCATAGATCTAGCAGAGCAACAAAGCAGTGAGCAGCAGAGTAAAGTTATATCAGATTATTAGATCAGGGATGGTATTGAAAAGAGAAGATTTGTCATCAGCATGTAAGTGCATATTGAAGGATCAGATCTTGAGACATTCTAACAAGTATATCAGGTGAAATCTCTTAACAGAGTGGTTCTAGAAAACCTTTCTAAATCTCTTATCCAATTGCTTACTTTATTGTAAGTTTAAATCCTTTTACAAGGTAGATTGTAATGATCTGTAGCTCTTAACCGAGCAGACCTTTAATCGGGTAGATTACAAATTGTAACCAAACTTTGTAACCCTAATAGGCACACTTTATTTCTGTAGTAGTGAAGATTTTTTTGGGTGTCATCCCCACCCCAATTTTACCTTATTGGGTTTCTGGGTTACCAAATTATGTATCTTGAGTTACTTATTTTATGTTATGGATGATACTAGTTGATAAATCAATTACATTTATGGTATAGTTGTGGATCAGTTTATAACATTGTTAGAGTGGTTGCCATCAATGCCAAAGAGGGAGATTGTTGATTAACTGCTATATATCTAATGGAGATGTTGAAGACCGAGTGATACAAAGTATCATGATTGTAGAAATGGTTAGATCAGTTATTGTTTTGTCATTGATATCAAGCAATTAATTAATTGATTTTTATTTCGTTACCATATATGAAGAGGAGAAGTTAATAGGTGACAAATACATATCAACAATGATGAAGTAATATTTGTTTTCTATTGGAATTAATGGGAAGTGTGTACTAAGAGGGGAGAAGTGAATGAGTACCTCTAAAACTTTTGTATCCTTTAATTAATTAACCTTTGTGTAATCAATTTTTTATCCAACCATCTGATCTATACTATCTTGATATAAGATATATCCATTCATAAACTTAACATACATGTGAACATTCATAGAAATATTCATGAAGTAATTGACACATAACACAAGATATGATATCCTAGAAAACTCCTGTTAGGAAGTAAAAACTGCAGTGGGGATGGCACCCAAAAAATCTTCACTATCTGTAGATTGGAAGAGGTCGGTTAAGGCTTACAATTTGATCACTTCTGATGATCTACCCAGTTAAGAGTATCTATGGAGACCTGTTAAAGTCTACTTGGTTAAGATATTTTACAATACTGTTGAGTGTACACTCGGTTAAGAGATTTATAGTTGGATTGTTAAGTCAACCTTCCTTGAAAGTATTTTTACACTTTGCTTCACTTGTTAGAATGATAGAAATTAAAATTTGACCTGGTGTATGAAATATCCTATTTCTAATTACAGATCCATTTAAATTTTCATAAATAAGTATATCACCTAATGTGATTGAATATTACCTTTGATGCTCAGTAGTCTCTGTTCTTGGTTCTTGGTAACCAAATTCACCTTTTGTTGTCCTGGTTCATGAAAATTTCAATCTGATACATTGGTGTGCTCATATGCTTTGTTCATCCTCTCATATCCTTTCACATCCCTCTCATAATCTATATTAATGAATGATTACATAGTCTATTTATAAGATAGATTGACCTAATCAAGTTTCACGAAAAACAATGTTAACTCTAAGATCACGTTTACAACTTTACCTTGATCTCCTAGTCTATGTGTTTTAAATCAGTTAGACTGATTAAAGCACTTACATTCATGTTTCTTGTCCCTAAAGAAATGGTTTTAAAAACAAATCAAGATTCTATAAATAGAATAAGACTATTTTATCTGACGTGGAAGTCAGATCCACTTTTTGCGGGCTGCAAGTGACTTTCATTTTCTGATGGTCGATTATGCTCTGAAGTCAGTTGACTGTCTTTTGGGTTCCTTGTTTGAACTCTTCTTTTGATTTTCTCTTTGACTGTCTCTCAGGTTGCACTATATCCTGCACGTCGGGTTCCTTTGTTGGGTTTCTCTTTATCCTTCTGACTTTTCATTTTTGGCATACACACAATATTGTGTCATCAATTTTCTTTGTACTTAGCCATTTTTGGTTCTCTCTTGTATCTATATTTTTGGTTTTCTCTTTTTTCTGTCTTTCGATGTATGCTTACTGAAAGTTTTCTTTGTATACTAATAACAAAATAATGTCATCAATCTCCCTCTTTGACATTAGTATCAAAAATCGATATGTGCAAAATAATAACAAAATGTTAGGTATGTACAACATATATAATCCTTAGTCATTTTATGACTCCCCCTATCTATATGTCGGTATATCATTATTTTCCCCCTATTCGGTAGTACTGTATAGCTGCCTGCCTATTTGTACATATCATATATTTCCCCCTTTTTTGATATTAAGGGCAAAGGTGTATACCTTATAGATTATCAAAAATGTGAGAGTGTGAAGAATTCGTCTCCTCCATCATCTTCTTCCATTGTTCTTTCATGTTCTCTAGAGCCATGTTCTCGAGTGTAATCCTTGATTTCATATCATATATTTTTTCTGCTACAGACATCTCAGTGGTTGCTATTAGTTGCCTTGCTAAAATGATATGTTTTTGAAGCAGTGTTAGATTTGGTAGAAGTTGAGCCTGGAGCTCGGTGACCTCTTCCCTGAATTGTGTCTCTGCTTCCCATAGTTTTTTCCTTAACCTTTTGATCTCAATAATCTTGTCATAATGCAACTTAATTGCATTATCTCTGGTGGTTAAGTCTTTAGGACTATTAGCTAGATCAGAATCTAACTTTTCTATGTTTTCACTATGCTCCTTAGTGAATTTCTCCAGTGTACTTAGTTGTTGAATCAAGGAAATAGCTTCAGTAGTAATGGGATCTAATTCACTTATGAATTCTGAAATCTTTCCCTTATTAACTGCCACTTCTTGGATGATGTTCTCAACAAGTTTCTGTTGGTACTTTTGCTCTTCTCTCTCTTCAATTGCCTTCTCTACATCAATGTTATATGTTGTAATTGCTTCTATCAGAGTGGCTAGTTGATCAAGTATTGGTTTATTATGATCAACATCAACATAAGGTACAATCTAGTGCAAGATGTCCCTTGTTGTTTCCAGCACCATGGAGTCTTGGTGCTGCTTCATCAGCTTCTCCTGTAATGCCTTCCTCTAGCATATTTCACTGTATTCCTTCAATGCTTCATAGTCAAGTGTAGTTGGGTCACATTTGGGGATCTCTATGATTTCATCGAGAGTGACTTCCAACTTACTCTTTTTGGATTTCTTCTTCTTCAAAGTTTCACTTGAGTGAAAAACCATAGCCATCTTTTTGGCTTTGTCTGTGGTACTAGATGAAGTTACTTGTGGTGTTTCCTCTTTTTGCTACTTTGTTTCAGTGTCAGCTTGTCAGTTTCCTGTAGAATTCTACACATCAAACTTTACATTATTGATAGCAACTTTGTCAGCTTCCTTAGGAGTGTCATCTTTAGGTTTATCTCTTTCATCGGTGTCCTTAGCTTCATCTTTCTTTGTCTATGCATCCTTCTCGCTTTTGTCTCCATTTGTTTGATTTGTGTCTCCTTCTATAACCTTGTTAGTTTTGGTTACAGTGTGAGTGTCATCGATGTCCTTCTCATCATCAGTGTTGTCTTGCTTTCCTTCATCCCCTGCATCCTTGGGAATGCTTGACCCTTTTTCAGGTGACTTTTCTATTTCTTGTAGAATATTGATGGCTTGTATCAATATTGGCATGTTTCCTGGTATGTTCACCTGTGAAGTATCAATTTTGGTGTCCTGTTCGTTGGTTGTGTCCTTGGTAACAATGACATTTTTATCCTTCTGTACTTCTTCTACTGGATCATCGGTTATGTCAATGATTGTGTTATCCACAATGTTTTCCTTGGTGGTATCTAGCCATGTTTCATCTGCAACATCCATATTTTTTTCCGGTTGTGTCTTGTTCTTCCTTGTCTAACTTAACTGATGTGTCATATTCTGCATCTTTGATTAATATTTTTTCTTGAGTTACCTGATTATCATCTTTCTGATGTGGGCCTTTTTTGGGGGATTGCTTCCTCAATAGGTCTATTTATAATTTTACTCCACTTCTTGTGACTTTCTTTTTCAATCTCTATAAGCCTCCCTTCAATAAATTTGTAGGCTCTCAACTTGGGTGAGAACTCCTTTTTATGGTTCTCCATCATCTCATCAATTCCTTCCCTCTTGGATTTAGGAGGCATAAGAGAAACAAGTACTCTTTCTCTTATCTCCTTCTCATTCTTTAAGGCAAATGTCCATCTAGCATATAATTTTTCCAAGAGGTCCCTTGGTACATTATTACCTTCAAATTTAATTGGTACGTACTTGAATTTATACATCTTTGCAATGATGGCATCTTCAACTTTTTTCTAATCTTCTGGAACTAGTTTCAACCATCTTCTAATGTTAGAATCTGTGATAGATCCTGAACTTGCAATAGATTTTCATACCTCATCAATGCTTTCTAGAACCTTGATCTTTTTTTCTTCTACACCTTCATCTTGTTCAGTGTCCTTAATGTCTTCCCTTGTTTGAACGAAACTTCTTCTCTTTGATGACCCTCTTTTCTGTGTGGTTGGTTTCCTTTTGCAGGCTCTAACTTTTCCTTTCTTCAAGGGTGAAGGAGTTGAGTCCTTTTTTGTTTGGCTTCTTTTTCTTGGAGCAGATGTGGTTCTTGGCTTCTTGGTTGGTGGAGGAGGTGGTGAATCTAACTTTGTGGCCTCAGAGTCATTCTTTTCTGCAGCTTCACCGATAGGTAGCTATCCTTCGTTCTCTTCCTCCTTTTTAGCTTGTTCTTCTTGTTCGGTTTCTTCCTCTATGACCGACAGTATTTTCTTAAGGTTCTTGACCATTTTGTCCTTTTTCCTGTCAATTTTTTTTACAACCAGTCTAGTTTTGATTCTTGATTTTGCTTCTTCATAAGTTCCAAACTTAGTTTGTTTCTTATCTAATAGTTCATTTGTCAAGGCATCGATTGCTTTAGATGCTTGATCAATATTTATCTCATATTCTAATGGTTGTGGCCATGTTGTCCTTGGTATAGCAGGATTGATATAAGTGTGGTCCGTATCAGCCATGAAACATATTTCATCTTTGAATTTCTCAATAAGTTGCTCAGGGATCCTTACCCTCTTCTACATTCGGTCTTTGCAATATTTCTTGAAATGACCAACTTTATGACAGTGTAAGCATGCCATTCTGGGGTTAGTCCAACCTCTAGACTTTCTTGTCAACTGTCTCATTCAGTTTGCAACAATGTGACCAAATCTTCCACATGTACAATTTGTCCAAGTGTTGTAATCCCATACATACTGGTTACCGACTCTTTTTGGTTGATAGGGAGTTTCTTGAACTTTAGGCTTCCATGCTTGCCTTTTCTTTTTCCACCATTCAAGAGTTGTGTGCCCATTCATTTTGCAAGTAGGACAGTATTTGTCCATGTAGGTTTCCTTCCTTGGTTGTTTCATCTCAGACTTACATTCATATGCTTTATTTCCTTTCATGTTACATTTATAACAAAATCCTATTAATGAAGATATAGATTTAGGAATACCTTTCATTTTGCCTCTGTATACATTTGATGTGTGGCCTTGCTTTCCACAGTGATTTCATGAAAACTTTCTTGGTCTTGGATTTGCATAGACATTCTTTGGATCAGCTTTATTGGGTGATTCTTCATTCTTAGTAAAACCTAGACCACTGTTGTTGTTGACTCTTTGTTGTCCTTCAAGAAAATCATCCATCCTTTTATTTATTTCTTCAGCTTTCTTTATAATTTCATTATGTTGTTGCTGAATTCTTATTTCATTTTTAAACTTTTCATTTTCATCCCTTAGCGCACTGATAGCTTCTATTCTTTCAATGAGTTCAACATTTATTATGTTTGCCTATTGACTCATAAGAATAATCTGATTTGTAATCTCATGGTGATGCTCTGTGAGTTTCTGTATTTCAGACTCTTTCTCTTGTAGCTTTGTTGCAATCTTTCTTCTATCATCAATAGCTAGTGTTCTTTCTTGTTCAGCTTGTCTAGCATTGTTCATGACATCAATCATTCTTACCATCCGTGTATCTTGACTAATTTGCAGAGATTTCACTTGTCCATCCAGATGTTGATTGATTTCAGTTAGGCTTTTAATGCTCTCTTCTGATGTTTCTGATGCTTTGCTTGTAGTTGATCCTAAAGAATCAAAGAAATCTAGTATCTCTTCCTCTTGATAATCTATTTTATTACAGCGAGATTCCATAATCTTTATTTCATCTAACAGATATCTCATATTGATTCTAGCTTCTTTATACTGCTCATAGAATATCTAAATTTCTAGCTTCTTATTTTCAATATTTTTGTCATGTCTATACTTCTCCATTGTATGATCTTTTCTCTTAAGCCTTTAAGCTTTTCCAAAGAAGAGACTTAGCTCTGATACCAATTGTTTGAATTAATGGAAAGTGTGTACTGAGAGAGGAGGGGTGAATCAGTACCTCTAAAACTTTTGTATCCTTTAATCAATTAACCTTTGTGTAATCAATTATTTATCCAACAATCTGATCTATACTATCTTGATGTAAGATATATCAATTTATAAACTTAACATACATGTGAACATTCATAGAAACATTCATGAAAGTAATTGACACATAACACATGATATGATATTGTAGAAAACTCCTGTTAGGAAGTAAAAACTGCGGTGGGGATGGCACCCAAAAAATCTTCACTATCTGCAGATTGGAAGGGGTTGGTTAAGGCTTACAATTTGATCCCTTTTGATGATCTACCCGGTTAAGAGTATTTGTGGAGACCTGTTAAATTCTACTCGGTTAAGAGCTTTTGCAACACTATTGAGTGTGCACTCGGTTAAGAGATTTATAGTTGGACAGTTAAATCCACCTTCCTTGAAAGGATTTTTACACTTTGCTTCACTTGTTAGAATGATAGAAAATTAAAGTTTGACCTAGTGTATGCAATATCCTATTTTTTATTATAGATCCATCTTAGTTTGCATAAAAAATTATATCACCTAATGTGATTGAATAATACCTCTGATGCTCGGTAGTCTCTGTTCTTGGTTCTTTCTAACCAAATTCACCTTTTGTTGTTCTAGCTCATGAAACTTTCAATTTGATCCATAGGTGTGCTCGTATGCTTCATTCATCCTCTCATATCCTTTCACATCCCTCTCATCATCTATATTAATGAGTGATTACATAGTCTATTTATAAGACAGATTGACCTAATCAAGTTTCATGTAAAACAATGTTAACTCTAAGATCAGGTTTACAACTTTACTGTGATCTCCTAGTCTATGTGTTTTAAATCAGTTAGACTAATTAAAGCACTTACATTCATGTTTCTTGTCCCTAAAGAAATGGTTTTAAAAATAAATAAATATTCTATAAATAGAATAAGACTATTTTTATCTTACGTGGAAGTCAGATCCACTTTTTGCGGGCTGCAAATGACTTTCAATTTCTGACGGTCAATTATGCTCTGAAGTCAGTTGACTGTCTTTTAGGTTCCTTGATTAAACCGTTCTTTCATTTTTCTCTTTTACTGTCCTTCAGGTCACACTATATCCTGCACGTCAGGTTCCTCTGTTGGGTTCCTCTTTATCCTTCTGGCTTTGCATTTTCGGTGTACACACAATATTGTGTCATCGATTTTCTTTGTACTTAGCCATTTTTGGTGATCTCTTGTATCTATATTTTTGGTTTTCTCTTTGTTCTATCTTTCGGTGTATGCTTACCAAAAGTGTTCTTTGCAAAATAATGACAAAATGATGTCATCATTTTTCTACTATATATTTGATCTTATCAATTCGATACAATTGATTGATCAAGTCGGGAACTGCAATGAATTAAAGTTATGACTAAAAGAGTTACTTTGCCGAGCTAGAATGAGTCAGTCAGTAGAATGTTATGTGATTCGTTCACAAGTTACAAAGCACCAAGTGAAACTCAAGCACCAAGCACCGAAGTTGAGTTAGACACCGAGCAGTGAATGAAGTCAGTTACCAAGTTACAAAGCAAGTTTTACTGAGTACAGGATACTGCTAATAAATGATGATAAGATCAAATTTAATGTGAAGTGATGATGATCTGGATGAGGAAATGAATTAAATGGATTTTTTTACAATATCTACAAACAAGAAAATTCAATGTGAAGATCTAAGGTGAATATTAAGCGGTTAAACTAAATTGTGAAGAGTTCCAAGAAAAGTACAAGTTTCGACGTAAAAGTGAGATGGTTTATCAAGTTGTGAAATATGAAGAAGATGATTGAATGACTGAGCGCAAATGAAGGAAAATCAAATTAAGGAGATTAAGAGGAAAAAGTATGTCTATATAAAGAATGAGAAATACATAGAGAACAAGAGAGGCTGGCGAATTGAACAGAGAAGAAGAAGCTGAAGAGCGACATTTACCTAGCAGAACAGAGAAACAGAGATTGAAGAATCTATAGTCTAAGAAAGAGATCAATAGAGTATGTGATGTCAATATTCAATTGAGCATAAAGGATCTAACACAAGAAAAGGTAGTTTCTATATTTACAGATCAAATTTTACTGTTGCTTATTAATATTTGTAATAGAGAAATCTCTTAACTGGGTGGATTTAACAGTCCTATTTGTAAAACCTAGACTTAGGTGACATTCCAAAAGAATGTTTAAAGACCTCTAAAAAGGCCACTCCTAACAGGGTGAAGATCTTAACAGATCTAAGGTAAATCCCCTAATAGGGCCACATATAGAAAATGTGTTTGTAATCTTTAACAGGATAAGTTCTTAACTGAGCATACTTCAGAAGGGTACATTTTTATTGTGGGTCACAATTCCCACTGAGGTTTTTCCCAAATTGGGTTTCCTCGTTAAATCTAGTGTCAACATATTTAAATCTGATGTCAACATAGTTAAATCTGGTGTCAACATATTTAAATATGATGTCAACATATTTAAATCTGATGTCAACATAGTTAAATCTGGATAACAAGAAAGCTATAGATTTAGAGGATAAGCAAAACTCTTGGACAATGGTGGGAGATTCAAAGAAAGGATCAGAAAACAAAGGCTTTAGCTCCCCCCAAGGAGACCATCCTGCTAATGATTTGAATAAAAACTCAGGGAAGAATCCTAAGAGTGCTTTAAAGGGAAACTTCAACTTGAAGTCGACAAAGAAGAATGGGGTTCAAAAACTAGGAGTTCTGACAAGAGGTTAGCAAAAAGATGATACTGGAACTCCAAGAAAAGATAAAGGAAGGAAATCTAAGAAAACCCAGAGAGAAGAGGAAGCAAAATAGAACATTGTAGACTGTAAATAGCTCTCCATCCATCAGGTTTGGTCTCCAATCCTTAAATGAAGATTATTTCTTGGAACATTCGAGGACTCAATGGTCCTCATAAGCAATATGTAGTTAGGAATTTAGTGAGAGACTGTAAACCGGATATTTTGATGATTCAAGAAACTAAGATGATAAAAGAAAAGATAGAGAAACTAAAACTAATTCAAAATGGGAGTAGTTATGGAAGTAGTTATGAAGGGGCTTCTGGGGGGTTGGCTATTTTCTGGAATCAAACTTGTTTCAAATGCCAGCTTCTAAAAGAAGAGAAAAACTTTCTTGCAATTAAATTTTGGAGTCTTAAGGACAATTTTTCCTAGATTCTTATTAATTTTTACACTCCTAATACAAAATCAGGAAGATTGAAGCTTTGGAAGAAGCTGCATGATTTTAGGGAAACCTACACTGAGAATAAATGTATGATCATGGGGGATTTCAATACCCCTTTGAAGTAGGAAGATAAATCGGGAGGGAACATGACCCCAATGGAAAGAAGGGTTGTTTGATGGATTTTGTAATAAATGAAGGTTTTCTAGACATTGAGCTGGAAGGAATAAATTATACTTGGTCAAATCGTAGAGTTGGAGGTGAACTTATCCAAGTCAAGCTTGATAGAGTGCTCATCACCCTGGACTGGTATACTAAGTTTTCTTGTGCTCTCACTTCCTTATGTAGAATTGGGTCAGACCATTTTCCTATTTCTTTGTTAGTCTTTTCTCTGGCAAAAGAAATGCACCTTTTAGATTTGAGAATATGTAACCTGACCATCTTGATTTGGAGAGTAAAATTAGGGAGTGGTGGAACATAAATGTGGAAGGTTCTACTATGTTTAAAGTGGTTAATAAATTGGCTAATGTTAAACATTGGAACAAGAATGTTTATGGGGATATTTTTCAGTCCACAAATAAAATCCAAATGGACCTGAAAGATATTCAGGAGGAAATTCAAAGAAATGGTCTGACTGAAAGTTTGAAAACCCAAGAGAATCAAGTTCTTACGGACCTCCACAACATTATAGGCAAGGAGGAGACTTTCTAGAGGCAAAGATCCAGATCTCTTTGGCTGAAATTGGGAGATAAGAGCACTATATTTTTTCATCTTACTGCTCTCAAACACAAGGCTATAAACAGGATTCATTCCCTATCTGCCACTAGAGGTATCATTTCTAAAGAAGAGGAAATAAGGGAAGAAATGTTGGGGTACTTTGCTACTATGTTATCTAAGGACCAAAACCTTAATATGGAAGATCAAGTAAAATTACTTGCTTCGATTCCTAGCAAAGTGGATCATCTTTCTAATGCTTTCCTTAAAGCCATTCCTTCGTATATTGAAATAAAGAAGGCTATTTTTTCCTTTGAATGAGAAAAATCCCCAGGTCTGGATGGGTTCCATTTTTTTTTCTTCTAGCATTTTCGGAGCATTACAGGTAAAGATGTTTGTTCTGCTGTTAAGGATTTATTTGGAACTAAATCTATCCTTAAGGAATTAAAATCCACTTTTATAGCCCTCATACCTAAAAAAACTGGAGCTAATACTGTTGATGGATTTAGACCTATAAGCCTCTGCAATTATTTCTACAAAATCATTTCTAAGTTTCTTACCTCTAGAATTCTAAGCTTCCTGCCTAATCTGGTCTCTCCCCAACAGAATGGTTTTGTTTTGGGAAGATAGATTTTGGACTCCATAATTGTTGTTCATGAGAATATTAATTCCCTTCAAGCTTCTAAAAAACAAGGGTTTCTAATGAAACTGGACCTGTCAAAAGCCTATGATAGAGTGGACTGGTCTTTTCTTTCTAATATCTTAAGGTCTTTTGGCTTTGATAAGGATGTGGTCAGACTTATTATGCAATTGGTTTCCACTGTGACCTCTTTTGTTCTAGTTAATGGAGGATCGTCTAAATTTTTTCACCCTTCTA
Organism: Thuja plicata; assembly: GCA_018584345.1. Taxonomy (NCBI): domain Eukaryota; kingdom Viridiplantae; phylum Streptophyta; class Pinopsida; order Cupressales; family Cupressaceae; genus Thuja; species Thuja plicata. The sequence goes on along the minus strand of MU227596.1, from coordinate 1,348,427 downwards.
GAGGCCTGAGGAAAGGAGACCCTATATCCCCCATCCTTTTTGCAATTATGGCGGAAAGCCTTGGGAGATACATCAATAGCTTGGTGCTAACTGGTCAGATTTCTGGTCTTCAGCCTTCCTCTGCGTTGCAAAAGTGTTTTCATGAACAATTTGTTGATGACACCATCATGATGGGGGGAGCCTTTTTGAAAGAAGCTAGGAATATGAAAAAGGCTCTGAATACCTATACAAATGCTTCTGGGAAATCTATAAACTAGGAGAAAAGTTCCTTATTCTTCAGTAATACTCCAAAAGAAAGACAAAGGAAATTTTATGCAATTCTTGGATGTAAGATAGGGATATTCCTTGCCTCTTATTTGGGTCTTCACTTATGTCTGAAACCTGATGAGTCTTTTTGGAATGGAATCCTAGATAGATTTCACAATAAACTGGCTAGCTGGAAAGGAGCTACTTTGAGCCAAGATGGTAAAGTTCAACTTCTAAAATCCACCCTTCAAAACCTTCCAGTTTATGCTCTTAGTCTCTTCAAAATCCCTCAAAAGTATGTTGATTTGATTGAAAAAATTTAGAAAAGCTTCCTTTGGTCTGGTGTTGAAGAGAAGAAAAGGGTTAGCCTTGTGGCCTGGGATGTGGTTTGCAAACCAAGGAAGTTTGGAGGGCTTGGAATAAGAAGCATTAGAAATACTAATAATGCCATGCTTGCCCAACAGTGTTGGGGAATCTTTGAAGAGGAAAAGGAATGGAACTCTATTCTTAAGAGTAAATATCATCTTCACTCTTTAGAGGAAACCTTAAGGAATCCTTTGGACATCCAAGGGTCCTTCATCTGGAATAGTATTTTTAAAGGAAAGATCGTGGTTAGAAAAGGGGTTAGATGGAAACTGGGAAATGGCAGGAAGATTAATTTTTGGAATGACAAATGGTTGAAGGAAACAACTCTTAATGAGAATCAAGAATGGATGCCTGCTATTTTGGAATGCAAAGAGATAATTGGGGAAATGGTTTCAGATTATTGGATCAATGAGGACTGGATAGATTTAGGCTCTTTTGATGATAATCTCAAAATTGTTAATAAACAAATTAATCAATGGTTCTTAAGAGATAATGAACAAGACTCTTTGATTTGGGGCCCTAAGGAAAATGGTAAATTCTTTGTTTCCTCTACTTCTGCCCTTCTCCATATCCATGAAGATCATCCCATAAGCTCTCAGGTATGGAACAATAAGCTTATTCCTAAAATTAACATGTTTTTCTGGTTGCTTGTTCAGAACAAAATTCTCACAGTGGACAATCTTTGCAAAAGGGGATTTAATATGCCCAATTGATGTATCATGTGTTGTTCTGAAGATGAAACTAGTAATCACTTGATAATTCACTACTCTTATACTAGTAAGGTATGGGATTCTATCTTCAAACAGATCAACTTGGAATGGGTGAAGCCTCAAAAAATTTAGGATCTTGTTAAACAATGGTTTTTCCCCTTTATTGGAAAAGATTCCAAAGATCTCTGGAATTTGTTTCTTCCCCACTTTACCTGGAGAATCTGGAAGGAGAGAAATAATAGAGTTTTCAGAGAAAAAATCACTCCTTATGAGAATGTTGCAAGCCAAATCTGTAGAAGCTTAATGGAAAATTTCAGAGGTACTCTCCCTAGAGACTCTCCTCTAAAGAATACTCAGGTCTCCATAGATATTCTCAGCGGGAAAAGTCAGGGGCAAAAAGATAAAGACTTAACATTGAGAGAAAATACCATATGGACAGCTCCACCGATTGGATGGGTTAAAGGAAAATTTGATGGTGCGGAAAAAGGGAATCCAGGAAGAGATGGAGTGGGTGGATTAATCAAAAATTGGGCTGGAAATTTTCTGGGAGCTGTGGTTGCCCCCTTGTGAATTCAGACTAACCATGTAGCGAAAGCTAAGGAAGCTCTTCAAGTTGTTATTTTGGCTAAAGAGTTGGGATATTCAAAGCTATGGTTAGAGGGAGACTCCCTAAATATAATAAATTACATCAAAGAAAAAAATAAGGCCTCGTGGACAATTGCCCATATTATAGAAAAAATTAATTTTTTTTTGCAATTGTTTCAGGACACTTATATCTCCCACGTATATCATGAAGGAAACAAGCCGGTGGATGGCTTTGCTAATGTGGGGGGCCATAATGATGTCACTCAATCATAGAAAGGGGAAGTGGATCTTAATATTGAGATCTTAAGTCTTATCAAGTATGATAAGCTTAATCACAATGAAGGCACAATTAATACAAAAATCAATGATGAACATGACACTTAAGCTTAAGGGTTATGAAATTTGTCAGTTGGGGGGTGCAAAAATTATGAAGAATGTTACCTCACACGGATTGTGGGTATTTTCTAGCATTTTGAAACAAAGAAATCATAAGAGGCTTGTGTTCTTTCCCACTCGATTCCAGAAAGCTCAGAAGTTATCTGAGAATATGGGAGGTGGTTTGAAAAGGGAGGAGCCGCTAGATTGCACAAAATGGAAACAGAAGAAAATTTTTTGGAGAAAACTGAAGCATGGTGGGGTGACTCAGTACATAGAAAAATTGCACGGCTCGGACAAAGATGTTACTAAAAAATTTGTGGATGGCTGGAAAAATGGCAAGGTGAATTTGTGGGGTAAGTCCTTTACGCTTACGCTGAACATTATCTCTGAGATTACAGGGTTGTCCACAAAAGGTATGAAATTTTATAGGGACAACAAACGTATGGGGTCACAAGATTTCAATATTTTCCCTAAATTTGAAGATGAAGAAGCTCTCTTGAGAAAAGGGTCTAGAGATTATGTGGATATAAAGAAGATTAAGAGTCTTTGGGCTAATATTCTGATGGTCATGATAGAGTATTTTACTCTCGATGGGTGCTACTCAAAAATCTACAATCTTCACTTTGTTTTAGTTAATCATTTTAGACATAATAAGAAAGTCTCATTTCCTTTCTATATGCTTAGTTCTCTGAACAACAACATTATGGAGCACAGGAAAAAGGCCAACAATCTGGTGCTGCATGAAGGGTTAATCGTGCTTATTACAGACTATGCCAGGAAATACATCTTGGAACCCATTCCTAAAAGGGTTAAAGGGAATGTTAATAAAATCAAGCTAGAAAGAAAAAAGGTGGACTCGAAGAAGAGGGAAAGGAGTAAGATTAAGGAAAATCTAGATAGAGAAGAGGATTTTGAAGATCAAACCCTAGACCCTCAGGGTAATGAAGAAGAGAACATACAGGATGAGATAATGGAGGATGAGTCTTTGAATGAGGAGGATGATCCTGGGAACAAGGAGGAGGACCCTGTGAATGAGATGGATTATTCTGCGAATGAGGAGGATGCCTATGTGAATGAGGAGGAGATTCTCATGAATGAGGAAGATGAGAATAGGGTTAATGAAGAAGAAAATCAAGAAGAGGAAAAAGAAGAAGAAGGTAATGAGGGAAAAGATAAGGAGGAGTTGAATGGGAAGCCTAATCCTAGGGTTGGTGATAGAAATAAGGAAAAATAGAGAAAGGATTTTGGCTATCAAACTAATGTTGGGTTTGACATTGATGATAGAATCCCTAAGAGTAATGAGGATCATGGCGCTAATATGGAGAAGTGGATCAGCAAGGACATGAATGAAATGAAGAAGCACTTGAAGGAGATGGAAGAAGCCATGGATCCCATTAAAACTAAGCTGGAAAAGGATATTTTGATGAAGGTAAATAATAATAACTCGAATGAAGAGATAACAGCCAGAATTACTGCTCTGGTGGAGGAGAAGCTGAAAGATATGAAAGAAAAAATTAGCCACAATGGGCATATGATAAGTATCATTCTTAAGCATAGCAATGAGGGGCTTAAATTATTTGTGCTTAATATTAAGGCTTTGTACGCCTATCTAGAGAGAAGAATGCTGGAGATTACAACTATCACTATGGGGATAAAGCTGGGAGTTCGGGCCCAGGAACCAGAACAAGAAGTGGTATCAAAATGAAACTTCCAAAGATACCTAAGGAGCTAAAAGCCCTTAAAGACTCCATTGATATGATGGAAGATATGCAGAAAGAGGTTGAGAAAGCCTTTTAAAGTATTAAGTAGTTTCTCTTTCTATTTTGTGCTCGTAGTTAGCTTGGTAGTTGTGTTGGTAACTATTTGTTGGCTGCTTTTTGTGTCTCTTTTTGGTTTTGCTGGGGTTAGTTGGGGTCCTGCTTCTTTTTGTATAGCAGGCTTTCGATGTTTGTAAGGGATTTTGTTGTTTATATTTTGTTCTAAGATGTAAATGGTTTCGAGTTCCATTCAAAACTTGTATTTACCTTAATCAAAAACTTAGTTAAATCTGGAGTTATATGAGTTAATCTAATGTTGCTAGGTTTGAATGATTGATTTACATATATGAGATGTATTTTTTCTTATGTTATTGAGTTATTTGGTGAATTGGTTATTTACTATATTCAGTATACTGAGTGAATCAATGAGTTCATTTTAAGTGTTTGAGTTTGATTTGTCTGATTCACCCCCTCCCCCCCTTAGTGGGACCAACAATCATATGAAAAATGTCACATATGACATGTGAATCTTCACATCCATATATGAACCATCGCATATGGTATGTGAAGGTTATCATACCATATGTGAACCATTGCGATGGTTCGCATACCATATGTGAACCATCGCAAATGGTATGTGACAATTTGCATACCATATGTGAACCATCCCATATGGTATGTGAGGTTCACATACCATATGCGAACCATTTCATATGGTATGTGAAATTCGCATTCAAACACCAAAAAATTGCGTACAAAAATGCATTAAATGCGTACAAAAACATGTTAAATGCGAACAAATACAAGTCCATATCATAACCAGCAAAAATAACAACAAAAATTGCAAGATTTTTAGGCAGAAAAAAACACATTTTTCAAAACCCTACCCATAAAAAAATTGCAAAGAAGGGTTTTCTCGAGACATACCGGTGGGCCATATTGGGGTGATCTATGGTATCATCAAACTCTCTTGAAATGATGATAAACCATAGGAATCACCATTGCTTCTAGTCATAACTCTTCTCACCCAGCGAAAAAGATCACACAATGAGAAAGTAAAAGTGAGAAATGAGAAAAAGGGCTTTTTACCCTTAAAAAGTGCACTTTTTACCATGAGAGGCATTTTGGTGGCATTTATTTCACTTCGAAAGGCTATTAATCCAATATCTTCGCTAGGGGCATATCTCTCAACAAGGGATTCAATATTTTTTAGAATTTAAATTGAAATGAGAAAACTCATGTGAAATCATCAAATTTTCAAAAAATATAAAAAATATTTTGATTTACATCCCGAGGGGGCATACTATCACCACAAAGAAAAAATTTCAAAATTGAGGACATTGGACGTCAAATTTTCAAAATTTTAAATTGGGGCATCAAAAAGATCATATAAAAGATTTATATCGAGACATCATCGTCAACAACATCATATTAGTGGGGCAATATCAATCAATCGAGTTAATCAGGTCGGCATCAAGGCATCAAATCATCGCAATCAAACATCGGACATCAGATTTTCTTTGAACCAACATACTTCACACATTGATTCAAAGAGGGGAAAATTTATACACCTAAAAAAGGTCAAAGAAAATATCAGTTAAATACAAGTCATTTGGATTAATTAAAATTAAAAAAAAAATCAAATAACTAGGTAATTAAATTAATCATTTAATTACATAGTTCATCAATTAATTAAATCCAACTCAATAACTCATACGTGTCTAAAGTAGTTAATTATTTTGAATTATTAAATTCTAATATCTCTCACCTACCACTACATGACAAAACCAAATCAACCAATGAGAGATCATATTTAAGCTCACGTGGATCACAAATAGTATTTTCTATCTTAGTCACTCAATCTCAACATCAAATCTTGACCACTCATCCATCAACCACTTAACTTGACTATGGTTGGACATAACTCACCTCCAAGGCCTTGGGAAATCCTATAAATAGTGAGCATTCTTAGTGCAAATGATCCACTTTAATCCATTATCATTCAAGAATCCACATAATGCTAGTTTGTGCATCCAAGATCATCAAAGAAAAGGCATAATCTTGGTTTGGACATCAACTTCTATCAAAGCATAGGCACAACGCTGGTTTGCATATCATTCCTACATTCAAGCATTGTTATAATAGAGAATTTGCATCGTAATGTAGTTATTTTGATCATTTAGAATAGAATCATTCATCATAACATCTTTTATCATCTTAAATCTCATTTTATAAGTTGTCACTTTAAGATCAATTTGCAGTTGAGAGCATTAATCAAGTCCTTAGAACTAGAGAGCCATAAAACGTTCATGATTGCTTTCAATTCAATGCTTTAAACTAGTATTGTATCTTGATTTGATTTTATTATACTAATATTTTATAAAGGTTTGTAGTACTCAAATCACGCACACACAATATGGATAATAAATATTTTTATGCTAATAATGATGATTATAATGATTAAAATGATATGTATGAGATTATTGAAATAAATCATGAACTTTCTTCAAGATTTTCATAGCATAAATCCTAGAATATGTTGACAAACAAAGTGACTCATCATTAGAGCATGGATCTATTTTGGAACTTGCAATAGCTCCATCTATCATGTTTGGTATTTCTCCTCTTGCATCTTGTCCATTGTCCCTAAGTGATGTTAACCAAGATTGGGGGGTGGATGACTTGCATGAATATCTTCACTTGTGTAGTAGACTCTTTTGTGTGTTTTCTTGTACATAATGTGCTTCCACCATTATGTGATGTTTAATATGTCTTTGTGTTATGTTATAAAGACCTCTTTGGATGACCCTTGCTACTTTGTTGGTACAAGGTAAAAAAGGGATCAAACTTGTCAGAACATTCCTCTATTTGTATCTCACTTCTTCTATGTGTCATATATATGCTAGGTCATATGTGCTATTATCATAAATATACTTTTCTATTTTCTATTTGGTGATGATGAAAATCATCGATATTTGTCTCTTTTTGGCCTCTACCATGTTGACCAAAAAAAACTTTTGTTTATTCACCTTATATGTTATTCTTCAACTGTTCTCATAGTTAATCTAATTTCTGGGAATAGGGCAATCCATTGCAAGCATACTTGATATACATGAGTTATCAAATGCACATACTAACCCTTATGTGCTCTTTTTTTCTTGTGCTTCATCACCCTTGATTTTTTCCTTACTTGTGGGCATGTCATTGTGGCAATGTACTTGTCTTTTGGATGCATGTATGCTACCTTAAAGAAATTTCTCCTAGTAGAGCGTACACAATCACTTTAATGTGTTGGCATACTCTCCACTCTTTGTTACACATTATTCACACACCACAATCAACTTTCAGAGTCGATTTGTTTTAGGTTACTTTGAAAACTATGCCTTTTGATTTGTAATCTTTTGTACCAACTTTTTAATATGAGTTGATTGGCATAACACAACTTGCTAAACTATTCAACTCTCCTTGCACCAACTCTCTACATGACTCTTAGTAAGCGTAACCTTACTAGGTCAACATAGTCATGATTCCTCTTTTTTATCTATGTGTTTCTCCTTTTATCTTGATATTAGATTGATAAGATCCTAATTCCCTTGGGGGCTTGGTTATTCTTGCCTCTTTAATATCTCCAAGAAATTTTTTCCATGCTACGTTCTACTTTACCAAGAGTATGAATATAGGTTCAAACTCCTGCTAAAGTGGGGGCTAAATATAGCATTGTAAATTATATCCCTATAAAATTGCATGCTCACTTAGGCCTCATTTTAATCATTTCTAACCTTCCATGCTTGATCGTGTTTGATTTTGTGTAATCCTACATTAAATATTCAAACATGTTTCATAGGGACAGGTAGAAAAGAAAGCCTAACCTCATTTGAAAATCTTCTCATGCAATATCTTCTATCATTGAGCAAGTGATCAAGCATCCTCAAGGCATTGAAGACAAGAAGTAAATTTTAGATCTCAAGTATTCATGATGGCATCCATGCTCAGCCTTTCATGAATTCAACTCTACAATTCAACATCAACTTCTTCATGGAGACTCCAACACAAGGAAGGCTTTCGAAGATATAAACATTTCATTCAAGAAATTTAATTTAGATCTACCCTCTGCTACATTAAAACACACTTTAATTTCAATTCAATTTTATATCTATTTTATGGTTAATTCTAAAATTGGGGTTTGGCCTTGGCAAACCCCTATCAACCCAACAATTTTGTCTCTTTCTCCATGCATGTGACAGGATCCAAAGACTTAAAATTTGAATTAGATTGATAAATAGAGACCTATAGATTGGACTTTTGCAAATTCAAAAAAGTGGGATCTAATTCAGCCCAAATTAAATTGACCCAAACAATTATGATGGAAATTTTACAGTAACATCTGGGGAACATTTGATCCCAGAAACATCAATTCTATTCGCATTCAGTACTCTCGGGTTAAGTTCACCTTGATAAAAAATAGTCATTTGATCCTGACTCAAATTTTAGAGTCATGTTCTCTTTTTAATCTCATTTCCAGATCCATCTTAGCTATCTACATATATGCTTTCTGTAACATTGTACATGGTGAAAACCCTCATTTTCTAACTTTTAGCTCTAGATCTAGCATTCACTTTACATGTTTTCAGTATTATTTTTAATCCCCCATAGGGACTTCTAGACCCACCTTGTGATCAAATCTCTTTTGATCAAATTTAATGTTGATCCTTTTGGATCTACTCTCCTTTCATATAATTAATGTAGATATAGGCCTAGTTACTTAGTTTTCACGCATAAGCTAGATAACCCTATTTCGCCACATTACAAAAAATTCATTATTTTTTAGAAAAATAATAGGACTCCCTCAACCCATATTTTCCTCTTCTCCTCTCTTTTGCATTGCTACTTTGGTCTCCCTCGACCCTCTCATCATACCCCTCATTTCATTCATTCTAGCCATGTGCATTCCTTATCTCTTCAAAAGAAATGAAATTCCTAGGGGCTTTCCCACAACCAACCCAAAACTATTCATCTTTTTTCATCTTCACATATAATTTTCAATTTGTAAAAAAATCATATTATATCATCTACCCAACAAAGATTGTTTTTAGACAAAACTCTCACTTCCTCTACCTACTCTATACTAGTGGAGGAACTATGTGCACTTTCTACCCAACTTAGATCCCTATTAGAGAAAAATAAAAATGCATTCATACACATTCCATCAGACCCTAGGTCTTGGTGTAGATTACCTCACATCCAATGATCTATCTGCTTACTTAGGGTCACTAGCTCTGATACCATTTGATACTATCAATATTGGGGGGTCTTATCAGACTACCCAATATTAAAACCTTTACATATTATCCCACCCACATAAACACATTTGAAACAATTCTTGAAACATATCTTTATTAAAAAATCCTTCAAGAAAAATTACATATAAGGAGGATTACAACAAGAGACAAAATTCAAAAGTATACAATGTTTCTAGGCACTTCATGGTCACAAGTCTTCGAATCTGCATGCTATCACTCCTTTTTCACGTCACTCCTCATTTGGCATATGATTTTTTTCTTCATTCTACAGCTCTTGTGGCTTCCTTGAACATCACAACACAACTACAAATTATTATTTCTCTTCTTGTACCTCTCTCCTTGTGGCAAGCTAATTGTCTACTCTTCCTTATGCAATCTTTTTGTACAACTTTCAAGTTACTTCTTCAACCTTTTTGTTGTTGATTGTTACACTCTAACATCATCAAAGGCTGCATTTTAAAGAAATTTAGAGCTCTTTTCAAGAATCACAAAGAGGAACCCAAATTTGCATTTCCCTCCGATTGTATTTTCAAATTCCTATCTATGCTTGAAATCCCTCATTAAATTCTTCCAAATATGGAACCAAAACATGCAAATAAATATAAAAAGACATGCTGTAAATTCCTTTGAAAAAAGAAATTAAAACACAAACAAAGTATTTCTCTTTGGTAAATTGAAGAGTCTTTAATCATTTTCTCAAAAATTGTTTCTTTTCCCTCTATTTTAGGCACTTGAAATGAAAAAAATAAAACAAGAAGAGAAAAACAATGGCCACTTTCCTTAATACACCTAGGGGACCTAAGGATACACGTGTCACAAGTGGTTAACATTCTTGGGTCGCTTTAAATGTTGTATGTAAAATTTAAATATTTAATGTGGGGCATCACATCGGAAAACTATTTAATTTAATATAAGGGAAATATATTTAATAAAGTAAAAACTTATGACCCCATATAAAATAAGAGGTTAATAGTTTTGTAATCTCATAGTATTAATTGCATAGTTTAGTTTTGTAATCTCATAATATTAATCACATAGCTTTATGTGATAACACTTGATAGTTTCTTGTGTGAGCTTGATTCTATCAAAGAAAGCACATGGGTAGTTGTATAAGGTTGGCTAGTAGGTTATTTTGGCTAAGGGGTTGAGAGCATCTCTTGTTAGCATTTGTGAGGTTTTGAAGCATGGAAAGATATGTGTGGTTACATGCTTGTTCATGTGGAGTACTTGTAGAGAACTTGTATTTTAAAAGTGTTCATGGAGAACTCTAAACATGTGTTGTAATGATTTCATTGTTGAATAATAATTGAGTGATAGATGCTTTGGGAGGCTAGGTTTATTCCCCTCGATGTTTTTCTTAGGGTATATCTTGTGTCATCTTTGATGATATGTTGTTTATTCTTTTGCGTATAGATTATGAACGTTTGTTTGCATAGATTTCTCTATTTGGATTGTATAGTGATTTGTCAGGTATGGTTGAAAATTTTCTAATACCTTCATACAAGTATCTTGTTTTATTAAAATTTTGAGTGTGTCGTCAATTAATATTATCCTTATGCGTATTCCACCAACTTGTTCCATTGCACACCAATATATGTTGTAGTGCATCTAATATCAAGTCTTCCTTGGCTAAGGTTATTTCCATATCTTTCAAATAGGTCGTAAGATCTCCTATCCATGAGTACTTTGATATTTTGATGTGTGAGATCCCTGTGAGATGTAGCTTAAATAGTCTAATTTTTTTTTATCTCATTTGCATTATGTCATGTAGATGGCTCTAGTGTGGTTTACAGTATGATATTATGATTTGCAATAATTTGTATAACACATTTTTCTTTGTTTTGTGTGCCATAAAATTCTCCTAAAGCTTCATTATTTTGAGATCTTGTTCTTTCCTAAGCCAAGAATTTAATACATCCCCACTATCATTACTTTCATTGCTTCTTTCAATTTCTAACTCTCCTTCTTAGTTATGTTCTTCTATTGGTTTTGGTTTAAGTAGTTTTTCTAATGAGTAGAGGATTTTAGGATCTTCATCTTCATGTTTTGTCAGGCTATTTCTTCTACATATGCATTATCCAGACCTAGACTATTATGCATATGTCTAAGAGTATATAGACTATTCTATTATCATTTACAAAAGATATGTATTCCTTTCCCGAGTCTACAATACCATAGGCATTAACAAACCAGTGTATCCCTACCAGTGTAGAAAGTATCAAGTGTTTCTTCCATAAGAGTAATTTCAAAAACTACACCCTATTTTACTCCTAAAATATGAACCTCTACCTTTTTCCAGAATCATATTGTTCCTATTGACAAACGATCAACTAAACTGATGTTATAGGGCGTGTCTTCTAATTTGGACTTTCCTAGTCATCCCCAAACCCTTTTGGGAGAAAATTTACATATGCTTCTAGGTCAACCATCATTAATTTGATTAATGAGTGAAATTATCATTAATTGTCTAGTTTTCCATGACCTATATGTTTTTTTTAAATTACTAAAATGGTGTTTTTGAATTATCTATTAATTCCAATGTATACATAATTATTTATAATTTTTTTATCAAATTGTTTTGTTGTGTTAAACAAGATAATTATTTTAGTGCAAATGCTTCTCCTTTTGAGAAGCAAACATTTTGTTGTTCTTTGTTTATGACATGTTTTGCTTCCTCTTATATGTTATCATGTTGACATTTATTTAGCAAGAATTTTTCTTCATATTCTTTATTACCATCACTATTCTTTGTCATATTGTTTTGATTTTTCAATATCTTTACAATGTCTTGCTATTATCACAACTTTGTTCTTATCTCTGTATTCTACCAAGTCTTTTTATGTTGGCTCTATTTTCTCCTTTAGTACTCATTTTCAAAGTTTTTTTTTTATTAGAAGTGTCAAAATTAAATTTATCTCTTTCTGATATCTTGCTCCTTGTACTATCTTTGTGATGAAGGGTGCTCCCCTTAATACCACAAACACATAACAGAAATAGAGAAGCAACAAAAATTTGCAAAAACAGAAAATGGGCTTCTTATTATCTCCACAAATGTGGAATTACAAACTTTCACAATTACAATATTCAAAGCTGCATGGGCATTCCCCTTACAATATTCTGTAGGACAAAGCCTCGAATTATTACCCAGATCTACCCAGAACTGCCCTAGACAACACTACGGGCCTTCTTTATATAAGCAATTTCCACCGCCCGAGAAGGTTCCAGAAATTTAGCCCATAGGGCCGACCAAACTTAGAATTATTTTATTTTACAATTTATTACATCATAGTCGGCTCAAAATAACTTTTGAAACCTGAACAAAAATTTTGAAGAAAAATTATTTTCTGCCATTTCAGGTGACCCAACTTCCGAAGACCATAAGTCATCGCCAGTTGACCCGATTGACTATTATGGCCCCAATTCAGAAAGGCCACGAAGCACTCTATAGGCTTCACTAGCGCAAGCGCTCGTCACCCAAATTTTCGACCTCATCCGGGGCCTCTAAAGCCTTCAAAACTGAGTTCAAAGTTTTTGTACCCTGCTGCCAATACCAAAAATCTTTAATAGCTTCAAAACTAGACCTGATCTAGCCATAAAACTTTACTAGTAGGCTGATAAGACTGAGATGAACCTCCACATGTGAAATCAGAACATTCTGAGATCGTATGACCAACTTACTAAAAATAACAAGTTTCCATAAATAGCAGCTTTGCACAAGATAGCCCTTATTGAAAAGCAAACAGAAATATTTTTGGGTGATGCAAGATTGCCCTTACACCCAGGATGCTCCTGCATCAGACACCCGGGGTAATTTGAGAAGTGACCCTGTCACGACTC
>MU227596.1:1278864-1291792 GCA_018584345.1 Thuja plicata | reverse complement strand
CAAAAGATGCATGTATCAGTAGCCACTAGTCACAACGCACCAAGATATAGCAGATCGAGGTAGTGGTGAGTAGGTTTAAACTGACACAAAAAGATAAAATCAATAAAGAAGGCCTCATGACCAAGCAGACATTCAGTCCAAAGTTCTTGCCATGAACATGATTGATGTGATGAAGGAGTTTATGAGCTGATGCCGGAAGGATGCATCCTGACGGGCAAGGATTGGATTTGATGTGATTAAAAGATATTCGCTAGCAAAAGCTGGAAATAGGATGAGGAGCAAGGATAGTCGATCGCAAAACTGATTTTGTGAAAAACATGATCGCAGGTGCAGGAGTCAAAACACCACTAAAAATTGATGAACTGAACAATGCAGAAATAAACGATGGTTTATTGCAAGATTTTTGAGAATATTTGATTTTTGTGAATCTTTGGAATTTTTGAATTTTTTGGGATTTTGTGATGCAGTTAAACTGTACAAGAGGACTAATAATACAAAATATACAAGGGGGACGGAGAAAATGGGGTGAAAAAGTTTGCATGACGATGACTCAGGATGTTAGTGTGATGGTGAGAAGACTAGACACGTTACGAATATACAAGGACCAAAATGAATGATTAATTACAAGAAAATAATTACAAGCAATTATGTGCCCATGTTGCTGCTAAGATTTGATTGGATCTTGCTCTTTTTTTGATGCATGTGATAGTTTAGTGTGTTGTTTGATTAGTTTCAAGAGGAAGGATACATCCTACAAGAATCCAAAGATGATGATGTTCTAGAATTAAGTCTACGAGAGGAAGGATACATCCTCAAAGGACCCATTTCCAGAAAGATGGGATTCGTAAATCTGATAGGTCAAGGTGCACTGTGATCAAATTGCAGATCCAAGATGTCATCAAAAGGCGCTTGTCAAAACTTAAGATTTTAAGAGCGTAACTGGATCATGTTCTGCAAGGATACCAACCGAGGACAGGAGATATATACAAGCAACACTAAGCAGATGACTAGACAAAATATGTACATGACTGAAGCTCAAGGATTGGGATAGTACAATGTATAAACAACAATATACAAGATTACATGTACAAAAGCTTAGGATACGAGATAGGAGGATCACTTCGGACTAGTGTGTATGATATGCGAATACCCAAGGAATACAAGAAATGCTAAGGTTAGTGGAAATGTGAGGCTGGTGATGGAGGGAAATGAGATTTTGATAGATAATGGAATGGTCCACTATGTGTGACACCTGTTTCTAGGTTTTCATCACCCATACTTGTCCAAGGCGCCCGATTGCCAAGTTTTCACCATTGGACGAAATTTTTCTCTTTATTATTATTTTTTTTCTTTGGATCTTTTTGATGTTTTTGATGTTGTCCAAGCACCTCTTTGCCAGGTTTTCACCAGGACAACCATTTTTTTAGCTTCATTTTCATACTATTTTGAGATTTTTTCAGGACTATTTTACATTGTTTTTGTGCTTTCTTCAGGACCTTTTATACTTTTTATGGATTTTCTCATATAACTGGAATGAAAAACCAGTTGTCAGGCATAGAAGCGTTTAAGATGATTGATGTTGGTAGGATCATTCAATGGTTCTCCTTCAGGAGTGGAGAGTTGATATGCCCCAGAACCGAAGCATGCAGTGACAATATAGGGGCCTTGCCAAGTGACTTCAAACTTACCTTTCTTTTCCCGATCAGTACCCACTTTCTAATTTTCCTTTAGCACAAGGTCCCCTACCTAGAACTAGCATGGTTGGACCTTCTTATTATAGTTCTACTTGAGTCTATTTTGGTAGACAATCAGGTGATCATAGGCTTGCTGGCGCTTTTCATCTAGTAGATCAAGCTATATGAGCCGTGCCACTCGGTAATCTTCATCATCAATGAGGCCTCTTAGTGATACTCGGAGGGATGGTAGTTTGACCTTAATTGGTAATACTACTTCAACACCATAGACTAGGGAATACAGAGTAGTGCCAGTAGGAGTATGGTAGGAAGTGTGATATGTCCAAAGGGCGGGATTGATTTGGAGATGCTAGTCATGACCAGTATCATTGACAACTTTCTTAAAGATTTTGAGGAGGGTTTTATTAGTGGCCTCAACTTGGTCGTTACCTTGAGGGAAATATGGACTAGAGAAACAGTGATGGATATGGAGGCGAGTACACAGATCACTGACGTGTTGATTTTCAAATGGTGTTCCGTGATCTGTGAAGATAGTGGAGGGTATGCTGAAGCGGAAAACAATGTGATAGAGGATGAATTTGGAGATCTAGACACCAGTAGTGAGGGTGAGTGGAATTGCTTCAACCCACTTTGTAAAGTACTCTATTGCTGTGATTATGTACTTGTGGCCTTCAGAAGAGAGGGGAGTAATCTTACCAATGAGGTCAAAACCCCAACAAGAGAAGGGCCAAGGAGGCACAATAGGTCTGAGGTCCTGGGCAGGAGCATGGATTAGATTGGCATGTTGTTGATGAGGTAAGCACTTCTTGACGAACTCACAAGCATCATGTTCCATTGTAGGCCAATAGTACCCTATACGTAGAAGTTGCTTGGCTAGGACCATGCCACTCATGTGGGCACCACAGATTCCAGCATGTACCTCTTGTAGAGCCTGGGCGGCTTCATTTTCATCTAGACATCTAGAGAGCACGTTGTGATAGCCTCGATGATAAAGGGTGTTGGCTACGAGGGTGTATTGAGAAGCTCTGCGGATAAAGTTTTGGCATTGGGTTACAGTGAGATGAGGGGATATGATACCATTTTGTAGGTAATCTTGGATATCGTGGTACCACGGGGACTGAGGAACAACCAAGACACACACACGATTCGATTCATCATTCTCATACGCGGGAGCATGCAGTTGCTCGACTAAGAATTCGTATTGTGTAGATTCATGAGGAATATCCAAGAGGGAGCCAATTGTGGCCATTGCATCGGTAGCCTTGTTTTGGAAATGTGGTACTTGTGTTATCTGCAAGTGGAGTAAATGTTCTTTTAGCTTGTTAACCATCTGCTTATATGGCATCAATTTGTCATCTTTGGTTTGATACTCATCTAGGACTTGTTTGATGATGAGTTGGGAGTCACCAAAGACATGTATATATGTGATGCTCCATTCTATAGCCATGCAGAGTCCTGTGATTAGTGCCTCATATTATGCAATGTTGTTCGTGCAAGGAAATCCCAATTTGAATGACATAGGGATGTAGTCACCTTGAGGTGTGACAAAAATTATTCCTGCCCCTGCACCGTGAGCTGTATAGGATCTGTCAAAGTAGAGTTACCAAGTAGGTTGTTCTTCTATCATGTACAAATGCTTATATGGAAATTTTGTGACCAAAGGATATGCGACCACCAATGGTGCTTCTTCTAGTTGATCTACGACGACCTGTCCTTTAATGGATTTTCTGTCTACATATTGAATGTCAAACTCGCTTAGCAACATAACCCATTTTGCCATTCCTCCTGTGAGCATAATCCCGGAGAATGGATATTTGAGAGGATCCACTTTTGAAATGAACTTGGTTGTATGACTAAGCATATAGTGGTGAAGTTTTTGAGTGGCGAAGACCACTGCTAGACATGCTTTTTCCATAGGAGAGTAATTGAGCTCATAACCCACTAAGGTTTGACTAATGTAATAAATGGTTCTTTATTTGCCTTCATCATCCAACTGAGCAAGGAGTGCCCCCAGTGTTGTGGTAGTAGCATAAATATATAGGATGAGTGGTCAAACAGGTATAAGTGGTACCAAGATGGGCGGATTAGCCAAGTATTCTTTGATTTTTTTGAAACTCTTCTGACACTGAGGATCCCACTTGAATGTGTTATCTTTTCGCAGGATATGAGTGAATGGTTGGCACTTGTTTGATAGTTGAGAGATAAAACAATGCACATATTGTAACTTTCCTTGGAGGCAGTGTAGTTGTCGTAGTGTTTTTGGTGGAGGCATTTCTATTATAGCTTGCACCTTCTTTGGATCTATTTCAATGCCTTGTCTGGATACAATGAACCCAAGGAGTTTTCTTGATGTGACCCCAAAGACACACTTCTTAGGGTTGAGCATTAAGTAGTAGTGTCCAATTATTTCAAAGACGCACTCCAAAACATTGAGGTGATCTTCCCTCTTAACTAATTTTTCCAAGATATCGTCAACATAGTCTTCAAGAATTTTGTGTATCATGTCATGCAAGATGATAGTCATTTCCCTTTGATAGGTTTCCCCAATGTTCTTCAAGCCAAAAGGCATCATGTTATAGAAGAAGGTGCCCCAGGGGGTTGTGAATGCTATCTTATGTTGATCTTCTTCTACAATGTGGATCTGATTATATCCAGAAAAGTCGTCCATGAGTGACAACATCTCATGTCCTGCTGTGAGATCCACAATCATGTCTATGTTTGGCAAGGGGAAATCATCCTTGGGACATGCCTTATTGAGATCTCTGAAATCTGTACATACCTGATTGATTTATCAGGCTTGGAGACAGGCACCATGTTAGAAATCCAATTAGAATAGTCAATGGGGCAGATGATCTTGGCTTGGAGTAACTTCTTGAGCTCTGATTTGACAAGTAGTGCCACTTTAGGGTGCATCTTTCTGAGCTTTTGCTTGATAGGTTTGATGTTTGGGTCCACTGCTAGATGGTGAACCACCAAGTTGGGGTCTAATCCCAGCATGTGGGAGTAAGACCATGCGAACTTGTTGATGGATTCCTTCAATAAAGTGACAAGATCACTTTCTTCTACTTCAGTCAGAGATGCTTCTATGTATGTGATGGCGGGATTCTCTTTGGTACCCAGGTTGACAGGTTTTGCTTCTTCAATGAGAATTGATGATTGTTCAGGCCTGTAATCATGGATCAGAGGAAGAGGAGAATCTTCATCTTTTGGTGCCTCAAAGAGGTTTTCACCAGGGGATACGCCCTTTGTTTTTACTATTTTATGATCAGATAGCGCCCCAGAGGGGTTTTCACTAGGGGATTGATTTTTCTCTTTTTTTATTTTTGTTTTCTTCTTCATTTTTGTGGCTGAAGTTCTCCTCTTCTCTAAAGTATGCCTTTGGGTCTAGTTTGTAGACATATGCTGAGTCTTGCCCCCAATCATTGCTTTTCTCAATTGCTCCCATAAATCTTTGGAGCGCGTCCTCACTTTGGAACTTGGCAACATGCATGACAATTGGTTGGTCCCAGTCTATGAGTTCAGGATGGCAGAGGGGAAGGTCAATGAAGAGAATGGAAATTTGGTGTAGGAAAGAATTGCCCAGGAAGGTTTCATCATCAAAAACATCGTCATAGGCTCTCACAACTTTCTCTTTTGGGATATCTTCGATGTCAATGATTTCACCCAAGGACGGACAAGAGGCAAAGATGTTTTTGTTGGTGCCCCCATTCGTGTCAAAGCCCATGCCAAGGCCTAGGTGATTTTCTAGTTAGGTAGGTATAATAGGATCTTTCATTCCTTGCTCTTCATAACCAAGGCCACCTCCTTGGTAGTTCCATTTTTTTGTCACCAGTTTGTGAGTTGTGGGGTACTTATCTTTGAAGTAATTGAGGTGACTTGTGTCCTTGGGTGGTGGATCTTTATAGAGCCATTGGTTGATGTTTGGTGTCATTTCCTAGCTAGTCAAAGTACCCTTTGAGATAAAAGTGGTAGAATCAAATTGTAGCGCCTTGGTTGTCTCTGGTTCTATCTTGCTTAGATTGGGTTGGCAGCCTTGAGTGTGTGGATCAATTGGCAGTGCTCCAACGGCAAAGGCATCAGATAAACTGTACTCACCACAACCTTTGTTGTTGATCTTGACCATGGATAAGGTGGAAGAGAGGATTGTTTCTGGGTCTGAATGGGTTCGAGATGAACTCACGACAAAGGTGCCAAAATCGATCCTGGGATAGTGATTGGAATGTGGAAAGGATGTTTCCAATGCATTGTAATATGTGAAGGGCTTGGGATCTACATGGATGGTGATCTCACTGCTGTTATATGGAAATATGATGCACTGATGGTAGGTGGAGGGGATGGCTTGCATAGAATGAATCCATGGGCATCCAAGGAGGATGTTGAAGGGAAGGTCAAGATCAACAACATGACATAATGTATCCTAGATAACCGAGCCCACTTGAATGGGAAATGATATGGTGCCTTTAGAAGTACGCTCCATATTGTCATATGCCTTTATTGTGATGACATCATTTTTTATATCAACTTTAGTGCAACCCAACTAATTTATGAATTTTAGAGTACACAGGTTTAGGGCCGAACCATTATCCATCATGACCCATTTGATGGAAAAATATTTAACTATGACAGCAATACGGAGTGGGAGATTATGATTGGTTTCTTCTAAGGGTATGTCTATTGGTTTAAAAGAGACCCCACAAGATGCAGACAGGTGTCCGACAAGGTTCTAGAATTTAGTGAGGTTGATGTCACTGGGAACACGAGATTCTTGCAAGGCTTTATTGAGGATCTCTTGATAAGTGGCTGAAGTGCGGAGGAGATCTAGGATGGAAATTTGGGCTGGAGTATTCCCTAGATGTTCCAAAATGTTGTATTGGGTCCCATCAGATGGGGCGGGACTGACACCTGCAACTGTTATCCTGCCTCTATGAGTGGTGATTGCGCATTGGTTATCAACACCCTTGACATGGATGATATTGATGGAGGACTGGACTTGGGATATGCAGCTGATGAGATTATCCTAGTTGATATATGCATTTGTATATTCCTTTCTGTCAGTGTTTTCTCCTTGCTTACCCTTCCCCTGGTCAGAGGACTTAGTAGGATTGCCTAGGCCTATACCTAAAGTGTGTTTAGGGAATGCATTTTGATATATTTTAAGGCCCGCATGTGGCAATGGTTGGGGAGGAGAGTCCACTTTGATCTCTTTGTGGTCGATGAGATCCTAGATGTAATGTTTTAACTTCATGCATTTGAGAGTGGTGTGCCCCTTAACACGATGGTTTTCATAGTACTCATTGTCTTTATACCAGGCTGGCTTAGCTGTTGAGTCATCAAATGGCTATGTTTTTGGGTACATGACTTGGTTATCTTGGACCAGCTTGCGGAAGATGACATCTATGGGTTCACCCAAAGGGGTAAACATGCATTGTGGCACATTCAAAGTGCAAGGTCTTTATTGTCCATGTGGGACTGATATAGCATTTATCTGATTCATAGGACCTTGGTAGTTGTGTTGATATGATGTCCCCAGAGGGGATAGATAGTCGTGCCTTGAGGGCACATGTTTTGCTAATATGTTGGTTGGTGATATGTAGGAGCGGGGTGTTGATACATGGGAGGAGGTTGCATATATACTGGTGGTGCTTGCTGATAGGTTTGATTGGGTGTATTAGGACTGACTACCACAACCTGAACGTGTTTGGTGTTAGTGGCTCTGTTTGTTACCATGTCCTTGTTCTTGTTCTAGTACCATGACCGATCATTGTTATGTTTATCAGGCTAGGATTCCTTGTAGTGCTTGATGGCATCGTCTTCTATGAGACCTTGTTCAAGATCCATACCTTTGATCTTGATGTCTTGATAAGTTTTTATGCAATTCATGTGCATGTGATAGACAAGCTTAGGATGGAGGTTGTTAATGACTATTTTGATAAGATGTTGCTCTGGGGGTTGGTAGGACAACCTTTTAGTAAGCCCTTGCCAGCGCTGAAGATAATTGGCTAGGCTCTCTCCTCCCTTTTGTTTGGAATTGCATAGGTCAAGGAGCGAGAGTTCATTTTCAACGTTATGTGCACATTGGGCCACAAACTTTTTAGATAATTCAGGTAAAGTAGAGACTGTGCCGTAAGGGATTTTGTAGAACCATTCAAGAGCAGTTCCCCCTAAGCTCTTGGGAAATAGTCTCATAAGTAAATTATCGCTATAGGCCACTTCTTGACATGCCATGTAGAATTCTTTCACGTGGCTCATAGGATCTCCCTTCCCCCGATATTTATCAAATTTTGGTGTCTCAAAGTGCTTGGGGAAGGGTATGGCAGTGATAGATCGATCAAATGGATAAGGAAACACCTCTTCAAACTCAAATTTTTTAACCTCTGTCCTAGCTTTTAGCTCTTTGAGAGCATTCTTCATTTCCTCCCATTCATGATTGATTTGTGAGGGAGGATTGTTAATTATGATTGCATGGTTTCCTTGAACCTGATATAGATCAAATGATGAATATGGATGATTCTGTGGGGGATATTGTGGTGTTTGATATGATAGTTGTTGGTCAACATATATGGGATGTTGTGGTGGAAGCTGCGGTTGAGGGGAATATTGCAGTGGAGGAGGTGTCGGCGCTTGATAAGATTGTTGCAATTGCTAGAAATATGCTTATATTTTCTGCGGCATTGGATAGGTGGGATGAGCCTGTTGCACACCTATATTGTGTGGAGGATAAGGGTTTTGCAGCGGAATGCCCCAGTGGGAACACTGAGTTGTTGTGGAGGTGGAATGGTTTGTGATGCAGCGGAAGATGGCATGGCTAGGTAACTGGTGGAATGAGTTTGTTGTTGCTGCATGGGTTGGATGAAAGGATTAGCAAACTATTGCAGTGGTTGTTCCATGAAGGGATTTGCCCCCTATGTTTGTGGTTGTGACTACTATGTAACTTGGAGAGTGGACTGCGCAGTTGCAAGGGGGTTGATTTGTTGTTGTTGTGCTTGGATTGTTTGTTGTTGTTGCTGGATAGGTTGCTATTGTTGGATAGGTTTTTTTTGTTGCAGGATTGGTTTCTGCTATTGGATAGGTTGTTGTTGTTGCTGGATTGGTAGTTGCTGCTGTTGCTAGATTGGTAGTTGTTGTTGGATAGGTTGCTGTTGTTGTTGGATTGGTAGATATTGTTGGATAGGTTGCTGATGTTGTTGGATTGGTTGTTGTTGCTGCCAGATTTCTATTTGGGGTATGACGAAGGGATTGGTGGATGGTTTTTGCATGGGGGGATTTGGATTGGTTTGCATTTGTGGTAAAATAGCTGGCACACATTGCGGTTGCATTTCTAGTGGGGTGGGGAAAGTGGACCCTTGTGGAAATAAGGGTTGGTTATAGGCATTGGTAGGTGGTATGCCTGTGGTGAAGAAAGGCAGAATAGGCATGGAGACTTGGGTGCTTTGATGCTGTGAACTGGTTGTTTTACTTTGAATGGGTTGAGTAGGGATGGGTGGAATGGTGGTTTTCTATGTGTTGACTGGTGGTGGTGGAAATTGTGGCACAAATGTTGGGAATGTTTGCAAAAGTGGAGCAGTTGTGACTTGAGGAGGTGCTTGCGTAGTGATGGGGGTATTGCCTGTGCTGCTGATGTTGGATCAAGAGGTGGGGCTCCTAAGGTAGATGAAGGTATCATGTGCATGATGGAGGGTGGGATGGAAGGTTGGACTACTTGTGCGATAAGAGTTCCCACTTGTAGGGCTCGTTGAAGTGGATCAAAAACTTTGTTTCTAGTGGGATGAGGACGTTCCCCTGGAAGTGCCATAGGTCGTGTGACAAGTGTGGGTATAATCCAAGGCAGGAGTTGAATTCCTTGTTGTTGAATGTCCAAAAGTACCTAATTGTTTTTACGTCCACTCATGGCATTCACCATGTGGACATGTCCTGGATGATTGATAAATGTCTCTATGGTACTCATGGTAGGTGTCTCATTAGTATCTACCCAGATATGTTCAATTTGATTGTTGGGCTGAGGCGGATAAGTAACCATGGTGTTAGTGTTGTCAGTCACAGGATTAGATGAGCTAGTGGCAAGATTAGGGTCCATGTTCTTCCTCTTCTTAGTGGCTCGTGTGATAGGTGGCATGAAATGACTACCCTAAGGGAATATGAGATGCAAGATGTAATGCAAGGATGCACCTAGGAAGCTAAGGGTGATGATGCTAGGACTAGGATGTGTTTAAGATGATGAATATGCTCCTATGGGTTAAGGATGACTTTGGTGCATGCACGGATTAAGGGTTGCTTTCCATAATGTAAGATCAAGTGGATATGATTGTCTACCTAAGACAGACTTGTGGTCTTTGGCGGATGAGATTCTTTGTTAATGCGAACCAACCTTTTGATCAAGGTGATGAGGTTGCAAAAGACAAAGGGGATTATCCTAAACAATGCTTAGTTTAAGGACATTCAAATATGGGGTTTGATAAAGATGTAGGTTTTTAGAAACTCAAAAGGGGATGCAATACCAAGTGAGGGATGTGATCAAGGATGCTTTGGATGATGATTAGGATGATGCTAGGCTGATTAGGATTGATTTGATTAATGTAGGATCATGCTAGGATGAGTGTGTCATGTGTTTCTAAAGATGAAAACCTAAGGGAGGTCCTAAAATGCAAGCTAAGTGAGCTTAAGAAGAGGAGGAACTTTCATTTGTTGTGGTAAACCGACTAGTCATATTGCTCAAATCCAACAAAAGCAGAGTTTAGATGATATTTTCCCATGAAACGAGAAACCTTGTTGTTGTAGATCACTTTGTCGAATTCTTCTCATTTATGAATATCTTGTTTGATGGAATCAATGATGTGTTGGTACTTGGTAGCCTCTCGGGTTGTGTTTTTCTGTTCTCTTTGCACGGATGGTAACATAGTTTTTACCTTCTTATGCTTCTTGGAATTAGTCATGTCCTATAAATAGATTTGATCTTGGATGAATAGTTGGAGGTTTCAGGACATATCTCATTAAAGACCAAATTCTAAAAATTAGAGCCCAAGGTAATCTTTGCAAAGGGACGTTGTCTTGATAATTTGGCAAAAGTTTGATCTCATTCTGATTTTCAATAGATTTGTTCCATGGCAAGAACCAATTTCAACATAGTCAAACCATAAAAGAAAAAGCATGTGTCTAAAAACAATCTGACAAGGGACAAAGTAACCTTGAAGGATACAAGAACGCGACAAATTTGAATGTTGGGTATTCCGTTTGTGTTTTGGATTTTGCAAATGTTGTTCAAACACTTCAAGCACACATCTACCTAAGGAATTGGCTTCAATGAAATATTATAGACCCATTGCTTGGTAGTCTATTAGCTCACACAACAGTGTCACCCTCGAAAGGGTGCCCATGTTTTTTCTTTTTTCCAGGTATTGTTACCGTGCTACGAAGATCTCTTTCGCAACACAATACCTTGGGACACATATGATGGGGATCTTGGGGTGAGATTCTTCCCTCCCCTCACACTATAATAAGTCACCATTCAGAGGTGAATCAGGTAGCTTCTATGCATAGAGTGTTTAATAAGTGTCTCTATTTGATTGTATCCTCTATGTCCGCGGAAGCATGATTCAGGCGTATAGCCCCATAGAGCATCTTGACAAAAGTGGTCACATAAATGTGATTGAGACTGCGAGGCCACACTTAAGTTAGATGAGAGCCAAGTATAAGCTCAAATGCCAATCAACACCTGAGGCTTTAACCCCAAAGAGTAAATTTGATTAACGTGAGTTAGAGTGGTGTGGTTTACACCTTGTTCTCACATGGGTCATTCCCAGGAGATTTTTCCCTCAACCGGCAGGCCCATCTAAATGAATAACTTGTTAAAGCAAATTGGCTTGGCGAAAAAAAGGAGTCTAGATTTTTTATTTTCCCACAAGGGGAAAAGATCATACTCTCAGGTATCTAGTATCATTTTCTCCACAGACACACAAGACACGCTTAGTTTATTCCCAAAGATTTAATTGTTTAACACAAAGCAAATGCGTCTAGGTTTTTGATCTTCCCAAAAGGGAAGAGAGCATACTCCCCTAACACTTGTTTTGGATTAGAAAAAAATATCCCACTAATTATTCTATGTGCCTAAAAAAAATCAAACTGAATGCTGACAAGCACGATCATTTGGTCGATTTAAATCAAGGCAACCTGCAAGACAAGTGTGAGTAATCTTATGAAGTTGTGTCTTTGGAAAGTAGTGTTGCAAGACAATTGGTTAGTAGTTTGAGATTTTCCAAATCTTTAACAAGTGATAAAGGTGATCTGCACAAAGAATTCACTTTAAAAAAATATTTCATTAGCATAAGATATGAACTTTTGAAAATAAAAATGAAAGAGTAAATTTGAACATGTGAACCAAATTTTTGAAGTAGAATCTGAATTAATAGCTTACCAATCTGAAAATGTCTCTAAGTCATCTTTCCAGTGCTTTTTGAATCATCAAAAATAGAGTCTGTATGCAAAAGTTATGAATGTTTTTTGTGACAGTGTCTCTATTTGCATGCAGAGCCGCCTGTGTACAAGCAGAACCGCCCATCTGTCAGAGCCACCTCTGTAGAAGTAGAGATGCCTGTCCATGAATCTGAACATGTTTTTGAGAAGAATGAAGATATTTTGATAAGGTTTAGGGATGTGGCTCCCACTGGGCGTGCTAGAATGTGTATGAGAAAATCTTCAACCTGTTGGGAGAAAGCTCAAACATAACAAATTAGTGGGTTAGCACACATGATTCATGAAATGAGAAAAGAAAACAACAAAGACCACATCATAACATCAGATATAACTAAAACAAGTAGATTGCACCTATTCTACTTATTTGATTTGTTCTTTTAGATTAAATGTGCATGTGCTCTCTCAAACACAAATGGATCAAAAGCCCCAATGCAATGCAATACAAGATTGAATAAGCAAGAAGAGATATTCAAGAGCTAGTATGAAGAACTAGTCTCAAATCTTCTTCAAAATGTTATTCTAAACTATGAAATTTATATGCAAGACAATTGAAAGAAACTATGATTGATTTTTAACCAAAAGAACCTAGCATTTAATTTCTATGTGATTTAAACATAAAAGCATGAGCATAAAAACAAGTAATGAAATTCTAAAACAAATCTAGCATGATAACAATGCAAATTGAGAGATGAAAAATGAAGAGGAGAAGGCCTCTATTTATAGATTTTTGGGAGAGAAGAGGAGGGGTTGAATGAGGTGGCATCTAT
>MU227596.1:1229361-1254372 GCA_018584345.1 Thuja plicata | reverse complement strand
TCTGAACTCGGTAGACTCGGTAAACTGCCTGCTGAACATTCTGAGCTCGGTAGACTCTGTCTGATGACTGATATGACATTTGTGTAACATCAAAGACAATACACAATTTAAACAATTGTATCCAACATCATAATGTGTGAAGATGATGATGTGTATAGGTATGTGTTGTGATATTATGTCTAAGGTTTTGTGGCTTAATATTTTATATTGAGTGAGTTACATATGTTTTAGTGAAGACTAGGTACTGGATAGTGACAGTGAACTATGACAGAGTTAGTCTCTGGGTTTTGAGGATAACTTGTGTGTAATATGGATTCATGTTATGTGAGCTTGGGGAATGAAAAAAGACATGTTGAGGAATGTGTTTTATAATTCTTGGGTCGCAAGACTCTTGGTGACGTCAGTTGTGGCATGTGTTTTGGAGGAGACCTATTTGGGGCCGACTTCAGAGATAGAGCATGTATTATGAATTGCGAGTGTGGATTACATATCTTGGATTATATTTGATGAATTTTAATTGATTTTTACTTGTTATAGGTTCCATGTGTATCTTAGCAAGGGGTTAAGTAATTATTTGTGCATTGAAAAAGTCTTAATTGGCCAACCTAATCGCTTATTGTAAATTTGTATAAGAGAAAGTTGTTTTGTTTTATGGAGATGTGTGGTAACAATGAAGTGTGGAAGCTATGAGCTTTTTTGTGTGAATTTTCCTAGATGTAGAGGAGAGGACGTGACTAAGAGACTTCATTGGAGCTGATCAAGAAAAGATAGTTGCTATCAGATAGTTCATTGAATTGTATATTTCATATACACTTGTAATTCAGACAGTAAGTCCTAAAGGTATGTTTAACCTTCTTTAGGTAGTGTGCCTGGGCAGTGAGCCTACTGTTACTCTTGACTCCTAACAGGGTATGTCATTTAATAGGGACTATGTAGTGTAATGAATTAATAAGCTCCTAACATGGCTAAATCTTTTAGTAGGGATACTATACTCTTAGTACACTATTTGTGGATGCTAATTCCCACCATGGTTTTACCTTGAACATGGTTTCCTTGAAAAAAAAGGATTGTGCTATGGTGTTGCATTTACTATGTTATCATTTGTATTCAAATTTTGGTTTATAATGTTTAATGTTTAATAATATGTCTCACAACTGATTCACCCCCCCTCTCAGTTGTGTTGGTGGATTGTTATTCCTAACAATTGGTATCGAAGCTTCTAGTCCTTAGAGAGAAATATTAACAGCTTGAGGTGATCCTGAAAATGGCATATTATAGGAAGGATAGTCTGAAGTTTGATCCTAGAAACTTTGATAGTTGGAAGAAAAAATGAGAACTCATTTGTTGTGTTTTGGAATTTACGATTGGATGATTACAAAGAAAGATGAGCTAGTCAAGACTGAAGATGAATTGGATAAAGCTACTAATGATGAAAATAAGTTGTTTTCTTATAACATAGTTGCAATAGAATCACTTATTAGTGTGCTCTCTAAAGGTGAATTCACAAAGGTTAAAGACTTGGATTCTACACATAAAATTTGGTCAAGATTGGAAGCACTATATGAAGGAGATAATTTTACTAAGTAGGCGAAGTTGCAGAACTGGAAGACAAGGATAGAAAATCTGAAAATGAAAGATGATGAGAATATTAGAGCATATGTACAAAGATTTACATAGGTTTTTATTGGCATTAGAAACTCTAGAGGCACATGCAATGAATATGAAGTGATCAAAATAATTCTTAGATCTTTGACACATGTTTACAAAACTAAAGTGCAAGCTATAGAGGAGATCATACCTTTGAAGAAAAACTTCAATATAGAGATGTTGATTGCAAACTTAACTACTTTTGAGGCCGTAGAGCTGGGAAATTCATTACCTAAGGCTGAGATAACATTTAAGGTGGGTGTGCATAATAATAAAAAAACTTTATCAGGGATTGTGAGCACCAGTAGAAGTGACTTGCGAGAAGAGCTTGGTGAATATGCTGATGACTAGGAAAAGATACATGAAGAAGAAAGGAAGTTAGATGAAATTGTGGCCCTAGTCGCTAGAAGAGAAAAGAGAGCTAAGGGTAAGTTTGAAGGAAAGTTACCTCTAAAATGTTTTTCAAGCAATAAGATAGGTCATTTTGTATCTAGATGTCCTACAAGGGTTCCTAAGCATAAATGTAAGTTTTATAGACCTAAGTATTCCAAGGATAAGGAATGTTACTATGCTAGTGAAGGTGTTTCTAATGATTATGCTATTGATTATGATGAGATTGGATTTATTGCTATCAAGGATGATGAACCTATTCATTAAGAGAGATCCCTAGTGTCACATGTTGAAAATAAATTTGAATGGGTCATAGACAATGGTTTTTCACACCATATGACTGGTGATAAAAATAAATTTGTTAAGCTAACCAAGTATGATGGTGGTGTTGTGAGATTTGGTGACAACACTCCTAATCTTATCATTGGAGTTGGATCTATTTATTTGGATGGAAAGACTAATACTGATGATGTGTTACTTGTTGATGGACTTAAGCATAATTTATTGAGTGTTGGACAACTGGTGGACAAAGGTTATCAATTAAAATTCATTGATGGGAAATGGTCTATCAGAAGCAAGTCAGGAGAATTGATTGCATCTGGTACTAAGTCAAAAGGTAATGTATTTGAATTGAATACATTTGAGGCTTCTTGTTTTGTTGTTAAGGTTGATGAAAGTTGGTTATGATATATAAGGTTTTTTCATGTGAATTTTGATAATATTGTGAAGGCAAGTACGACTAATGTTGTTAGAGACCTACAAAAGATTGTGAAACCATCTAACACCATGTGTAGAGAATGTGTAATGGTGAAACAGACTAGAAGAAGTTAAAAAAAAAATATTACTCAGCGAAAGGGAAGTTGGATCTAGTGCATACAGATCTGTGTGGTCCTACAATAATTAGATCTTACTACGGTGAAAGGTATTTCATACTTTTTGTTGATGAATTTTCTAGGATGATGTGGGTTACATATCTGAGAGAGAAATCTGAGGCTTTTGACAAATTCAAGATATTCAAAGAAAAAGTTGAGAATGGATCAGGTTTAAAGATAAAATGTTTAAGATCAGACAAGGTGGAGAGTTTACTTTAGACTTGTTCAATACCTACTATGAAGACCATGGAATATAAAGACAAACATCTTCTCCTAGGACACCACAACGGAATGGGATAGCAGAGTGAAGAATCATAAAGATATTAGATGTTTCAAGAACCATGTTGTTGGAAGGAAATGTATCACATGTTCATTGGAGAGAAGTTGCTGGTACTGTTGTTTATACTTTGAACAAAATTCAGATCAGAGAAGGTACAAGTAAGACTCCTTATGAATTATGGTTTGATCATACTCCAACTATGAAATATTTTATAATATTTGGTAGTAAATTCTATACCAAAAGAGATGATGAGATAGGAAAGTTTGATGTTAGAAGTGATGAAGGAATCTTCCTTGGTTATTCCACTAAGAGAAAATATTATAAATGTTTCAATCTGAGATTGAGGAAGATGATTGAAAATGCTAATGTGAGGATTGACGAAAAGTTCTAGATTAAGGAAAGAATATATGACTGTAACTAGAATACAGAACAAGGAGGTTACTGCAGATCAAGAAGAACATTTTGAGATTGATCACGAGATCAAGGTATGTCAAGATGACTCAAATAATCCTACTAAAATTCCCAAGGCTCCAAGTTATGTTAAGAAAAACCATCTTAAAAATCAAATTATTGGCAATGCAAATAAAGGCATGATGACAAGATCAAGATTAAGAGAGGAAATTTTCTTGATTTCTCAAGTGGAACCAAAAACTAATGGTGATGCATGTAGAGATGAATCTTGGACTAAGGCTATGCAGGAAGAATTGGAATAGATAAAGAAAATAACACTTGGGAACTGGTTCCTAGACCTAAAGGTAAGAATGTTATAGGAGCTAAGTGGGCTTTTAGAAACAAGATGAATAAAGAAGGAATGGTTGTAAGAAATAAAGCAAGACTGGTTTGTAAAGGCTACTCACAAAAAGAAGGCATAGAATTTGAAGAAACATTTTCTCTTGTTGCTAGGCTTGAGGTTGTAAGATTATTTCTTTCTTATGCTGCACACAAAGACTTCAAAGTATATCAGATGGATGTGAAATCCGCATTTCTGAATGGAGATCTAGAGGAGGAAGTATATATTGAACAACCTGATGGATTTCCTCTGATAGAAGATTAGGAAATGGTTTGCAAATTTAAGAAGGCCTTGTATGGAATGAAACAAGCACCTAGAGCATGGTATGCTAGTTTGGACATGTATCTACTTCATCTTGGTTTCAGAAAAGGTAATGCAGACAATAATTTGTACTTAAGAACTAGTGAAAATAGAATTCTAATAGTTGAAGTTTTTTTTTATGATATCATATTTGGAGGAAATAATGTAATGAGTAAAAAGTTCTCTAAGGAAATGGAAAATGAATTTGAGATGTCAATGATTGGTGAGATCAAATTTTTCCTTTGACTACAAATTAATCAGAACAAGAATGGTATTTTTATTTCTCAAACAAGGTATCTTAAAGAAATCTTGAAAAAGTTTGGAATGGAAGATTGTAAACCTATTGGAACACCTATGGTTACTGGTCACAAGCTTACTACTACTGATGAATTTTAGAGTGTTTTTTAGACAAAGTACAAATCTATGATTGGAGGCCTAAAATATCTGACTCACGCTAGACTAGATACTGCTAATGCAGTTGGAATTGTGGCAAGATATCCAGTAAATCCTAAAGAGACACACCTTGCTGCTCTAAAAAGAATATTTAGAAAATCATAAAAGAATACTAGATTATGGCTTATGGTATAAAAATATGATGATTTTTTTTTCATGCTTATACTGATGTTGATTGGACATGAAATGTTGATGAAAGAAAGAGTACAAGTGGTGGTGCAATCTTTCTTGGGAAAAGATTGGTTTCTTGGTTAAGTAAAAAATAGGATTGTATAGCTCAGCCTAATGCTAAATCAAAGTATGTTGGTGCTGCTATAAATTTCACACATATTGTTTGGATGAATAAAATGCTGAAGGAAATTGGGATAACTTTTGATGAGCTAGTGGTTATCCATTGTGATAACACTAGCACAATGAATATATCAAAAAATCTAGTTATGCATTCGAAGACTAAACATATTTCCATTCAATATCATTTCTTGAGAGACAAGGTTGTAAAGAAGGAGATTAGATGGGAGTATATCAACACAAATGAATAAATAGAAGATATATTTACAAAACCTTTGCCAAAGGATGCCTTTGAGTATCCCAGAGGTATGCTTGGGGTGAGATCCCCTCCTTGGGAGAACTAAATTGATGCAGGAATGCATCATTCCAGTGGCTTGCATAGCTATATCATTTTATAGACTTGATGTATGGATATAATCCTCAGGGGGAGTGATCATAGGAACATTATAGAACACATTTGGGTGATTTTGAACATGGTTGTTGCAGGCATGAAGATTTGAAAAAGATACACCTTGAAGAGGAAAGATGGTCAGAAGTAGAGTAATGGCACCCTTTTCCATTGTTGTCAAATGGGGAGAGATTCAATGTAAAAATCCCTACTATTTTAGGGAGAGCTATGTTGAGGATATTGAGAAGATTGTATTGAGAGAGAGTACTTTGGGGTTGATGGATTTTCCCATATGTTTAACATATCAAGAGCATACTCAAAACAAAAGCTTCCACCATAACCTCTAATGAGCCAAACAAGGTCACCCAAGCCTTGTTGATTTTCTTTTAGAGAAGGTTGTAGGTGTGCTCTCCCAACACAATATACTAATCTCACTATGATTGCTTGCTTGCTATGGAATGAATCCTACAATGCAAACTAATGGATATGATAAAGAGCTCAAGAACAAGTATGAGGAACTGTCTCAAGCCTTCACCAAATAATGAGAATGAAGAATGCAAACTAAACTAGAATGATTGTGAAAGATCAAATAAAACTAAGATTCATTCACCATTAACCTAGCATGTGATTTCTAGATTCAACAATGAACTAAGCATGAAAAATATGAAAATACAATTCTAGAGCAATAGTAACATAATAACAATGCATAAAGATAATGGGTGAATTAATCTTGGCAAGGCTCCTATTTATAGGTTTTTGGAGGTCTTGGGTGAGGTGGAACACATGTGGCATCCACATAGGTGCCACATGAGGGACACATAAGCCATGAAAGAGGCCAAGTTTTCTCACACATGTATGAGAAATTTGTGATGTGATGGGTCAATGTGTACTTGAAGTACACATGTAAGAGATCTTGTCATAGATGTGTAAGACGTGTAAGAGTTTTTGTCCCTTATAGCTTATAGTAAATTAAGTAAACAAATATATTTGTATATGTTGAAAACCTACCTATTGGGAGCACGCTCAGACATGCAAACGTTAGAGATATAAACCATATAATCTACACTAACATATCAAGATCATACTCAAAACAAAAGCTTCTACCATAACCTCCGATGAGCCAAACAAGGGCACCCAAGCCTTGTTGATTTTCTCTTAGAGAACGTTGTGGGTGTGTGTAAGAAAGTGTCATCAAGGTTGTAAGAAACCTTGTTGGCACAAAATTAGTAATATTTGAAAAGTCAATTTTTGGAAATTTGCTCACACGTGTGAGAAAATAATTAGGACTAATGGGTGTAGGAATCCTAAAAATTAGCCTAATTAACCTTAGTTAATTAGTGACTAGGCTTATTTGGTGAGAGTGATGTGAGGTAGGGTAGGATCTAGGTTTAGATTTAAATTAATCGAAATTAGATTTAGATTAATTGTGGTTTAGAAGAATTAAGGCATGTGAAGGAATAAATAAATTATAAATTTATTTAAAGGGGAATTTAATGTGGGAAGGTATTAAATTTAATTTAATACACTGAGGGGATAAGTATTCAAATTAAATTTAAATACTTTAGGATAATGAACTTAATTTAATTAAATAAGTGGAAAAGAATAACAAATATAATTAATTAAAATTAATTGTAAAGGATGATTTTAGGCGTCTACACTATTGTATGATATGCTTTCCTTACTGGTGATTTTGTTGTTGTATTTTTGTTACCATACATCTCTATATAATACATCTTTTTTTCCTATATGTATGAGGTGATAGATAATCCTAATCATAGTGTTTGAAGAGTGTGGGTTTCATGATGTCTGTAGAAGGTGATCTAATGCTTCCTTACCCTAATAATTTGTGTCATGGTGGAGATTTTGAGGTGCTAGATAGAGTTATGCTCACTGTAAGCCTCAGAAAAATTTCTTGTTTTTCACTTTGAGCTTAGTATGTTATACTAGATTCTATGATGTTTGGATTGTATGGGTGCTTTTTAGGTTCTGACACTATTTTGTGTTTTGAGTGTATAATATTTATTGTTGTACTATGTATTGGATTGAGTATTCTGGTTGGTATTATTTGTTTTAATACCTATTTTTTGTCTGACTTTGTGGAATGTCACACAATTTTTGTATTTTGGGCTTGGATTAATGGTTGTTTCTTTTACCATATGCATATACATTTTATAATAGAAAGAGTAATATATTTTAATGACTACACTTATACATGCTAGTACAGACATTGATGGTCAATTCTTAAAGACAACACTTGGTAGATAGGAAAAGGATCCACTCACAAGATTCTCACAATGCCTTTCCAACACTTAAAGTGCCAAAGATCCTCTGAAATAATCATCTTTGCTTAAATTCATGAGGTTCACTCCAAGAAATCTAATCTAGCAGCTATGTAGCTAACAGAATGCACCCATCTCCCGTAAAATATAAATATTTATGTTTTGACATGAGATACATTTTATTGGCAACATAGTCATTTCTATGAATGGAAACAAAATCCTACTCTTCAGAAATCTTGTCTAAGCACTAGAAATAAAATGGAAATCAGTAAAAGTTGGTAATGTCTTATTTTTATTTACAGACTAAAACTGTGTTCTAAGGTGATCAAGATGAGAGTTGGGCTGCATGGCTAACATTGACCACTTACCAATTTCCATATTATCTGAAGCTATAGTTTCTAATTGCAACTAAACCAAAATACAAAATAATCTTCCTTGCTAAGATTAGCACAATACTACAGTGCTAAGTGATTCATTTCCAATTAATAGTTAAGCAAATCCTTTAATAATATCTATGATTCAAACACAATGAATCTGAAATCTCAAAAAAATGAATGAACAAATAGCTTGAAAATGTGCCCTATCTTTTCCTATCACAAACTACAACATAAAGAGAAGCATGTTCCTCCCTGCATCAATATTCATTCTATAATTACAAGAATAGTATCAATCCAAAAGGTAAATTCAACTTGTTCTGAGAACCAATAAAATGAAAATTTCTAAATCCATTCCTAAATAGTGTATATAACACTTCCAAACAATAAAATCCACAACAATTAATGGAGAAATACACAAAATTTATAGTAAATGAAGATGAACTATTCTCCAAGCGTAAAATAAAATGTTCAAAATAAATGTAGGCTTCCAAAAACTTATAAAGCAAATACATTGCTAGTGCTAGCTATCTGGTAAAAATGAGAGACCAGAATTACAAGTACCAAAGCATGATCAAAGAGGAGAGGAGAGAAATATAACCGTTGATATTTTAAAATTTGAATTCAAGAGATTCAGAAGAAGAGGTCTTGCATAGATACTTTTTGTAGAAAGTATTAACG
This sequence comes from Thuja plicata, assembly GCA_018584345.1. NCBI lineage: Eukaryota > Viridiplantae > Streptophyta > Pinopsida > Cupressales > Cupressaceae > Thuja > Thuja plicata. Next base: position 1,245,630 of record MU227596.1, on the reverse strand, counting down.
ATACACAGTCACATTGTGGGAATCAGTCCTAAAAACTAGTCTTATAGAGTCCTTAAACCAGTGCAGCCTAAGATCCTTAAACCAACATTCATGGATCCTTAAGCATAATATGACACTAGAGAAATTTTTTGAATCTCCTGACCTCCACATCAAATCAATCATCAAATGAATGAAAATAAAACTAAATACTTACGACTACAAAATGGAATTCACGATTACATCAAAATTTGAAGTGTATGATATTAAAGCAACAAACACATTCACAAAGGATAAGTGTAAATAACTACTGTATATACAACTGAAATATGGATGTGGGTGTTTATATATTAAATCATAGACCTTCCTCAAATTATTTGTATTTTAGAGTTTAACAAATTTCTTCTATTGTATTGTTTTTATAACATAAATATAAACTTCCAAAAATTAAAATTAAAGAAATTGAAACAAAAATTTATTTGATACTTTTTTTTGGTGTAGTAGTACACTTTTCAGTTCTATAATTCTTGCATATTTAAAACAGTATTGGTAAATTTTGCAAAATTCAAAGGTTAATGGATTCAAATATTTTATTGTATTGACATCATGAATAAATAATGATTGTATAAATAGTTCATCCAATTGCCCTTTAATATTAAGTTACAATGGCTCTACTTTAATAAATTGTAATACATAACTTAAGAAAATCAATTCATAATTGTTAGTGTACCCTAACAATGCGTTTATATTAAGTTACAATGGCTCTAGTTCAATAACCTATAATACACAACTTAAGAAAATCAATTCATAACTGTTACTGTACCCTAACAATGTGTTTGATGCTCTCCATGTTAACCTCACTCTGCTTGACACAAATTTTTGCCTCATTTTATGTCTACAAGTAATTATTTTGAGCCTTTAAAATCTATACTCTATTATGAGTTTTAGTCCTTGATTACTTCTTTATCTAAGATAAGTTCAATAGATATGTTATTATCTATAAAAAAGTAATAATTAATAACTATAGTCATTTTGCCTTGAAGGTCTATAAATTTGTACTCGACAAATTTTAAAAATCTATTTTTATCCTTCGTTTCTTTGATGTAATATATTTACATTAAAAATATAAGTTGCAAGATTTTTCAAATTCATTTGGTGCTTGAAGTGACAATTGCCTTGCTAGGTTGTACTAATTTTGTGTACAAATTACAATTTATGTTGCCAAATAGTTTCATGAGGGGTGCTCTCTACATTTGAGATGCCCACCTAGTTCAAACTAGAATATGTTGAAAAATATACCAAAGAGGCAACCTAAGTGAGATTATGATCCTCTAATACTAGATCTAGCAACTCACATACATTTTCTATGTCTATAATTTGTCTCATCTCTTGTAGGATAAAACATGTTGTAGAAAGGTTGGGAAAATAAAGAAAGGCTTTGTTTACCTTTTCCTCTCTCTTTTTAACTCTCCCTCTCTCCATCTCTATTTTCTTATCTCCACTTCTCATAAATTCCTATTGCATTGATCTATTCCTTACGCCTAATGCTAACTCTAAATGCATTACCAGTACTTTCCTTTAGTTATATAATTAATTATAATTATAATTATATATACATCTAATTCTAATTTGTCATATTTAATAAACGTATTAAATATTTTAATTAATAAATTTTTACAATTATAATAGTACTAATCTTTTTTTTTTAATTTGCTTGGAAGATGACGCGACCCTCTACACAACAGGTGACGCAACCCTCTGCACAGCACAAGCATCATCAACAGAAGGACTTGCAGTGACAACACCAACATCAGCAGGGTCAGTATATGTATTAGCAACAACACCAAAACTATTTTTGGCGGTATGATCAACAGGCAGACCTCTCTGAAGAATTTAAGAACATATTCTGATCTACGTTGATTGTTCAACCGGCCAGGAATACATATGCAGATCAGCAGAATGTTGGGTTTACAAAAGTCTCATTTGTAGAGAAAAACGTTATAGGTAATCATGCTGAATCTATTTTCATGGAAAAACCATAGTTCAGCCGGTTAAGCCATTTTTTGTAAACCCTCGATTTCACCTCTCTAACCGCAAGCATCATGAGGGTTTCCAGACCTACGAGACTAGGTAAACCTCATCAAAAGCTGCCCTCATTGGCCATCCACCTCCATTTTTGGGTAAACAAGGTCAAAATTTTGAAAAACAAATTGAGCGGGAAAATGAGATGTCTAAACCTCAAGCACATAAAACATTCCCTACAAGCAAAAAAGGATATCAACATAGGACTAGAACACTCCTCGGAGAGAAGCAACTGATATTTGACATTTGCGAAGGCACCCCTCCTGAATCATCGACACACACACATGATGACTCTAGAAAGAGAAAGCATGTCCAGATCAAAGGGCCTAATCCCTCGCCCCCTGTAGGTAACTACCCTATTTGAGCCCCCTTCATTCCAAATAAACCAAACCAATTTTGGCAAAAGAAGCACCCCCAAATCACTCAACTCTGGCCCCTACTATGGCTTCAATCACTCTTCTAGATAAGATGATGTAGGCGCCTATCGACACACTTTGACATTTGGCTCTTATAGGTAAGATTTCTCCAAACAACTTATCATTTACAGTAATCCAATAATGGGAAATGCAGTCGTTTGTGGGCTTAAAAGATATATTCTATGTGGATCCAACATCAAAATATTTTGTGCTCATCTTTCATTCTAAAGTAGATAGAGATTTGGTTCATAAGTATAAAAGTTGGTTCTACAAAGAATTGAGCCTCTTTACTATGATTTGGATCCCCAATTTTAAGCTTGACCCTAGCCTTTCCCGTTTCTTCCCTCACCGGGTCTCTTTTCCCTTTCTACCACTAGAATACAGAGATCCCAAGACTATTGAGCTCATTGCAAACACTGTGGGTATCTTCATAAGACATGACCTCATTCCATTTGAAGCTCCTCATCGAGAAGCATGAGTCTATATTTTAATTGATAGCCATAAATTTTTTATTAATCAGATTGCTATCAAATCAAAATGGGGAGACTGGGTCCAACAAATCGTCATTCAACAACTGGAGACTATTCAAAAAATCAACATAGACTTGGCCACTTCACCTCGGATTGTCATAAGGAATATTCTTCAGAAATCAGAGTATGCTCGAATCATAGCTCAGACCCATTGGAGTGTACTCATTACACCTTTCAAGCAATATCTACATGCCAAGTTAAACCTTAGATCATTACAAAAACTTAAGGATGCATTGGCAATATTTCAAAGTCTCAGGATCAGAATTTGGCAGGAATGCTCTCTGTGTTATTACAACATATCTTCTCGTATTTATCCCTCTGTTCACAATGGAGAGATTCTCGATTCATCCCTTGCATTGAGGGACTGGTGAAAGATAGTTCACCGGCCTCTACTATTACACTTGTTGACAAAATTGTCCATCAATTAATGTTTCAAGAGTCTCCCATTACTCTCCATATTTACAGCCAGGAAAACTATGGGGTAGAAACAACGGGAGGAAACATGGGAACTACAGACTGTATGGAGGTAGATTACAGCTCTGGTCATTTACAAGGTATAGTTGAGGAAGAGGGAGCACACAGGTCAGAGGCTGCAGAAGTGGAAATCTCTGAGTACACAGATGTAGAGGACCTGCCTCTCTACCTTGGACAAGGCAATATGCCCGAGGAAATGGATTCTCTAATTTAGAAATTGGCATGCCCTTTGCGAGGACAAATGAATTTCCTGGAATACATAAAACCTTCAGAGGATGAAGGGATAATCAACAACAACATCATTCAAATAATAGATGATGTCTGCCTCTACCTTGACACAAGCATTTGTGCCAATGTAATGGTCCATGATTGGGATGTTGAGGAATTTCAGAAAGAAGAGGATGAAAAATAGGATATACCTAGAGCTGAGGACATGCATATACAACACCAAATTCTCTCCATTAAGCATACACCATATCAAAATACTCAGTCTATCAAGACCACTAAATCCAAAGGCCAAAAACCAAAAAGTGCAAAAACAAAGGACGAAATAATAGCTGGCATACAATCCACGTTGTATGACAAGTTTGTCTCCATCAAAAGATTGACAAGGAGGATGAAAGGTCCTTGTCAACAATGAAGATCACCTCATGGAATTTTAGAGGCATTAATGCCTTTGAAAAAATAAATAGAATCAAATAGATGGTTGATTCTATTCAAGCAGATATTGTCTTATTGCAAGAAACAAAAATGTCTCAAGAAAACTATGTAAAGTCGATTGGCAAATGGGCTTCCTGGGCCTCTATACACCAGCAAGGGAATGGGGCTTCTAGAGGATTGGTTGTCCTATGGAACCCAAAGAGCATTCAAGGGAGATTGATTGGGCATGATTCTAATTGGCAACTTCTAGAGGTGAATAATTATGATTTCTCTTTTGCTTTGGTTAATTTTTACGAGCCTACTTCCACACAGGATAAATAGAAGTTATGAGCACACTTAAAACACTTAATTCAGCTTCATAGTGATCACAATGTAGTCTTAGGAGGAGAATTTAATTCTATTCTCAGTATGGATGAAAAATTAGGGGGAATATGTCCCCCACCAAGAACTATACAAGATTTCTACTCTTTGCCGAATGACAACAACTTAATGGATGTGGTCCCAACAAATGGATCCTACACTTGGATGAATAAGAGAGCTAACTTTGCACAAATAGCATCTCATCTAGACAGGTTCCTAATATCACAAGATTGGAAGCTTATAAATGTTCAATCTCTACCAGGATCTGATCACTTTTCGATAGTGTTGTCCATAGACAATGCAACCACACTTAGCTACCATAAAACATCATTCAAGTTTGAAAGAATGTGGCTTCGATACCCACATTTCATCCCTCTACTTAAACAATGGTTGGTGAGCTCTCCATTTGTGGATGGCTCAAAAATGCTTAGTTTTCCATGAAACTCAAACACATCAAAGGCCACATTAAAAAATGGAATGAGCAAGTGTTCAAAAACGTCTTCCAGCAAAAATATATAGTGAAACAAAAATTAGCAGACATATTTGAGCAGACCATACAAAAAGGAATGGATAATGGCACATACCACAAGAAGAAAGAACTACAATAGGAATGGGAAGAGCTGTGTAGCAGGGAGGAATAATATTGGAGACAGAAATCCCATGAGTTGTGGCTGCGAGAAGGGAATAAGAACACAAAAATTTTCCATGCATCAACCAAGCAGAAACGAGTAGCCAACACAATTTTCACCATCTCAGAATTTACAATGGGTAAGGTGCTAAAAAATTCCCACAAAATCCAACAAGAAGGGGTCAATTTCTACAAGAACCTCCTTTCTCCTACCCAGGGTCCTTCTCCATCGCAAGAGCAATTGGATGAAATATTGGAAGCTATTCTGGTATTAATCACACAGCAAGATAATGACATCCTAATGGCCCCTTTTACTATTCAGGAAATCAGACATGTGGTTTTCCCGCTATCTCTAGACAAAGCTTCAGACCCAGATGGTTACACAATGCTATTTTTTCAAACATGTTGGGAGTTTATTAGCTGGGAATTTCTAGCAGCAGTAGAAGAATCACAAAAAATCAAGGCTATGCTAAAATACTTTAACACTACAAACATTGCTATCATTCCAAAGGTAAAAAATCCAAAATCATTTGCAGACCATCTATCTGAGACTCCATGATATCATCCCATCAATTATCTCTCAAGAACAAGGAGGCTTTGTTCCAGGAAGGGAAACTATGGAAGGAGCATTGGTGGCTCATGAAGTCCTTCATTCGATTAATGAAAAATAATCCTCTAATTTTGTCATCAAACTAGACATGATGAAGGCATATGACAGAGTGTGTTGGAAATTTCTATTTCAAGTCTTACACCGGTTTGGGTTCTTGAAGAAATGGTGCAAATGGATTAGGGAATGTATTGCAAGGGCTTGGTTTTCAGTTATCATTAATGGAACATCAACGAGATTCTTCTTCTCCACTCAAGGTATTAGACAGGGAGACCCTTTGTCCCCCATTTTGTTCATTATAATGGAAGAAGCATTAAGTAGAACAATTAAGAAACAAAAATCATTGGGGTTCTAGATCGGTGCTCAGATTGGAGATACAGGCATCTCAGTTACACACTCTTTATTTGCAGATGACACATTATTGTTTGGTAAATCTCATGTGAAAGAAGAAAGGAAAATAAAATATGTTTTAGACCTCTACTTTGTAGTCTCAGGGCCGAAAGTGAATGCTCAGAAATCACAAATTTACTTGTTCAACACCAATCAGATTATATCAAATAGGATTGTTTGAATTCTACAATTATCGGTTGACATTCTGCCATCAACTTACCTAGGGATCCCTTTCTTTGTGAGAACTAATAAACCAGTCTACTGGTACTCGGTCATTGAAAGAATCAAAAATAGAGTTTTGGCCTAGAAGGCTAGGTGGTAATCTCTATTAGGAAGAATCCTACTCATCAAGTCTTTTCTTTTGGAAATCCCTAACTACTATCTTTCTATCCTTAAAGTGCCATCCTCCATTATATAACAAATCTAAAAATTAATCAAAGGCTTCTTATGGACAAGGAGCATGAACAATGAGAAGAAGATCCCGCTCATCTCACTTCAGGATATGTCACACCAACTAGAGGAGGAGTAGGACTGCATGATTTACATAATAGAAATAGAGCATTTGGGGGAAAGCTTGTGTGGCAAATGTACACTAAACCAAATAATAAATGGTGTCAAATCATGCAAAAAATGTACTTGGATAACCATTATCCTTCAAGAGTTCTCTCTATTGTAGAGCCACCCAAAAGATCTGCAATCTGGAACTTCGTGATGTCAACAAGGGAATTGGTTTACAATTATGTCACATGGGAGGTAAATAGTGGATCAAGTGTTAAATTTTGGAGAGACTCGTGGAGCGGCCTACCTGCCTTGTTATCCCCAGAGATTCCATAAGATCTTATAAATACTGAAAAAAATCAATGGGGCATTCTCCTCATAAATTACATTCTAGTTGTTAAAAACTACTCAGGGAAAGTCATTTGGAAGGATCTTGATGAGCTGAACCTTTCAAGATAATATGCTGAACTTCTGAGAAATATACTTGCAACTAGGCAGATATACTTGTCAGACAAAGAAGATAGGCTAGTATGGGCCCCTGCAAAGAATGTAAATTATTCTATTAGAGAGGGCTATAGAATTCTTCAGAACTTAGCAACTGATAAGGCCCAAGAACGAGCTTATAAGTTTTGCTAGAACCATTTTGTTTGCCTAAGGCAGGTTGCTTTGCATGGCTAGCACTAAGGAATAAGATCCTCACCAGTGATCGATTAAAATTTTTTTGCATTGCACAAGCCTTCAGGTGTAAATTATGTGATGAGAAGATTGAGACGGTGGATCACTTGCTATTGCAATGTCCTTTTGCACATGAATGTTGGACATATGTCCTTAAAAAACTATGTTTCTACACTCCTCTGCCCAACAAGCTCTGGGACTTATTTTAGTCTTGGCCCAAAATACATCATGGCTCACTATTTGCAAACATCTAGAAGTGCACACCACCACTTATTGTATGGTCGATCTGGTGGGAGAGAAACAAAAGAATCTTCCGAAATGAGCAGTCAAATCTGGAGACAGTACTACAAGGTATGGAAAAATTAATATTGGAAGTTGTAAATGCTAGCATTTTTAGTTATGGATACAACCCAGTAGTGACATCATGGGAAAATAATATAATGAGAACTTGGGGGAGACTCAACATACCAATGGGTTAGGGAGCCTCAAAAAAGATACCAGGTCAAGTTGATAGATCAAATATTAAATGACATCCCCTAGATTAGCGTGTAATGAAGATAAACTTTGACGGAGCATCACGTGGCAACCTAGGAATATCAGGCATGGGTGCATGTATCAGGGATTCATAGGGAAATCTAGTAGCATGCATTGCCTCCCCATTTCCTGTAGGGTCTAATAACATTGCAGAAGTGTAGGCCATGCTTGCAGGATTAATTCTGGCAAAACATTGTGGCATCATAAACATACATGTTGAAGGAGACTCCATGGTAATAATTAATGCCTGCATCAAAAGAGTAATTCATAATTGGCAATTAGAATATATTTTGAAGCAAACTTGGTGAATAATGGACAGTTTTTCCAACATATTCCTATCCCATACACTTTGGGAAGGAAATCGGGTTACAGACTATCTATCCAACTTGGGATGTGATGGAATTGATATTACACTTAAAATGCCAAGTGTGATCCCAATAGAGATGTGTGAATTAAGTAGGTTATTGGGATCCGACAAATCGAGCAATGAAAATAATGATGTAGAGAGTGCATTTAATACAAATTCATTGCCACATAATATATAGGGGCCCAGACATTGTGTTCACTTAGCAACAAACATACATGTATGCCATAAACATACACACTCGATGGCGTGTAGTAACCACATTGGGCAACTGTACAAAGGTGTAACATGATAACTAATGAATACTTTTCACAAGACACATTGTGAAAGCTTGGTACCTAATGATTAGAAATTTCCCATGTGGGAATTGGATCCCTAGAATGGACTGCGATCTTTAAAAGGCCCTGGATAGATTATAAGATGAGATTGGAAGTACAATTATTTAAAGCAACAATGAAACAAAGGCCGCCAATTCAAAAAAGGGAACCTAACACTTAATGTGGCTATCTCCCTCGCGCGTGTTTACATCTCAAGCTGGGATACAGATCACCATGTTCACATGGCTGTTTGCAGAAGGCTTGAGACCCAAAAGCCGAGTGCAATATATGTCAAATCAGTTTTAACTGACATCAAAGCTCATGAAATTATGTGTTTCGATGACGCCATTTCCCATCCTATTTAGATCCTACACAACACATTTGGTGCTACAAGATTTTGAATATGGAGAATATGGCTGAGGTCTGTGTAAGCTGTGAATCATGTGCTACTTTTCATTCTGAATTGCTGCCAAAAAATTATAGAATTTGGTTGCCGCCCAATATAAACAAAGATGTGCTCCCAATGTGTATCAGTGACTCCGCGATGGATAAAATGTTTTTGGTGCATTCCTCCACCATTCGGTGCACAATCAAACAGGTAATAGTTCATGACAACTTCACCCCAAAAACTAAGCAGTTTTTGTTTCCTTCATAGTTAGTTTCAATATTTTTGTCAAATGCAATGGACCTTCTACAGTCCCCACTCTTGTTAGAAATTTTGGCCTTCAAAATGGTTCATAAGAACTTCTGGGTTGCTAACAAACTCAAGCAAGCTATGCAAAATTAGGACCTCTGGAATGGCTGAGCGCTGATTGGGGGATTTTTTTCTATGCATCAATTACTGCATAATCATGGGTTTTTAGTTGCGTTTAATGGAGCTAAACGGTTAATAGAATTACAGAATGCACAGATTATGAGAAATGTATTCCAAGACAATGGGCATGTCCTCGGCCCATTTCTTGAGGGGAAAACAATGGCTACGGTACTCATGCTGATGACCTTTTGGGGTTACCAAATTCTCTAGCTATTCCAAGGCACATTAATCCCCGCTGACCTTCTGTGTGGAATGAAGCAAACCAGAGCAACAATTTGTGGTCATCAGGGCAGAGTCAGGGAATAATATCTTCACCACAAAGGGAAGCTGCATGGGCAATGGAAAAATTTCCCATTGCACAAGTTGCCCAACGCTCGGAATGGGACAAGGTTGCAGCACCAAAGTTGGGTAGTGAAGAAAAGATGCATGATGCACAGGAAAGTGGATGGGCGACCACTTCCCCTGCACCAGACCTGAGCAGGTGGTCTACGGGTTGGATGCCCTGGTCAGAGAAGTCGTCCGAGAAGAAGCATGATTGTGAGAGTGGGTGGGAGAAGGCTACAACAAAGGATGCTGCAAATGCATGGTCTGCAGATTGGACACATCATTCCCCACTGGAGCACCAGTCTGGAGATGATGCTGCGATGGAAGAATAAACAAGTACATGATGGTAACCTAAGTGGGTTAAATTTTGAAGATCTGTACAGTCGATGATATAGATGGCAACCCGAGTTTGTTAAATTTTGAAGAATTATACATTCAATGATATAGTGGGTTTGAGTCAATCAAAATTTTGAAATGATCATGAAGCAAACACTGCATGATATACTTAGATGGTTATTTTGTATTCGAATGTACATATTCTAATCTTTTGTAATGTTCTGAAAACTATGTTATTTTGTAATTGTGCAAGGATTCCGGGTTTTCTTGCTAAGTTCTTTTCCAGATGAGATTTTGAACTAGCTTAAATTTATAATTAATATATTCAGTGGCTAGCCCACTTTTGCTAAAAAAAATAAAAAAACAATAGTACTAATAATTTTTTAAATTAAAAAAATTCAACAGTCTAACTTTTAAATCTCAATTAATTTATGGAATTAAGGCTAAAGTTTAATTTGGTTTATGAAGTTAATTAAAATTATAATTATAATCCTAAATTTAATTATAAAAGTATTACCAATTATTATTTAGGAATAAATAATTATAAATTATATTCTAATAATAATTAAAACTAAGATTATAATATAATTGATTATGTTGAAAAATGATAATAATGTGAAAATGAGAAGTTCAAATTATATCTTATATAATATTGTTTATATACCAAATATAATGTTAACTTATTAATTATTATTTTGAAATTTTAAATTATTATAGTATAATTATAAATATTATAATGATATTTTAAATAATATTTTCCTATCTCATCCTGAGTGTCAGCTTCTTCTTCTGTGGTATTGATGGATGATAGGCGCTTGGATATGCCCTCGACATCAAGGATATCTCCTTCTCTGCATGTTCCCTCTGGATTTTGATTCAATATAGTTTCTGATCTCGGGTGGGTTTTTTGGGTGGGGGGATAGGGTATCTTCTTTTAGGATTCATATTTTGTTTCATGGGGTACAACTCAGGGTTTTCTTCCTGGTTCTTTCCCGCCGGTATGCCCGCCTGAACCAGGCAACTGTAAAAACTTTATTTTATTTTATTAAAATTTGTAGCTCTGCCACTTTTATCAAAAAAAGTAAAAATATATTATTATTTCATATTTTATTTTTATTTAATATATTATATTTTCTAATTTAGAATAATCTTTAATTTTCTATTTTATTCAATTATTATTTTAACAATAAAGAAATAAATTTAAACTTATGTTATTATATATACATAATATTTAGCATAATTATATGAATTAAAAATATCTAAACAACATTTTACTATTAAAAAATTACATTTAAAAAAATCAAACATAAAATCTATTTTGCCCAATATGATTAAATTTCAAAAATATAGTGAACATTAGCAATAATAGAAAGTGAGAGTTATGCATAAAAAATTTTGTACTTAAAAGGAAAAACTAAGTGTTCCCCTATTGTTAAGGTTTTGTTTAGTACTTGCAATAAACACGAGCCCTCTCCTTTTCTTCATTACATACGTTGGAGGCATCCAAGAAAGACGCATTGACATGACCCGTTTGTTTCGAAAAATTTGTGTATGTTGGAATAACCAATTCTTGAATTCAACTAAATTCTAGAATTCTTCTATTCTGAAAATGAATTCTAGAACATGGACTGGACCCGTCTGGTTCACCCGGAAGATGACTGAGAAGATGCATAAGAAATTTAACTTGTTTATTTCTTAAATTTTTAAATATGATATGTATATGTGTGTATATATACACATATGTGTATATATATACATATATACACATGTGTGTATATATATACATATATACACATGTGTGTATATATATAAACACGTGTATACATGTGTGTATATACACATACATACACACATATGTATATATACACACATACACACACGTGTGTGTATAGACACACATACACACATATACACACATATATACATATACACACATACACACATATACATGCATGTGTGGGTATATATACACACACATGTATATACACACATATATACACACACATGTATATATATACACACATATATATACACATATGTATATGTGTATATATACACATATACACACATACACATGTGTGTGTATACATACATACACACATACACATGTGTGTGTTTATATATACACATGTGTGTGTTTATATATACACATGTGTGTATATACACACATATACACATGTGTGTAGGTATATACACATATGTGTGTATATATACACACATGTATATACACATGTGTATACACACACATGTATATACACATGTGTATATACACACATGTATATATATACACATATACACACATACACATACATATACACACATGTGTAAAGCTTAAATTTGGTTTTATAAAAGTTAGAATTGGAATAGCCAATTCCAATTCCACCTATTTGGGTGGAAGATACATATTACCATTTTGGGGCAAAATTGGAATTTGAAAATTCCGATTCCAATTTTGTAAGATGGACACAAACAAGGAATTGGCATTATTCAGAATTAGATAATGCCAATTTCAGTCTAATTCCACGAAACAAACGGGTGCCCTATTTTAGAATATTAAAAATGCAACTAGCAAGACCTTTTTTCGACGATGAGCGAGGAAAAATGAAGTAGCTGAAAGTGCGAACCTGCAAATAACTAGAAGAGTAGCGGTGGTGGGAAAAAATAATTTCTCATTTCCGCGACAATTTCCTGACTAATATTCTCAGTACTATTTAAGTGAATCATATGTTTTAAAAGTGTCGTTGTGAACTCTAATACCTTGCCAAGAATTGTGCAATATCGTCTAAAGAAGTTCCAATACAATTGGTGATGTTTTAAATTCCCAAAATATTGTGTGTAAGACCTAAATCAATCTAACCAATCATATTATTAAAAAATAATTTCTATGATTTATAAATTAAAAAAAAAAAATTATATTCTAGAAAATATGAAATTTTTTGGAAAAAGAAAAATAATAGAAAATTTCATTTCTATGATTTATAAATATAAAAAAAAATATTTATATTCTAGAAAATATGAAATTTTTGGAAAAAGAAAAATAATAGAAAATTTAATTAGTCCACAGAATTTAATTTAATCACTAGTTACGCCGAAGGCATTTCTTATATGGAATGCACAAGCTGATTTTTAAAATCAAAGGTTGAAATTACACTAAAAACAATGGATGCCCATGGAAAGTGTTTCGTCCGTTGATTTTCCCTCCTCCTCACTTACACGGGTTCTGATGCAAATACACCATCTCTGTTGCTTAGACTTACGCACATGACATCAGATCAAAAGGGCATCGATACTTTTGGGCTAGAAGAGCTCATCACTTTGGACGAGAGTAACCATTCATTTACTTATCATGTGATAGACACCAACATGCCAGGCTACCATTCAAAAATCTAAAACAGGGGAACATGGCAATTGTTTGCTGAAATGGTCTTTCAATATGGATCCCTCTATCGACCATTCCAAAGAGGATACTGAGGCCCTTTTCAGCTCTATTCTAACTGGCATGACATACATATCTACTACCAGTGCGGTTGTTATGAATATGTCAATAACTAATTGATTATTAAGCCGATAGGCTAACTCCCGGGGAGATGCCCGTCAGGATTTTCAGACATTCCGACAGTCTTACATCGGGAAACAAGCGAACGACACCGAAAATTCATGAAACCCAGGTAGATGCATTTGAAATGTGGGTTCCCTATCTTCATACAGCTGGGCTGAAAGTAGTTGCGCTGCCCTCACCTATTGTTGTGTATGCTTGTTGCGGCCATGTTGGGAAAAAGGCAAGCTATGGCAGGGATTTATACTATGTTCTCCTACCTCCTTGAGCCAGGTTTTGTGGAGATTTTTTCCGATGGGTCAGTAGCTTTTGGAAACCCACTCGCATTTGTTGGCCAACACTTTCTCTGCATGGGTATGAAGCTTTGAAATAGGGATCTACATGATGACATGTAACTGATTGGATGTTTGATAATGTTAAGTTGAAGATGATGCAAGACATTAAAACAGTTAATGGTTTGTATTGTCATTGATGTCAACTTGATATCATCTGTATGGTCATGCCAAAGACTTCAGATAATCAATAGAATAGAGGTTATGCTTTTAGCAATGCATAAAATTCAAGTACTCACTAAGTGACAAACTACACTGGTGGAGTGCACACCATCGGTAAAAACAGAGTCACTGTGATGCCCGATGAGAAGAAGACAGTGTTGCCCGACGAAGCAAAATCATAGGATGCCTGATGAGCTAGAAACAGTGTTTCCCAACAAGCAAGATCCAATGATGCCCGACGGATGGAGATCCTGAAGCTAACTGAAGCTACACCGACAAAATTGGCAGTTGTCACTAGCGACGAACTGTAGAATTGACCGACAGAGTAGAGAGATTAGAAAATGACAAAATATCTAGCTGGTAGAGCTAAATGATAGACTTAACTGGTTGTTTTATTTTCTTTATTCAACCACCGTTAAGTAATTGATTTGTACAATTGGCAAGAAGATAACTATGAGATAAATCAGGAGCTAAAGCCATAAATCAATTTGGCTAGGATTGTTTTTTACGCTAGGAATCAAGAATCAAGAATCAAGAATCAAGAACCTAGAATTAAGGGATATCATGTCTATTTAAGAGACAAGCATAATTCATTTCCGCATGCAATCAGATACACGGGGGAGTGAAATGATAGAATATGCTGAAGAAAAACTGATGAAGGATAAACTTCATGCAGTCCTGATCAGTCAAGCTAAGGGAGAGCTAAAGAATTCTGCAGACACTGACACACAGTGAAGCACAACATCACAGAGCAGAAAAGGTTAAGTACAAAGGAATTGAATTGATACATTGATTAGAAAGATATTATAACTAAATAGATCTAAAAATCTACAATTTAGTTGCATTAGAAACATGTCATTTTGTTTCAGTTTAACCATTGAAGCATTAAGTCTCTTAACAGAGCAGGACTTAACAGTCTTTTTTAATTGAGGTATATCCTAATAGATTACCAGAAGGTTGACTCATGATAGTAGCATCGGTCTTACCTAAAGCCTATTGACAGTCTAAGGAGGATGATTCAAGGATGGTAGTAAGATTAGCATAAAGCCTATTGACAGTCAAGAGACTGATTCAAGGATGGTAGCATAGATGCCAGATACTAAGTGACAACCTATGTATACAAATCCTCTAACAAGGTCGCACTTAACCATGTGTTTGTAACCTTTAACAGGGTTGGCTCCTAACAGGGCTCACTTAAGAATAGTGAAAATTTGGGGTACCGGTCCCAGTGGTTTTTCCTTTAACAGGGTTTCCATGTTAAAATCCTTGTGTTATATGTGTATGGTTTATTACTTTATTGTTTTACATTCTACATATGCATTTATGGATTGATTGGTATACTCTGCATATTTACTAAGCATCAGTAAATATAGTTTACTGCTTATCAATTATCAAGGAGAATAATGACATACAAGGTAAACCGATAGACGGTTATTTATTTCAAGTATTTCAAAGGCATACATAGTGTTGGGACTTAATAAGTTGAGAAGTATTGATTGGTGGATTAAATTTTAAATTGGATAAATTATTGAGGCCATTGATTCACCCCCCCTCTTAGTTATTACTAACAATTGGTATCAGAGCTTGTGTTCTTAGAAGGAAGGTTTCAAGACCTAAGTAAAGATCACAAGATGAACAGACGAGATGCACCCAAGTTGAACAAGGACAACTTTGCTTCATGGAAAAGCAGGATAAAGCTTCATTTATCAGGTAGTGGAAATGATATTACTCAATACTTAGATACTGCATATGTGTTACCTACATACCATTGATAGTAGATCAATTGAGAGTAAAGAATGAACATAACTACATGGTTATAGAGCTTTCAGCCTCACTCTCTGATGCTGAATTTGAGGATGTCAAAGATTGCAAAAATGCAAAGAAAATGTGGGACAAGTTGAAGCTTGTACATGGAGGTGATGCAAATGTTCTGAGAGCCAAGGTAGAAATCCTTAGAGGAAAATTTGATGATCTCAGAATGAAAGAAGGTGAAAACATCACACAGTATAGCACAAGAACAAAAGAAGTAGTCAATGCTATACGAGGTGTTGGAGGAACACTTGAAGAGGAGACAGTGGTAAGTAAAATCCTAAGAACCCTATTTCCCATATATGCTATTAGAGTCTCTGCTATTCAATAAATGAGAGCAGTAGCAAATAATACAGTCACTCTTGATAGCCTGATTGGTAGACTGATTTCATTTGAGATGAACAATTTTGATAATAGTGTCTTAC
>MU227596.1:1201394-1226289 GCA_018584345.1 Thuja plicata | reverse complement strand
GTGAAAATAATTCTAAGATATCTGAAGAATACTGAGGAATTTGGCTTATGGTATAGAAGAGAAGGCAAATTTGAACTAAAAGTGTTTACCGACATTGATTGGGCTAGAAATCTTGATGATCGGAAGAACATAACTGGAGGAGCATTCTTTATGGGTGATAGACTTGTCACATGGATTAGCAAGAAGCAAGGATGCATCTCTCAGTCCACTGTAGAAGCAGAATATGTTGTTGTTGCTACAAACTGCTCAAACATTGCATGGATTAAACAGTTGCTGGAAGGTATGCACATGAAGATCATAGAGCCAGTAGTTATCTATTGTGATAACACCAGTGCAATAAATATTTCCAAGAATCCAGTCATGCATGCCAAGACTAAACACATTGCCTTCAAGTATCATTATTTAAGAGAACAAGTTCAAGAAAAGGAGGTGATACTTGACTATGTGCAATCAAAAGAACAATTGGCTGATATCTTCACCAAGCCACTTCCCAAGGATACATTTGAGTACCTGAGAAAAAGAGTAGGGGTCAAACCCATGTCTACCAGTTAGTAAAAGGAATAAAGGCTGTATCAACCATATATTATTAGAATATCAATCATGATTGATGTAAGCAGAAGCTGAACTTCAAAGCTACATCTATATACAGAGAGGTATATATCAGAACCGAGCACCAAAGAAGATTGTTATATTGATGATGGATAAGGGAAATTCAAGGAATATATTATGGAAAGAAGAAATTGGTTGATAGAATGTCAGATATTTGTAAAATATTTGTTTGGCATTGTTGTCAAAGGGAGAGAATGTATCCATATTATCATCAGAAACTATTCATTATCAGATTACTCCAAACAGGGAGAGATCATATCCAAAGGGAGAGAATTTGTATAAAAGTTGCAAACAAAAGACAAAGACATCAAAGAAGAAGAACAGTCAAAGAGGACACAACACGTCAGAAAAAGAAAAAGGTAAAACTGCAAGAATCAAATCTAAGCTTACATAGAGCTTACCAGCGGTCAGACATTTTATCGGTTATCAAAAAAAACAGTTTGGTAATTTGATGAATCTCAACAATTGTATTTCATATTGTATTAGCAATAGTATAATGTGATAATATAGCATGTTGCCATCAATGCCAAAGGGAGATATTGATGACATGTAACTGATTGGATGTTTGATAATGTTAAGTTGAAGATGATGCAAGACATTAAATTAGTTAATGGTTTGTATTTTCATTGATGTCAACTTGATATCATTTGTATGGTCATGCCAAAGAATTCAAAGAATCAATAGAATAGAGGTTATGCTTTCAGCAATGCATAAAATTCAAGTATTCACTAAGTGATAGACTACACCGATGGAGTGCACACCATCGGTAAAAATAGAGTCACTGTGATGCCTGACGAGAAGAAGACAGTGTTGCCGGATGAAGCAAAATCACAGGATGCCTGATGAGCTAGAAACAATGTTTCTTGATGAGAAAGATCCAATGATGCCCAACAGACGGAGATCCCAAAGCTAACTGAAGCCACACTGATGGAACTGGCAGTTGTCACCGGCGATGAACTGCAGAATTGACCGACAGAACAGAGAGATCAGAAAATGACAAAATATCTAGCTGGCAGAGCTAAAGGATAGAATTAACTAGTTATTTTATTTTCTTTATTCAACCACCGTTAAGTAATTTATTTGTACAACTGGCAAGAAGATAACTATGAGATAAATCAGGAGTTAAAGCCATAAATTAATTTGGCTAGGATTGTTTTTTACGCCAAGAATCAAGAATCAAGACCTAGAATTAAGGGATATCATGTCTATTTAAGAGACAAGAATAATTCATTTTCACATGCAATCAGATACATGGGGGAGTGAACTGATAGAATATGCTGAAGAAAAACTGATGAAGGATAAACTTCATGCAGTCTTGATCAATCAAGCTAAGGGAGAGCTAAAAATTCTGCAAACACCGACACACAGTGAAGCACAACATCACAGAGCAGAAAAGGTTAAGTACAAAGGAATTGAATTGATACATTGATCAGAAAGATATTTTAAGTAAATAGATCTGAAAATCTATAATTCAGTTGCATTAGAAACAAGTCATTTTGTTTCAGTTTAACCATTGAAGCATTAAGTCTCTTAACAGAGAAGGAATTAACAGTCTTTTGTAATTGAGGTATATCCTAACAGATTACCAGAATGTTGACTCATGATAGTAGCATCGGTCTTACCTAAAGCCTATTGACAGTCTAAGAAGGAGGCTGATTCAAGGATGGTAGTAAGATTAGC
The DNA here is from genome assembly GCA_018584345.1 of Thuja plicata. NCBI lineage: Eukaryota > Viridiplantae > Streptophyta > Pinopsida > Cupressales > Cupressaceae > Thuja > Thuja plicata. The sequence goes on along the minus strand of MU227596.1, from coordinate 1,224,000 downwards.
ATAAAGCCTATTGACAGTCAAGAGACTGATTCAAGGATGGTAGCATAGATGCCAGATACTAAGTGACAACCTATGTATAAAAATCCTCTAAAAAAGTTGCAGTTAACCTTGTGTTTGTAACCTTTAACAGGGTTGGCTCCTAACAGGGCTCACTTTAGAAGAGTGAAAATTTGGGGTACCGGTCCTAGTGGTTTTTCTCTTAATAGGGTTTCCACGTTAAAATATTTGTGTTATATGTGTAAATATAGTTTACTTCTTATCAGTTATCAAGGAGAATAAGGACAGACAAGGTAAACCGACAGACAATTATTTATTTCAAGTATTTCAAAGGCATACATCTTGTTGGGACTTAATAAGTTGAGAAGTATTGATTGGTGGATTAAAGTTTAAATTGGATAAATTATTGAGGCCATTGATTCACCCCCCCTCTTAGTTATTACTAACACTACAGAAAATAAATTTGGTAAAAGGGTTTTACAAACCCTCAAGAAAATGCACTGTGAGACATAAATGCAAAACATGAAAGCACTGATAGGGTAGTGTGTAAGTGCTGCTGCAGAAGGGGCTTGAATTTCTTCAATTGATGTTTTCGCAGATGCCATTAAGGTCTGTGGTGGTTGAGCACACATTTTCTTCTTGGAACGCAAACAATGAATCTGCTAAGGCTTTGAAAATTTCAAACCAAATGCAAATGACAGAGGTAAACTCGTATTCAACTATTTTTCACTCTCTTTCCTATCTGTGCATTAATGGAAGCTTTAAAATAGGGTATGGACAACATATGCAAGGCATGTGAAATGTTTCATTAAAATCCCTTGAAGAAAGTATCATGAAGTATTTATTTTACCATCCTTTGATGCTGGTTCAAATTGAGTTGTCTCCACAGTCCATTCAATTTCTTCTCCAAGTTGCTTCACTGTTGAAATGAGCTACAATCCAACATTCTCCATGACCCCTCTCACTTTCCCAGCTACATAAATTACATTCTACAATTTGGTATTTATGATTTTCAGTGACTCTTGATTAGGGTGTTTAGATGTTTCTTTTTTGGTGTATATCTTGTCACATGTTTTCTCTCTTTAGATTATTTTATTCACCAGTTTTATCACCATCAACTCGCAGAAGCCCTGGGATGTGCCTCTACTCCACACCAAGCCAAAAGATCATCTCTTCGGAAACATACACCCTTGAATCTCAAACTTTCACTCGTTCACTCAAACCGTCGACCATAGAGCATTGATAAGAGTTGTAGCTGTTTTGTTCCTTTTTCTTTATCTGGGTATCGCCTAATCCATAGAGTGCCAAGAAAAAAAACTACAGCTATAGAAGTAGAATGGCGGTCCAACAGCTAACAGATGAGCAAATATCTAAATTCAAGGAGGCGTTCAGCTCATTTGACAAAGATGAAGATGGTGAGTACAAAGATGAAGTCTCTCATTCTTTTATGATATTTTGTGTTTTGGAAATATTTTTGCTTGATTTTTCTGCTACTTTAAATTCTCTATTATTGAAAGAATTTGCCTATCAATTCTATGTTATTCAAACAATTTAAGGAGAAGTTAGAGTTTGGGAATGATCTTTATTTGATTTTTCTTCTACAGTAAATTCTTTTACTGCAAGAAGTTATGGAGAAGTTAGGGTTTTGGAATGGTTTTCATTTGATTTTGCTTCTACAGGTGATTCTATATCATTGAAAGAAGTTGTGAAGAAGTTAGGCTTTTGGAAATTTTTTTTTTTTATTTTCCTGCTACTGGAAACTGGCATACCCATTTACTATTTGATTGACTTTGATCACATTCAATTAATAATTCTCAATTTTAAAGCACCATCTCTGTTCAGCTTCAACACACCACCTAATTCAACAAGCAAGATTGGCTCAATGGAATTAATGCAAGGTTCAGGTAGAAATGGAATTTCTATAAATTTTTTTGTTTTATATTTTCTGAAAATGTGTATGGATTATAAACCTTAATGGGTTAAACATCTAAAGAATCTTGATTATTATCTTATGTTAATTGGGACTACAAATTTTGTATTGGGGATCTATTTAATATATCGTGTTGTTTTTCTCTCTTGTGAATTTCACGAACTAGCCAAGGGCCTCTTGATACAATTCACATTACAAAAATCTTTTTATTGTTTTTAGTAATCTGATAAAATCTTGTTTGTAGGGTATGGTAGAAGAATTATGTATACCTGAAAATGTTAATCCCAATCTTGAGCAATTCAAATTTCCATGGTGTTTCTTAAATGACATATTTGGGATTGTTGTATTTTGGCCTATTGCTCACATCATTAAAAAGTAGAAGAGCTTGATCATTCAAATACGACATCGGTAGCTTTACTTCAATTTTTTAATATAAGATTTGGGTCCATATAAATTTTCTTACTTAAAGTTGTAATTAATGAATTCTTTTGTAAACATGGTTTTTGAGAAGTTTCTTAACAGATTATGGAGTACTCGTGATGATTGTTTTGTGGACAACAATCTCATACAGTGCAAATGGTAGTGTGCCTGTTGGTATTCCTAGAAGGCTTAATAACCCAAATCCCTGGGCTCCTGGAGCTTCATATAACTGGAGTGTGGTTAAGGTAGGTGGAGGCTCCCCTTTCCATGAGGGATTCACAGACCACTAGGTTTTCAATTGCTTTAGTATCCTTTATTTTAATCATCAGTTCTGATGCCTTTGAAGGTGTTTGACTGGTGATTCTTCTTACAACCTATTTTGGCAGGATATGCATAAGGTGCCACTACAATATATTCTAGCTGCATTTATCCCTGCTATTATGATAGCATGGCTTTACTTCTTTGATCACAGTGTAGCAGCTCAATTGGCTCAACAAAAAGAGTTCAATTTGAGAAATCCATCAGCTTACCACTATGATATTAAATGCCAATTAAAACAGTATAAATATTGAAGGATTTCTAGATTATTTAAGTCTCCACTAAGATTCTCTTCTGCATCATTTAGGTATTGTTCCACTTTCCTATCAAGTTGTTAACTTGTTCCTGAGTTTCAACGTTCATGGGTACAATATCTTCTCATGTCTATAAAGTTTGTAAAAATATTCATCAAGATGATAATTTTAGAAAATCTGACAAACATGAGCACATTTTAGAACTTTCTGCAGAGATGAAGAAAATCCATGGATTTTTTTACTATAGAAGCAGAGCCTTAATTAGGGCACATACATTGATATTATAAATTGAAATTTACATTTTTGTAATAGTAAAGAAAACTACAGTTTACAAAAGACATGGGCATCCTCAAGGCACTTAAACTTTTTCATCATATGCGACAAACAAGTCTTCAACCTAATTAGTTCACACTTGCTAGCTTTACTCCCAACCTGTGCCAAAATAAGAGCTTTGGGACAAGGTATGGACATCTATCAAACCATAAAGAATAGAGGATTTCAATCAGATGTTGTAACTTGCCCTGGTAGACATGTATGCAAAATGACAAAGTTTAAACAAGTTACGTGAATTGTTTGAAAAAATAATACGTCAAAGAAATGAGTTTACATGGAACATATTCATTGTAGAAGATGCACAAAATTGATTTTTTTTTGTTGAAAAAGGCTTTATAAACTTTCAAGAAAATGAAAAAGTGAGGTGTAAAGTCTGACCCCTAATCTTTGCCAACGTTCTCCCTGCATGTACTAAAATGGGGCTTCAGACCAGAGCATGGACATCCATCAAAATTTAGAGGTAAGGGGATTTTCATTAGATGTTACAGTTGCAGCTATCTTGGTAGACATGTATTCAAAATGTAGCAGCACAGATAAGGGACATGAATTGTTTGAAAAAATGTCTAATAGAAGTATGGTGTCATGGACTACAATGATTGCACACTGTACACAAAACTGGATGATTTTATTTAAAAGGCTTTAAACTTATTCAATAAAATGCAACCAACAAGAGTAAAGTCAGACTCCACAAACATTGCCAGCATTTTCCCTGCCCATACTAAATCTGCCAATTTTTCTTCTCTGTTTCCAATGCCATTGCGTTTAATCCCCTAGACCGTTATAGCTTCATGAGCAGGAAGTTTCTCCCAAATAGTGGATTCTTTAAATGAGGTATCTTAACTGTGACATAAAATTTATCCTAACCATCCTGTAGTGTTCAGGTGTATGAAATTTTTTTTCTTTTGATGTAGTTCCAGAATTCCCTGTGATTGTTATAGGAATGTTTGTATGGAGACAACTTTGGATGAAAAGATAAAAACAATTTCTTTGGATGTAGTTCCAGAATTCCTTGTGATTGTTATAGGAATGTTTGAATGGTAGACAACTGTGGATGAAAAGATTTTATGTCTTGGAATTAGCATGGCCATGAGAAAATTGATCATTCATTGACAGGAACAATAGTTTATAGTAGTTCTAACAATAAATGAATCTGGTACAACGATATTCATTGTGTTAAGTTTTTTTTTTGCTACATTTTTTACTCATGATTAATGCTTGCTATCTTTATGTCAGGATTATTATTGATTAAACTTTGTATACATCTTGATCGTTCATTGTCACAAAGAAGAATTGGTTGAGTCTCAAAGACAAGTGTTTACCATTGGTTTTGTTTTTCACTCATGATCTTGGAGTTGAAGTTTGCAGATTCAAGTTGAAGTTCATTATAAGTGCGTTGAAGAAAATAAAAACTTGTGTCAAAGCAGTGTCATGAAGAGTATGAAATATAACAGTGAAAAGATAGTCTCATTTGAATAGAGCACATGATATCTAAGTTTCTTAAAGTAAGGTTTCTTATTACAGAGGAGATGAAGATTCATAGAGGTATGAATGCAAAAGCAAGTAGAGATCAAGGTCCTTTCATGAAAAGAGAAACAAAGAGATGGAAACTGTCAAAAGGAAATAGCAGAGAGTAGTCATGTCATCAAGAGAAATGATACTGGTATCAAAGAGCATACAACTTATTGATACTAGCCAAGACAAGGACTGTATAATCATTTCATGGATTTCACAACTGTAATAGGGTACAAAATAGTAGCTAATTAACATCATTGACACATTTCATTCAATTCAAGGTCAATAACAGATAACAAAACTGTTGTTAAAGACCATTAGAGGGTTTAAATAAAAGTGAGTATGCTTTTTTCTATTTAAATTTTGCTACCATGGCATTTATATGTTTGCTTTGTCTAATTCTAACATTGCTCTTTAGAGCATTCATGATTTTTGTGCAATATATAAAATTGATGTTCTTAGAAATTAATTTATTTCCTATCTGTCTCTTTAACATGAAGATTTTTAACAAGCTATAAGAATAGACATGGATAATTCAATTTAGTTTTTGTTTTCATCACTTAATCACATAATACATTCATATCAGTAGCTAAAATGTTAGCAGACTTTACAATTTAGATTGTTTTTGGACAGAAATGAAAGTCGGCCTTAGTTTCTAGAAGAATTACCACAATTTCTTATAGGAGGCCTCTATCCTACCTAAATTTACCCTACAATTTGTTTAAATTCTATGAAGTTGAGAAGCTAACATTGGCATTAAGTGCCAATTGAAATATTGAAGGGTTTCTATATTATTTAAGTCTCCACCAAGATGCTCTTCTACATCATTTAGGTATTGTTCCACCTGTCTATCAAGTTGTTAAATTCTTGCTGAATTTCAACATTCATGGGTAGTGCGGAACATTCTTAACATGTTTTTCTGAAGCAGACTGCTTGAAATCAGAAATTGCAATAGCAAGAACTAAAATAATGGATATCAAACTTTTAGCATTTTTCTCTAACAATCGAACCTTCAAATCTACCTCATCATAATAATATTAAGTAGAATAATTTAAACAAGAATGTGCTAAGTATACCATAAACACCATACTAAGGACATACCTCATGTTTTGTAATGGTCTGTGACAACTCGTTCGCATTATGGTTGAAAATAGAAGATAATCAGGTTACTATCAAGGTGGCTTCATATCTTTGCCCCCCAAAAAAATCTCTAATCCAAAAGAAGATTAATCTAGGTAATGAAGATCCATATATACTATTAGATTTTGATAACCCATTCGATATATTATTGGATCGACTTTGGTGATCACCCCAAGATTACAAAATAAATATATCACAATATCAGGATATATTTTAGTATCAGCTTAACCATTGCACTCATCAAAGGTGCAAGTGCTAGTTTATAGTTGTCTAAGTGTGAAATAACTTGCCTTCCTCTAGAGCACTCACTGGCATGGTAATGGAGGATGAGGAAACATGGTAATTAGTGGAAATATCCCTCCACTTGGTTACTAATGAGATTTAACACCCCTAAATTGGTATGGTTTACAATCGCAGAAAGAATGGTTCCGTCCAAGGAATTGCCACCCAAATATAATTTTGTGAGTCCTAAGAGATTGTCGATCTATTGAAGAATGTTGCCTTTTTTGGCGATGCTCTCTAATGAGAAAATGGAGTAAGTTGGAGAAAGAAGTCTCAACGAAGGAGGCAGTCTACCTTCAAGATGATTATCTATTAAATTAAACCTTTTTAAAAGGGAGAAATTGGTAAGTGCATTCAATATTGGAACAATACTTGCACTTCCACTTCCTCTCATGAAATGATTGTAAAAAATAGATTGAGGTTGGTTAGACAGTGAAGATTACCCAATTCCTCCGCTATCACACAACTCAATTCATTCTATGCCATTTCAAGCATAGAAACCCTTGACCAATTTCCAAATGATTTGGGAATCACCCCCCACACACAATAAAAATAAAAATAAAAACTTTCCCCATCCCCTTCTTTCATTGTTTCTCTTCTCCTTTCCACGGGTTCGTTCCAATCCATTATCCAGTCGATAGCTGACAACTTCCCCAGTTGCCAAACATTTGGATTAGTTGGATGAATGTGTTCAAAAACTTGACATTTACCTACATATACTTAGCTATTTAAGATACGCCAAGTTTATTTGAAATATATTCTTGAATTGTTTTCAAATAGTAGTTGCATTTTAGCATTTCCTTGAAAAAGAGAGTTCTTCATACATATGATTTTTTCCCCTGAATAACCAAATCTAAACATCCTTGAAACCTAAAACCAAGCAATAGAAAGTTTGTAACTTTAATGGTTTTAGATATGGAAATAAAGCTTAAAATATAATTTAATAGATGATTAGTTCTTGTATTTTATAAGGTTTATTTTGTAATAAAAAATAAATTGATTGTAGGATCATATACACAATAGAAAATATTTGATTCTAAAATGTTAAAACACTTTATTTTTCTTATTTGGATTTTTCAAAACTTAGATTCTAAGGGATTTTATTATACCTTTTCATAAGCACAAAATTTGATCGTAGTTCCTAAAGTTGCTTAAAGAACATCGATCCAAAAAAAAAATCAAACCACCTCCAACAATGAGATATTGCATACATGTGCTTGATAATAACTTTAGGAATAGCCGCTTGCCCCAATATCAATGGGTCAAACTCTTTCCCAATATTGATTTATGCTTTGTGTGGTAGCTTCATGAAAATATAGAAGTAAAAAGTCCTTCACTTCTTCAAATACTTTTATCCCATGGCTATCCTTGTCAAGAACAAGCTCCTGGTCACTCATTATAATGCCTAAAAATGGAGAACATGAAATATTGCAAATAAAAATAGAATAAAATGCATCAAAATTCATTGTCTCCATTTCTTTTGAAATTGGAAACTCTAAGACAAACAAGGAATGAATTGAAAAGTAAATAGGTAAACAAAACTAGAGGTCAAAACATAATTCTCGATTAAATCTTTATTTACCTCAAATAGTCATAAACATTGAGGTCCTGCAAAGTTTTCTACTAAATAAAAGTAGAAATCTAAATACAACACTTAGTTTGACTTTCCTCAAAAAATGAAAGGCTGTTGTTGAGCATTTACAGTTATATGATTTAAAAAAAAAATTTGTCTTAAAAATGTGGTCAAAAGATCAAATCATGTTTTAAGTTCTCATAAAACAACAACTAGTGCAAAATTAGAAGCATGTTATCCCTCATGAAGCTATGTGCAGACTTGACGACAAGACATATCACTCTACATTTGGTTAGCAAGGAGCGTACCAAGCTTTAGAAAATAACCAAATACATAGGCATGCCTGCAAATGAAATAAGATAATGTTGAATCAAACCAAAAGTATACAAAATCCTATTTGTGTGTCATTTTGTTTATGTTACATATGCATTAGACACTCTGTTCTATGTCTACGTGTGTGAATTTAATGTCACTGTGTTGGAATGAAAACTGGTGAGGCGCTAAGCATAGAAAAAGACAAGAAAATGATGTCACTGTATTGTCTAAAAACAAGCTCCATAAAGAGTTGTTCTAGGGTCTTCAAATTTATTTTACTTTGTTTGATGTAATCGCACCATACAAGAAAGTTGACCATCATTTTTAGCAAGGGCAAGTGCCTTTTCTTCTTTTTGGTACTCAAATTTGATATAATCATTTGTATATTAATCTGAAATGGGATCATTATATTAACATGTAGAGGATTTGAACTCAAGTTTTTGTAAGATTAAGGTAAAATTTATGGATTATGAAAGAGTAGTTGTAGATTACAAACGAGAAGTCGCCTAAACAAAACAAGACTTTGTGTGCTGATGTAATGCAAATAAAATAATCCCCAACTGGTATGCATATGACAGGTAATTTGACCAACATAATCCCTTCCACATCATCAACAAAGTGCTCAAACATACCTACCCCTCTCCTCCTTACATATAGTTTTAAAATTGATCTTCAATATATCTTCGACATACCCATTGCACACCAAGGTGTGATTGCTAGTTAACATAGTACATCCAAAAAATGATGCAATAGTAAGTTTTCTTACTAATAATAAACAAAGAGTTCTATTATATAAAGAAAAACTTGGATTTGATTTGTTTTAATTGTTTAAGAAAAAATAACTAATAATAAACAATAAAATAGATATTGAATTTGACTTGGAAACATAAGAATGTTAGTTTTAACTATTTAATTTGTACAAAATATTATAAATAATTGTGAGAAAAATTATTGAATAGTTTTATGATTAAACATTCTTTAGAGTTATGGGGTGATTAAAAAAAATTATTTGAATATTTTTAATATATTATAAAATGAAATTTTGATATAATTTTATGCATATTTTTTAAGTTTTTAAATTGAAAAAAATATTTTATCCCAATTTGATTTGCGGGTCCAAAAAATTATTTCATCCAATTAAAAAGTTAGTATTATCAGTACAATCACCTTCAGAAATAGATAATAAATTATCTTTGGTCAGATGGTAAAGGAGGCAGAAAAAGACACGTTGTGAGGTTGAAATGGTGCTCCATGAGCGAATCCATGGGGGGATTAGGATTGAAGGATCTCATATTGCAAGGTATTTCCCTCATAACCAAGTGGATTTTTAAGGCACTATAAGGGATGGAGTCATGGGAGATTCTTATCAGGAGTAATATTAGCAAAGTTGTACCATGTAAGGGATCCTCATGGAAAGGGTTGCACCGTTGTGATCTCATTGCGGGTCATTTTTTGATTAAGGTCATATGTTCAAATGTTTCAAATTCATATGGAAAGCATGAGATAATGTGAGGTATATGATCTCTCATAACGAGATATCTATCATGACAATAAGCTATGTGGAGAAAGGTCCATTTAGTGGAACCTTAAACATAAAGGTAAACCCCTTGCCCTGTTGCAAGGATACTCAACAAAAAGTTGGGCAGCAAAGGGGATGAAAGGATTTGAAGATGTGATCAAAGATGGTTAGTTAGTGAGTTGGGAGGAGATGAAGTTGAGGTACAATATCCCATAGGTACAATGGAGGATTTTTTATATCCTATGGGAGGCTTGATAAGCTCTCTCCCTCCCTAGGGTGTGTTATACAGTCGAGGATAGATTCATATCTTTTCAATGGATTGATGGTTCATTGTTTTCCAACACCAAATACAAAACCTTGTACTCGTCTTTGGCTGGTAATGAAGCTATTTTTTTTCCATATTAACTCTTGCTGGGCTATGAATCTTAATGCTACCTTCTAGAGTAAAATGTTTGATAATATTTGGAGTAGACTAGTAGAACCAAAGAAGAAGTGTGTTATGTGGAGATTGATTCTCAACAAGCTTCCCCTTAAAAATGTTAGTATTGAAGAACACTGAGATGAGGGGTGAATTAGTGTTCCAACAAAATTTAACATTCAACCGCAATTTGCATATCAATGAAATCAACAAAACTAAAATAAAAACACAACACAACAACCATAACATCATAATACCATAATTTTTATCGTGGAAACCCGATTAAGGAAAAAACCACAGCGGGGATGGAACCCACGGGATCTTTAATTTTGTAGAAATAAAGTGCCCCTTTAAGGGTAAGGTTACATAAGAGGGGAATGCACATGCATTTAGGTTTATAGCCTAGAGCTCACTACTCAATTACAAAAACACCAACAAGGCTCACTATCTTAGGAATCTGATTAGATAAGATAGGACTCACTGTCCCAGTCATGAACTGGAAAACAACATCAAGTATGATAATACAGTTCCAATGAAGTGTATAACTGATCAACTGACAGGTGAACTATGAATGATGTAGCTTTAATAGTATATCACATGCCTTAACCTTCACGTCACAATCTCCATCTTTGTATATTTGATCCATCTCAAAAAATTAATCTTATATATCAACTTGTTCCTTAACATTGTCAACCAAATACCTTATCAAATATGCATGCTCACTCAAATCATAATGTGTACATCATGTACCATGTCAGCTCTAACTCCTCCATCAATTAAACCAATTATACCATCAACCCAATAGGATCAATGCACAATCTAATGATTCCTTGTCTCTGTCTAAGACCTCTTAACCCAATAATCAATGAATCATAACTCCATCAAATCTTAACATGAAACTCTATGATCATAGATATAGATGTATATGTGTGCTATAAATTATCTCCTGCAATCACACATCAAAAATATATCACATGTGTCCATACTAATCAAAATAAAAAAAATGTGTCATTGTGCTAGCAAATTTGTACTTAACTAAATTTACTACCTAACATTCGATATTAAAAAATTGTGTTAGCCAATCATTTGCAAGATGTGGAATTTCCATCAATGAAAACATACAATTTTTTCATCAATTTTTGTTGCCAACAATCTCCCTCGTTTCCATTGATGGAAACACTTAGAAAAAGATGACTAAGTGTCCAAGAAAAATGCCAAACTCCAAAAAATTCAAAAACTCCAAAAAGATTAATCCTTATTTAGATCTAAATAAAAATTTATCGCCCCCTAAGCTAGATATGTAATTTTTGAATCCTTATGATCTCCCCCCTTTGACATCAATGGAAAAGGCTGGGAACTACTCAAAAATTGTCTTCCTAAATCTGTACAAGTTGTTCAAGCATACTTATAACAATTTGAAAACATCATAAAATTGTTCTTCAAAGCTACATAATCATTATCCAAACTTTTCTTCAAGCTCTCCATGATCATAATTTTTCCACATATGGCATAAACTACTTTCTTAGGGTATAATAAATTAGTAGTATCAGGGATACCACATGTCTTCTTTATATCCCTCAAGCTACAAGTACAAATATAAAGTTTAGGAACAATGAGGCTCCTAAGTTGTTCAATCCTTCCTTTTACTCTCTCATTTTCTGTAACAAGTGTCTTGATCTTATCATGAATGGTCACCACTTGTACATCATAAATTGAGGCTAACTACTACAAGAGGGCAAATGATTTTGTCAATTCAGCTAACCTGACCTCAGATTCCTTAATCACCTTATCAACATCAAAGATAGAAGCAGTGTAGTCTATGCATCCTCTATATATTTTTCTTCCCTCTTCCAATGCATCCTTGATACTCTGAATAACCAAAGTCAATGATTTTTTATCAGTAATTACCTCAGCCTTAAGCTTATCAAGTCTCTGATCCTCATACTCACTCTTAGCTTTAATTTTTGTAGACCGTTCCAGTGATTCAAAGTGTATATTAGTTGCCTTCAAAAAAATTTCCACCTAAATAGATATCCAGTCATTTTGGTTTACTGCATGTGTGTGAGTTATCTTGCTCAAAAATTGTGAAGTCAATGAGATTAATTCACTATCATTTTTATGTGACTCAAGAATTTGTTTCCTTTCCCTTGAATGCGCTAAAGTAGTGTAACATAAGAAATGAAAGACATGGTGATATGCTACATCTGAATATTGTTGTTATTTTTATGGGGGTAAATAAGATACTCTCCTTCTATCCTTAGATACACAAATGAAAGATCCAAGTTGATTAACCCAAAAGGAAGGATCAATGCATAAATGAATCAATCATTCAGAAACAAGAATAAGCAAGGAAGATCTAAGTACCCGGTTTATTGATTTGAATAATTTGAATGTGTTTTAGATTTAGATGAATTGAAAACCTTAATTTAATGGAATAGGAGAAATGTACTAACCTTGAAATATTGCAGATACAAAGAATGTTGTTTTCTGAAGACTGTGTTGAGTTTCTAAAAAATCTGAGACCGGATCTGGAACAGAAACAGACAAAACCCAGAAATATTTTTATATTCTGAGACAGTTCCGATTTTTACCCTCAAGTCAATGTCACCAATTTCCATAATTTCCAATTGTGCCATAGGTCACAATCGAGCTAAGAAGTCTCATACTAAAATTCTGCTTTCGGATCCTGGAAGTTTGCTGAAAAGGGTATCCAGATCTCCGTCCCGATCTGCTATTCCGAACCTATACCTGTAAGAAAAAGGGGTTTGTTTTTTGGGGGAGGGGTTTTCCTTGGTCAAACCTTGGTTTTGGAATTAACCTCAAATATATAATTTAAATTGCAGAAATAAACAAAGTAAATGGAATAATTCACCTTGCTCATGTAAAAGTCCTTGTGGAGGATTCGAATCATTGAATCCACAAGTATGGATGTGCCAAATGAATAAAGAATGGAGAATGTAGGATGTCTTCAATCAATTTATTTTAGATCTTCATCACCAATCTTGAATGGGTTCTTGAATTGGAAGAGGCTTGGAGGAATGTAGATGGAGAAATCTTCAACAAGAGGGCTCCGTGGAGCTTGAATCCTTCAATGGCCACTAATGGATCTCCTTGATGAAACTGGATGTTTGAGAAGTGCTTGAGAATGGATGAATGCTTCAATGGCTACTTGGATTGCTTCAAATCTTGCTTCTGCACCTTTGGAATTCACTCTTCAAGTCTTTGAAAGTTCTTGCAATTATGCTTGATGATCATAGTTCATGGTTAGAGAAAATGAGAGGAGAAAGCTTCCTTTTATATGAAACTAGTGCACAATCTTCTAGAGAGGCCTACATAGGAGACTTAAATCCTAATTGGACCCATTCCCCTAGAAGAGGACCTATATTAAATATAATTTAGGATTTTTTGTCCCGAAGTCCGAAACAGCCGACCCGGAAGTGGGAATTAACTTTTTCCAAAGACCAACATCCGGAAACCCTGAGATTCTGGAATTTGGGCCTTGGACCTGAAAAAGGTCGATTGTGACCTAGGTCAAGGTTGAGGTTGACCTTGACCCAAAAAGGTAGACCTATACTCCAAGGCCAAAGTCCCAGTTTCTCATTCTGGGTTTCCAGAAAAAGGCTAGAAAGAGTGGAAATGGGGCAGGACAGGAGGATAAAGCTAGATCAAAGTCAGGAACCCATTCAAGGCGCTTGACATGACCCCAAACTACTTACCCAGAAGGATAAACCAGTCTACCATGGAAGTGCTTCCATTTTCCAACTATACATTAAGCCCCCACTTTAGCAAGAGTATGGACTCAATACAAACTCTTGGTAAAGGAGATCATAAAGAATAGATAATCTAATTGGAATCATAAAGGGACAAAAAAATCCTCAATCCCCCAAGGGAATTAAGTTAGTATCAACCCTAAGATCATGATAAGAGAGACACAACCAATTAAGGAGAAGGATAGAGCGGGTATGGTCACCTCGCCCAATGAGAACTTATGTCCCATTGTGAGCCATACAAGAAAAAAGTGTAACTGGAAAGATGGAGTTGAACCGCCTAGTGAATGTGGCTACTCACTAGTTAACCCATCAGGGAGATCCATTCTTAAGGACACCTTCTGACCTTAAGGGATCAAAAACATTGTAATTTGAAACTGGATGGATCAAGAGATCTGTGTAAATTTAAACTGGAGGGATCAAGTGATCCGTGTAAATTTAAACTGGAGGGATCAAGAGATCCTAAAAAGTAAAATGTCCATGCTTTAAGGATTAACCTTTAATCCATAAAGGGAAAAAGATTTAAGTATTTGAAATGTTTTGAATGTGCGTGTGTGCAAAAAGTGAGTAGAGTGTATGCCCCCACGTTAAAGTCATTGCTAACACTTTAACAGAAGCAATGGCTTGAACAGAAACATAAACAAATTTACTAATTACGTTTCCACTATGAGATGCCCCTAAATGAAGACAACTCATGGGAAATATCACATAAACATACAAATAAAATAGAAGGGATCTACCTATTGTGGGTTCAGTATGATCATAAGATAACATGTACATATAAATATGATATTATTGCATATGAATTGACACCGTTCCCCAAAGAAAGTAGAATCATGAAGGATAAGCCAATCAGGTGCATCACCTACTCTCCCCATCTCAGTTTATATCATTTAGGGAAGGTGGGAAACTTGCAAGAGGGACTATATCCAATGTAGTAGGAATAATAGCCAGTTCCAAACAAGGATCCTCTTGAGAATTGCATTGCTTGATACTAGGTGTGATTTTCAATTGAGTTGAAAGCATATGAGGTAAGTCAGTGTCAAGGTGAATGGTCTCATATTCATCACTAAGATCAATAGGATCATCTAAAGTATCCTCCTCATCAAGATTAATTGAAATTGGATCTAAGATGCGAATAGGATCATCACACTCATTCATCTTAACATCATTTTGAATATTGACTTCTTTCAACACATCAGGCATAGGTTGATCAAAAGAAGATAAAGAGTTTCAAAGAAGAGAATCATGGTCCCTAGCATTAGCTCTATGCTTCTTATGTTGTTCATTAGCAGATTTATTACATTTTTATTTATTTGACACATGTGGAGAACTAGGAGGAATAACCACTGATTCCTTCATAGGTTTTGTGGGAGGATTGATAGGATTCAAAGAAGGCTAAGTAGAAACACTGGAAGGTTGGATAATAGGGTTAAAAGTAATGGATAAAGGAGGTATAGAAGGAGTAGGCAAAAGACCACGGTTGAGATCTATCTAAGGCATGCTTAACTCAATAATCTTGTGATGTTTATAGGCTTTATATGAGAAAAAAAGGTTGTCAAGGTGAGGAGGACATGAGTTAGGTAATGAGGGCCAAAATAAATCAAGAGTAGCACAATCTCTAGGCCTAAAAGGTTGATATAGACTATGATTAATAGTTTTTACTTCTCCATTATGAATGAACTTAAGACATTTATGAATAGGAGAAGAAATAGCATGCACAACAGTTATCCAAGGCAAACCAAATTTGACTTGAAATTGATCAGATGTAGGAACGATGATGAAGGTAGTATCTACAACCTTGCCAAAAAGTTCAACAGGCAAGTTAATAGAACCAAGTGCAGGATAGAGAAAACCATTACAAGTTTGGATCCATGCATCTGATGGATCATAACAATCACGTTGTAGGCCTTTCATAAAAATACTTTCCTCAGTAATAACATTGAATAAAGATGTGGGATCAACAAGACAACCATGCATAGGTATCTTAGAAATCCTAGCATAAATATAAAGGGGACCATTAGGAGCCTTAATAGTCTCAAAATCATCAAAGGTAATTGAAAGTTCCCAAGGTCATTTATCCTTAGTTTGTTTCTGAGGTTTAGGTGTTGGAATTATATTGAGATAATTGTACTGAGAGGGGAGGGGTGAATCAGTACCTCTAAAACTTTTCTTGGTTAGCCCATTAACCCATAGTCATCAGTTTGTAGATTTAACTTATCTATCTGTTCATCTTACTTTATGCATATGAAATCATATCATACATTCCTTTTGATATGTAACAGTAATTGAAACATTCATGAAAATAGATAACACATAACACAAGATATGGTATCACAGAAAACTCCTGTTAAGGAAGTAAAAACTGCAGTGGGGATTGTTACCCACAAAATTCACTATCTGCAGATAAGAAGAGCCGGTTAAGGCTTACAATTTTGGTCACTTCTGATGACCTACCCTGTTAGGAGTATTACAGTGGAGACCTGTTAAGATCTACTACATTTGAAGCTTTTAAAAACATTGTTAAGTGTGCACTCTGTTAAGAGATTTACAAAGGACGGTTACGTCCACCTTCTACAAAAGGATTTTAGATGTGATGCACTTGTTAGAATGCAACTACATAAGTCTTTGATCTGATGATAAATGCAATATTAAATTGCTGATAACATATCCTATAAAGCTCCAAAAATACTATTAATCATCCTTCCATGATTGAGTATTACCTTTATCTGCTCGTCGGTAGCCTCTGTGTGTTCTTGATAACTGATGTATTCTATTTCTGCTCTTTGCATGAATTCTGCCTTCTGCTCCTTAGATGCTCTTCATGGCTATCATCATAAGAATTCATGTCCTCACAAATGAGTACGAACATCTATTTATACTAATCTAGGCTCAATTCTTGATTCATGCAATTACACGTTAACTCTAGATTCAAGATATACAACTTGATCTTGATCTGTAGTTAGATATGATTTAGATCTGTTAGGATGCATTAAAGCATTTACATAAAGCATGCATGACCATCTAATATGATTTAAAACAAAAACAAAACACTTATAAATAGATTTACATTGCTTTAATCGATGTGTAAAACTTAGATCCACAATTTGCGGGTTCTTGATCTGTCTGTCGGTTTTGATGGTCCATTTTCTTAATCGTCGGTGTTCCTTCTTGAACATGTCATCGGGTATGCTTGTCTGTTCCTATCGGATTGATTATAGATATTGTGTCACCGATAATGCTTGTGTTCGTCGGTGATGCATGTGGTCGCCGGTGATGCTTGTTACATTTATACTTAGCATTTTTCTCAAAATTCTTTGTCCTGTCGGGTATGCTTGCACTTCACCGGTACTACTTATGGTTTGTCAATGATGCCTGCTGTCTGCCGGTAATGCTTTTGACTGTGTTTTTCCTCTGAGTATACTAATGGAAAAATAATGTCATCAATCTCCCCCTTTGACATTAGTATCAAAAATATGATATGTGCAACATACTTAGTATATTAGTATGTACACCTGTGTATACTTCTGCCTTAGTCATTTGAATGACTCCCCCTATGTATATGCTGGTAAGTGTAAGTATATATATATATATTGTACATAGCTATATACAATGCCTTTCCTCCTTTTTTGATCCTAAGGACAAAGGTACTTACAACTTCTCAAAAAGGTGGGAATGTGAGGACTTGACTTCCTCCATCATATTTTCCCATTTATCCTTCAGCATTTCTAGAGCCATATGCTCTAGTGAAATCCTTACATGGATATCATAGATGCTGTCTACTACAGACATCTCCGGGGTTGCTATCAGATTTCTTTCTTTAGAAATATGTTGTTGTAGAATTGTAAGATTTGGTAGAATATGTGCTTGTAGTTCAGTGATCTCACCTCTGAATTGTGTTTTAGCATCCCATATTTCCTGCCTCAGCCTATTTGCCTCAATGATTGTGTCATGATGTGCCTTTATGCTATCGGCATGTGAGGTTAGGCTTTGTGCACTCTTAGTGACATTTGCATCAATTCCTGCAAGCTTGTCACTGTTCTCCTTTGCAAATTGTCAAGTGTGCACATTTTATGAACTACAATTATTGCTTCTCCAATCATTGGTTCCAGTTCATCACTAAGTTCTGAGAGTTTAACCTTGTTCAATGCCACTTCTTGGCTTATCTTATCAATAAACTTGTATTGATATTTCTTCTCTGCTTGTTCTTCCATTGCCTGGTCGGCCTCTATCCCTTGCTCTGTGATAGCGTCAGTAAGAACAACAATTTGTTCCTTAACTGAAGTATTCTCATCAATTTTCAGTTTAGGAACCAGTTGTTGGATTATCTCTTTAGATTTTTCAAGTGCCATGTTTTCTCTATGTTCTTTAATCATCTTCTTTTGTATGGATTTTCATTGACAAAGTACTCCAAACTCTTGAAGTTTGTCACTATCCAAAGTGGTGATGTCCCAATTTGGTACTTCAATGACTTCATCAAGTGTGACAACCAAGATGTCCTTCTTTACTATTTTCTTCTTCTTCTTCTTTGGCTGGTTGGTAGTGGCAGTTTGATGTAATACCATTTGCAAAGCCTGTGATTGTGTAGATTTTGTTGGTGAGTGTAAAGATGTTGAGGCATCCTTTTGTACCTGTTCTGTGATTACCGACCGGTTTTATGATGACGTCTCCTCACATTCCTTGGGTGTGTCAACAGATGAATCTTCCTTTTGTTTCATGTCCTCATTTTTCTTTACTTCCTCACTCTTTCCTTGCTTTTCAATCTGCTTGGATGTGTCCTCTATCATTTTCTCTACCTCTTTCTCTTTCTTTTCATCAGTGGCATCCTTCATTTCTGTATCGGTATCCCTTGGAGTGTTTGATGGCCCTTTATTTTCATGTGTACCCATATCTTTGGGTATATCATCATCTTTCTTAGATGATTTTTCCTATCTTGACTGTATATCGATAGCATCTATCAATATATTCATATTAGTTGGTGTATTGACAGTTGCAGTGTCAATAGCCTTGTCCTGTTCATCGGTCTTACCCTCTGCAGTAGCATTGATGTCTTCATCTTTTTGGATCTCTGCTACAGGGTCTTTACTTGTAATGGTGTCGACAATGTTTTCTAACCATGACTCATCGTTAATATCTTCATCTAAGTTACCCTTGATTGTTAGATCTTCTTTGACAACTTTTTCATCCTCCAAGTTTATGTGGATGGGACTATCCAGTGCTTGATCATGTTGGTCATCTTTTGACCAATCCTCATCTATAAAATCTGTTTGCTTCTACCCTATTATCTGTACTTCTTCATCATCTAGCTCAACTATTGAGTGACCTATTATGTTGATAGGTTCCTTTGTAGGACTGTTTGTTTCTACAGGTTTTATTATATCACTCCACATTTTGTGAGTGTCTTCCTCCAGTTCTATAAGTTTCTCTTGAAGAAATTTGTAAGCTCTCTGTTTAGGTGAGAATTTCTTTGTATATTTCTTCATGACTTCATCAATTTCCTCTCTTGTTGATTCATGAGGCATAAGAGAGACTAGTACTCTTTCTCTTATCCTCTTCTCCTCATGAAGTGCAAAAGTGAATCTTGAGGATATCTTATCCAAAAGTTCTTGTGGAACATCTTGTTTTTTGAAGTGTAGTGGGACATAATAATGCCTACACATTTTTTCAATTAGTGCATCTTCTATCTTATTTTGTTCTTCTGTATCCCATCTTAACCATTTTCTGATCTTTGGGTGTCCAATAGATGCTGATTCAGAGATGTACTTACATATGTCATTGATGTCTTCAGATGGCGATGAAAGATTTGCCTTTTCCTTTGCTAGTCTGACAACGTCAGGTTCATCCATTGCTATATCTTCCAATTCCTCATCTGTTTGAACATACTTTCTTCTCTTTGTAGGTGCCCTAGGTGGTGGTTTAACCTTTGTAGGTGCAGGTTTCCTCTTGTATACCTTCCCTTTTACCATAGGAAAGGGACTAGTATCTTTAGCCATTTGGCTTCTTATTCTAGACCTTTTGGTTGGAGGAGGAGGTGGTGAATCAGATTTCTCTTCGTCAGATTCTTGTTGCTCTTTTGTTTCACCGATGGGGAGCTGTTCTTCAATGTCTTCCTCCTTGCTCTGTTCTTCCTCCTTACCTTCTTCTTCTTCATCTTCTCCATCAAAATATATTTTCAAGTTCTTCTTTATATTCTTTACCATTCTCTTAGACTGCTTTACAACCTTCTTGACAACAAGATTTATCTTGATTTTCAGTTTTTCTTCCTCATAGGTGCCAAATATCAATTGTTTGTTGTCAATGGGTTCATTTAACAATGCTTTTATTGCTAATCCAGTCTTGATCTCATAGTCAAGTTTTTCAAACCAAGATTTTCTTGGGACTACTGCTTGAATGTAGGTGAAGTCAGTATCCACCATAAAACAAATATCTTCTTTGTGTTCCTCAATCAGACTTTCAGGAATTCTAGTCCTGGCTTGTAGCAACTCCTTAATTGACTTAAAGTACTCATTCATTACATTGTCAAAGTCTATGCCTAGTGTTTCAATGTATTCATTAATATACATGGTAATAGGTCTGCTGGTGTCCCATGTTACTTTACCAATTGAAGGAAAGTACTCTTCAAAGTAGAAGAATATACATAGTATGAGGGAGCCGAACTTACATGTGTTTTTCCGTGAAGACCTTATGGTGCACATGTTCTCCTCAAATTGATGCAATAGGATCTCTACTAGATCCATCTTCTTAACCAGTTTGATGATTTTGTAGGCTGTGCTCATTGCTGTGCTAGAGATGTTGTTCTTTCTGCTAGCTTGAAATATCTTATATCCAACTACACAAGCACCAAATTTTAACTCAACATCGGTGATAGTGTTTACCTTTAGTGCCCTCTTATCTAATTTAGCACCGGTTAACCTTTCCACTTCTGCAATAGAAGGATGTTTGTGAGCCTGAGGTTTGTCAGTTGTTGGATAGCCTATTACTGCGTGTATAACATCTTTTTTTATAGCCTTTGGCTTGTTCAACCATATAGTGTTGTTATGCATTCTGCTTAGAATAATCTTAATCCACTCTGTCTTAAAAACCTTCAGGAAATGAAGTGCATTCGTTAGACCTTTCACTTCTAAGTGTTTATGTTCTTCTTTGAGCTTGCCATCATCATCACAAAGTGCCTTATAGGCATTGTCTAGATCCAGATCTCCTATCTCTGAGAACTTGCAGTGTATATAGGACCTAACGTCCTCGACCAATAAAACCCTAGCTGGGATTCGGGACAATGCTCCAAAATCATTTGGTTGAGAGGCTATTTAAGGATGTAATTTATATTTTGGTTCAGCACATGCCCCTCTCTTAACGAGTCTGTAAGGTTTTGGCTTGTCAACCTTGATTTTCTCTATCCTAGATGTCGATGCCATCGATTTCAAGATTTTAGGGCTTTTTCATAAATCAAAACAGTGCTTATCGATGAGTGAATGAACTTACTGAATGTCTATGATCTCCTTCATATCTGAATGCTGTGTGGATTCCTTCTGCTAGGTTGCTTCTCAAACTACACAAAAATCGCTCTGCTCTGCTCAAAAATTGCGGGTGCAAAAATGAGCTTACCCGTAGGGCTTTTATATTTTGGTGCCCTAAGTTTTCATTAATGCTTTACCAACTTCGTCAATTTATGAAGACTGCCTCTAGTGTCTATTTTCAAATCGTCAAGGTAGCTTAGTGGTGTTGGAGATTTCACCGATGATCGTCAGTTATGTTGTGACAACAGCTTTGGTAGATTTAGTGTACACCGATACTCGTCGGGTAACACACAACTTATGTAAAGACCGATACAATCTGGTAAGTATTGTATATCTTTTCTGTGTGTGTTCATCGATGCATTTTGTGCCCAATAACCGATGGTAGCTTTGCAGTAGATTATCAAGTAACAGTATATTGCATCTTTATTCATGCTTATATATCAATATGAACTATGTGTAATGGAACTGATGCATAATAAAATATGTGATAATGCAGTTCCATACTTGCTTGTGCAATCTAGTTAGATGTAGTGATGTCACCGGATCCAATGGATGGGGTGTCACCATTTTCATTGCTTGAATTAGCACCTTCAGTGTTTGTGGCTTTTACCCACATCTTGTTTCTCATTCTTTTGATGTCATCAGTGGTGTTTCCATTTGGATGTGTATTTGTATCTGTCAGTTGGTCTTTGCAATCTTTTATCACATGTCCAACCTTATGACAATGTAAACATGTCATACCGGGATTGGACCACCCTCTTGACCTTCTGGTCCATTTTCTCATACAACTGGCAGCAATATGACCATACCTTCCACATGCTGTACAATTTACCCATGTGTTATAGTCCCAAATATATGAGTTACCCTCTCTGGTTGGTTTGTAGCTTTTATCAGTTTCTTTTTGAGTCCAAGCTTTGTTGTTCTTTTTCCAGCATTCCTCATGTGTATGCCCATTCATCTTGCATGTAGGACATTACTTGTCCATATAGGTTTTTCTCTTTGGATTTATCACTTTGGATCTGCACTCATGTGCCTTGTGTCCTTTCTTTTGACATTTATAAAAATTACCAATAAAAGTAGATTGTGCTTGAGAAATACCTTTCATTTTGCTTTTGCAAATGTTTGAGGTGTGGCCTGGTTTTCCATAGTGATTGCATCACAGCTTCTTCGTCCTTGGGGTTGTGAATGCATTCCTCTTATCAGATTGATTTGAGGATTCTTCATTCTCATTGTACCCTAATCCTGTGTAGTTGTTGACTCTTCTTTGTCCATCAAGAAAATCATCCATCCGTTTGTTGCTATCCTCAGCCTTTT
>MU227596.1:1168551-1188554 GCA_018584345.1 Thuja plicata | reverse complement strand
CAAGGCTCTTCGATTGGGTGAAAGTTTCACCAAGTCCTAGGTATGATTAAGCATGAGTGAATCCATTTCCTCCATCACATCCATATACTTCTCACAGGTAACATATGTGTAGGATTCTTTAAATGTCATTGGATCAATCAACAATTGATAATCATCGAACTTTACCGAAGGTCAAAGCTCTCGGGTCAACCTCTTCAATTGAGTAGCTTGGCTCTCTGTGTTTATTATATGGTACAAATCTATCCTCTGCAAACCAAAATTATTGTCACCAAACTACCAAAATGAATCATCTACAATACCAATTCACCAACACAACTCCTCTATTTTTAAGAGAAACACGCAGGAGTGTATGCAAAAAGTGAACCAAAATTTTCTCTAACTGACATTCCACACCTCTTCGGCAACAAGCAATTGTGATACATTTTAGTTTTCTGTTTAGACTTTGTCGTCAAGTTGGGTTGGAGTTTACAACAGGGATTTGATTGTAGAGAAGAACCTACATACCTTGAAAAGGATTTCCTTGAAGATAAAAAAAATTAGAAAACCATCTGGCATGATAGATTTTAACCACAAAAAAAGCAAAGAAGAATGGAAGGAACAACCAAATGATGCCAAAAATTGAGAGTTGTTGTGTATACACGTAGAATACCGTAGCCTAATGACAAAGAGACTGAACTAACAAATAAATATAAATGATCACAAAATATAAAATTGGAATATATATTTATTTTCAATACAAATTTTGGATTTAAATCTTAATTTTTTGAGTAAATTTGATATTTTCACATTTTGAGTACAAATTCTTAATATTATTAAGAAATGAGGTTGAATTTTAGTATTTTCTATTTTAATTAACATATTTATTAAAAAAATTAAATAAACATTAAATATTTTATAAAAATGATACATAGCTTCACAAAATATTTTAAAATTAAAAAAATTATTATTTTTATATAATTTTATTTGTTTTACTAATATAATTATCTAATATATTAATATATAATGTAGAATCAAAATAAGTAAAGGAACAAATAAATGAAGGTAAGTTATCCACATAATATTTACCTAACTTTAAT
This sequence comes from Thuja plicata, assembly GCA_018584345.1. Lineage (NCBI taxonomy): Eukaryota > Viridiplantae > Streptophyta > Pinopsida > Cupressales > Cupressaceae > Thuja > Thuja plicata. Next base: position 1,187,478 of record MU227596.1, on the reverse strand, counting down.
ATTATATATTAAATGTATGTAAGTATGAAAAATACATAAATAATAATTAGTGAATATATAAAATATATTGTAGTATGTAATACCAATGTTCTTTGCAATTATATTTTCCTTCATCACAACTAAGTGAATACCATATGAACAAAGGAAGAATGAGATGACATTTCATGGAGTATGATTATTACAAATAATTCAATAAAATATTTATCAAATATAAATGATTTAGTGTCCAAGGCTTTAGCCTTTTCTTGTAACTTTGTGTAGAAATTTTAATGTTTATTCAAGACACTATTACTTATATTTTAAAGAATAAGAAAATACATATAGAAAAGAATAAATATTATCATATTTTGTCTTTGAAATTTGCATAATAGTTTGTAGGAAAGAAGAATCAATCATGTAATTAATTTTATGCTTTCATATTGTTAGTGATGAGTATTTGTTAATAAATAAAAGTATACCACAATTTATCATTTATATTTACAAAGTGCATCTAGTTATCATTAGCCATTGTTTCAATGTAATTATGTTCAATAAGACATTGTCGTCAATTGAGATTAAAACAAAAGAAATATTCTGAGGCAATATTTTAAAAAAATAGAGGTAGTAGCTCCCTACCTACCTCCAACTCTCCATCTCCCCCCTTCTCCCTATCACTCCTGTCTATATTTACCTCTCTATCTTTATCTCTTCATAACTCTCTCATCTTTCCCTTTATCTCCATCTCATTATCTCTCCATCTCTCCATCACTACATATCACTTTCTATCTCTCTCTCTCTCAACCCATATCCCTCTCCTATTCTTATCTCTATCTCCATCAACATCTCCATCCCTATCTTCTATCTCTCTTRCTCTTCTCCATCTTTSTCTATCTCACCCTTCTACGTCCCCTTTAAATGTATTCCTCTTCATATGCTTACYTCTCCCTCTCTCCATGTTGCATACATAATAATGTGATCRTAGTTTTATGCCTTTGTTGCATAATTAACATTGATTTCTAAATTAKCTRCAAATTGACCTTATTTACTACATAATTGTATGAAAAAATAGACTGAATTCTTCATAATCAATCTTCTAAACCTAAATATATATAACAAAAAATATTAAGAAAGCTAAATTCCATATTGATTGATTATAAAAATATTATAAAAGTGAAGGTAAATATAGTTAAATTCTTAATAAATTAAATTAAAAATAAAGTATGTTAATATTTTATTAAAAAAAATATAATTTTTATATAAAAGATAATAAGTTAAACCAAAAATAAAAAATACAAATGAAATGAAAATTTATAATAAAATAAAATATTATTAAAGATGATTTTTAAAAATCAATCAATATTTTAAAGAATTTTTTAAATTAAAAAATATTAAAAAAAAATCAATATTATAAAATGATACTTATTTTTGATGTTATTTAAATTAATATAAAATTATAAATATAAGATTGGTACATGATATTATAATAATTTAATGAAAGATTGATTTTGAAAATAAATTAAAAAACTAAAAATATTTACTAAAATATAATTTAAAAGAATAAATAAAATAAATTTTATGAAAGACTGATTTTGAAAATAAATTTAAAAATTAATATTATTTAACATACATTGAGATCAAATGTCTTCATTTACTTATATGTTTAAACCAATTATAGTACAAATAATTCGCCACACAGCTTGCACAATTTACAATTTCATGGACTTTAAAGTCGGAGACACATTTTGAATTTTTTTCCTCATTTTTCAAATGATCTAATTCCACCCATTTTAGTCAAAAACTTAGAAGTCAATTATTATTTTTTCCAAGAAAATTTGGCAAAACTATTTCAAATTAAAAATGAAAATTCCCCTTATTTTCTACAGAATAGTCTTTTGTAAGAGAGGATTTGTGCAAGAAATTTAAAAATAGTTTTCATCAAATTGATACTGAAGTTGAGGTTAGTTTAGTGACCACAACGTTAGGGTCGAGCAGGTTAAGCCTGAGGCGAGGTTTGTGTGGATGTGAAAGTCATTGGGGGAGTAGTTGAGGAGAGTGGCTAAAATAAGAAGTCAAAGATCGAGCCACCATGGCTCCACCCATAATGAATTACAAGATTATGTTTCTTGCTGCAATGAAGGCAGTTAATTCTCCCAACTTCACCCAGAAGTATGCAAACAAACTGCCTGCCAAAAAGGTATGTTATGATCAAGGATGGTTTCATTTCTGGAAGACCTTTATTTAGCCAAATTTGTATGCCAATCAATCAAAATGGCGAGTGGATTAAGATCACTGTTAATCTAAATTATCTACTGATGTTTATTATCCCTTTCTCCCTTGGCCCCTTTTTCAGGGAGACATTTATTTAGCCACTATCAATTGTACCTTGGTGCGTAATGGGTATGCTAAAGAAGTGAGGAAGATCAGCAAGGAAAAGTTTATGCCTACTTATTGCATATATTTGGGTAGTTTGTGAGATCAATTAGGAGTCCATTTAGCAAGTGATGTTGCCTTTGTAACAAAATTCTAAATGGAGAAGTGATAACTTGAAATCGACAATGCATTCACTTATAAGGGCCCAAGCATGCATTCACTTACAAGTCATAGAAAGCTGGGGACCACAGAGAGTTTATTTATCTATGCCCATAGCTGAACGTATAAGAAAGATTGTAATGGAGAAAATACCAACATGGACCCAAACAAATTTTAAATTCTACCCAACCATAAATCTTGAAACTTGCAACTGAGGAGTTCTTCGTCGCACAATCGAACACCTTTACTGGTTAGATGATTTTGACCCCATGACAAATGAATAAATTGCCCCTACTGAAATCCTTTGAAATTATTAAGTAACCCAATTTGCAGTAAAGTTCATTGGCACTTCATAGTTTACAATTTCAAATTTAAAAAAAAAAAGGAAAATGTAATAAATGTATACTTCTTCATTATAAAATGCACATGCTTTTTGGACTTCAACTACAAAAAAAAAAAACGTCTTGCTTCCAACTGTGACATACAAACAATTCAATCCAAATATTATATTTTAGCTAACATATAATATTTTTTATTTTTAGTGGTTAACAAGTTTCAATTGAATTTAAACAATACAATTCAAACTTTACTAATGTGGAATCTCCTCACTTTTTTAGGGGCATTGCATTAATTTTTAGGTACGCAGTACATCTATTTATTTGCACATACAACTATTTTCTGGGAAAAAAAATTAAATATATCTTGTATGTAGTACATAGCCTTATATATTTTATGTAGACAATTCTAATGTATAGTTGGTAGTTCCTATAATACAATCATGAGCCCATCTACTTTTAAAATTAAATTACAACAAACAAATTAACATGATGTGGCTTTTCACCATTGTATGATTATATAAACGTATTGTAATTACATATTTTAATTATGAAGGAGATGTTGAAAAAATATCACATGGTAAAAAAATGATTTATTATTCATCTTATTAACTTCATTATATGGGATAACATAGGAAATAAAACTAATTTATTATTAGAATTCTTCCGATGTTAATATCAAAATATAATAAAAAATATACATTGCCAAATAACGTATGAATAATTTATCGCAACTAAGATTACGATTAAACGTTTCTACTTGTCACTACTCATAATTACAATTATATTTTTTAAGGTGAATTTAGATTATTTATTTTTAGTGGTTAACAAATTTCAATTAAATTTAAAACATATAGTTTAAACTATACTAAAATGGAATCTTCTCACTTTTATTTTGGAAGTGCTTTAATTTTTATGTACATAGTACATCTAATTATTTGCTCTAACAATTAATTTTCTAAGAAAAAATAATTATTATTTCTTGTATGTAGTACATTACCTTAAATATTTTGTGTAGACACTTTTGATGTAGAAATCTTCCAATGTTAATGTCAAAAAATAATACAGAATAGACATTGCCAAATAATGTATGAATAAATTATTGCAACTAAGATTAAGATTATATATTTACAACTATCACTACTGAAAATAATAATTACACAATTACGAGAAACAATAAGAAATAAGAGAAAATGAAAATAGCATAGAAAAAAGGCGTACCCATTGCACACTCAAAGTTAGGAACCCATTCAAGGTGCTTGACATGACCCCAAACCACTTACCCAGAAGGCTAAACCAGTCTACCATGGAAGTGCTTCTATTTTCCGACTATACAAGTAGCAATGTTCATAAGTACCTCAGGGCCAAAGAGACTGCTTTTAACCCTCCATGAGTGCCAAAAAAGAAACAGTCGAGCCCAATTGGAGATCCAAATTTGTATCTTCTTCCATAATACTAGTAATCAAATCAAAACCCTCTGTAGGAGGAGGAGGAGGAATTGTATGCAGAGGGGGAACTGGCGAAGAAGGGGGAGCAACCTGATTAACATAAAAGTCAAGAAGATCTAGTAGAGCATAGAAGATAAACTAGGTGTTATTTATGCAACTCGAACTCAAAAGTCGGCCATGGAATTGCAGTGCCATCTTCACATGTATGAAGTTATTACACTCCAAAGATTTTTTAATGCCCATATAAACAAATAAAACCGCATGGTTATTGACCCTTTAGGGGGAGAGACAGTTCTGGAGATACTTTTAGGATCATTGGGATTTAAATATTTAAATCTCAGTATCCTAACCCATTTCAAATTGAGGTTTTTAATATATTTTCCAAATCAACTTTTCTCCCAAAGCCTGATTTTGTAGAGTATATTTCTTATACTGACACCCCCTCCCATTTTTTATTTACATACCTTATTCCATGTCAGTAATACAAATTTATTTTTCTCAACAGTGCCTTGCCAATAAAAGGTTCTGAGTATTTTCTCTATTTTTTCTCCAACTCTAGCAGTTAAAGAGATGCATGACATTTGGTACTACGGAATGACAGATAAGATGAATTTTAGCTTAAATATTCTACTAGCCAAAGACAGTCCTTTACATTTCCAATATTATAATTTGTTGTCTACCTTGGACAACACACCGTTCCAGGACCTATTTCCCTTTTCTAAGGGTAATATTAAGTATTTACATGGCAACTCACCTTTTTTAAATCTTAAAATATCAATAATCTCCTTTTCCAAATTAATATTTGTATTAAAAATAAGATTTCAGACTTTTCTTTACTAGCTTCCTAACCTGTCACTCTTGAATACCATTCTAAAATGGTCTTAAATTTTTTTTTCTTCTTTCTTACTACTCTCTCCAAACATCACAATATCATCAAAAAACTATTGATGAGTTATAATTGGGAGATTGTTAGTTACCTTGATTCTTGATATATTACCTATCTCCAATGAGCTTGATATAGTTCTCCCTAGTACCTCTGGGACATCATAATAATAATAAAAAAGAGAGATATATGATCCCCCTGTCGCAACCCCCTAGAAATTTCAAAGAAACCTTCTAGATTGTCGTTAACAAATAGAAACATTTTAGGAGTTGATATACATTCAAATATTAAATTAATCCATTGTTTAGAGAAAGCAATGGCTTCCATACACTTACAAAGAAATCTCCAATCAACTTTATCATAGACCTTCTTAATATCTAATTTTATTAACAGCTTGTGTTTCTGATTGAATTGAACTAAATGTATGGGTTTCTGAGAAATTATTAAACAATCATAATAAATCTATTTGGCACAAAACCTATCTATTATTCTGGGTAACAAATTCTTCATTGTATTTCTCAGGGCCTTTGTCATTACCTTATAAATAATATTACATAGGGATACACATTTGTAATCATCTGGGATTTCTGAGTTATCTGTCTTCAGAATGAGAGTTATAACAGTGTGATTTATCTCTTTTAGAAATCTACCTGAATTCCTAGCACCCTCCAAAGCTTCAACCATCTCATTCCTAAGAATATACCAACATTTTTGAAAAAAGAAATTTGAAAATCTATCAAGCCTAGGCACCTTATCTGGATGGAGTTGTTTTAAGGATGATTCTATTTCCTCAGATGTACATCTTCCCAAACAAAATATATTTTTCTCTGTTGTTATGAGACAAGGGATATTGTTTAGCAATCTAGTTTGAGCGCTTAAATCTGACCCCTTCATCCTCTTTACAATATTTTTGGAAAAAGTAACAACTTCCCTTGAAATATCCTCTGCTTCTTCTAATAATCTACATGTTGAGTCCTTTAATTTAATAATTATTTTCATATTATTTCTGATTTTAGTACTATTATGAAAAAATTATTATTCTTATCACCATCCAACAACCATGTAGCCCTGGATTTTTTACGCCAAAACATTTCCTCTTTTGTTAGGATATCCTCATATTTTCTTTGATTGTTTTTATTTTAAATATCTATCTTGATTCACACCTTTTTTTATCACCTACTCATTCAATATTTCCATATCTTTTTCTAATTGCACTTTTCTCACAAAAATATTCCCAAACTGTTCTTTATTCCATTTTAAAAGATTCTTTTTGACGAATTTTAGTTTAGTGATAAAAAAAATTTAGACCCTTTCACTTCCACATCTTTCCACCATTTTTATATCAATTTGATAAAATTATCACTCTTCATACACATCATTTCAAATTTGAAAGGACATCTTTTTCATTTTAGTTCTTCTAGGATTGTTAATTGAACTAGAAAGTGATAAGATCCAGACATTGGAAGAATTGATAAGGTAAAATTAAAATGGAAATCTATAGGATTTCCTATGAATAAGAACCTATCCAATTTATCTGCTATTTGGCTAAAACCAGATCTCCTGTTATTCCAAGTGAAGATACCATTAGTTGTTTCTATATCTATGATGTCATTGTGAGTGATCCAATTTCTAAAATCTATTAAGGATTGTTGTTTAGTTTTGATGTCTCCTACTTTTTCAACTAGATTTAGAATGACATTGAAATCCCACCCCTACAAGAAACTTACTCCATTCAGAATCCTCGCTAGCTAGTTACTAATTTCCTCCCATGCTTCTCTCTTTTTATGGTTTGGGGTTGGCCCATAAGCATTGAAAAAAAAGAATGAAGGGTTGATATGTATACTCCTAAGTGCTGCACATGACCAATTCCTGCATTTGTGAATGATTTCAATTGATACTTTCCTCGAATTCCAAGCCAAACCCAAACCACCAGAAGCACCATATGAAAGAAGTACCTCCCATTTCCAGCAGCCTAACCATCTCCTAAAATCCTTCGATTTAGTTTTGTCCAACTTTGTTTCTTGAGTCATTATAATTTCTACATTGTTGGAAAAGATGTAGTATTTTACCATCTGCTTCTTGTTAGGGACATGAATGCCCCTAAAATTACATGTTATAATCTTCATGATGACTTGAGAAGGAACTTCCCCTTTCCTACATGCAACATAGAAGTAATCTTAGTCTGATCGGCTGCAACACCTACAATATTCCTAAGCTCTGTTATAGATTTCCTCCCCCTCTTCTTTGGAGTAATAGCACAATCTGGCTTGGCTTTGCCAGGGGAGCCAATAAAAAATCCTAGTTTTCCTAAATTTTCTTCAATCTGAGCCATATCTTCAATTCTAGTTTCAGTTTCATTTGCTTCCTTTATAAATTCCATTAATCATTGAATCTGTTTCACATTCTCTCATTCTGCTTCAATGTCTTCAACTTCTAATTGTTCCTCACCATTGGATTTTTCCAATACCCCATAGGCAACTTTTAGTTCAGCTGCCATATTCTCCTTAGTTGTTTCATCTCCATTTAGCTGATTAAACATGATCTCCTCTTCTTGTATATCCCCTTCCTTGACAACTTCAGTATGACTCCCCAAACCCCTCTCATCCTCTTTTAGACTATTGTTGTTGTCATTCACCTCTAGATTTGCCTGAGTACTTTCATAAGAAATCATTCTGCCCTCCCTTGCCTTGTTCAAACACTCCAATTCCTCTCTAACTTCTTCATGAATGGAGTAGGTTTCTCATAGAAGATAATTCAGGTTGACCATGTTTTCAACAAGTTTTTTACAAACTTCTTCCTTTTCCAAATTTAGAATGGCTTCTTTGTCCAATAAATCTTGATCTTTCTTTTGCATGCATTGTGTTTTCTCACAAGATGACACCTCAGTAGTCTTACTTCCAATACTACTATATCTTCCTTGGCCAGTTACAAAGTTCTGAGCCTTATCCTCAATATTATCAGCCTAGACTTCAAAGCCTCCTCCATCTTTTTTGAGAATAATATGAATGTTTGGATCTAAGTTTTATTTCTAAGCCTTCAAAGGCTTCCATTGTTCATTTTTAACTGTGATTTGTTTTACAAACTGAAACTTACAAAGCACCTTGACCCTAGTTCCATTAATGGGGCCCAAATAAAATTTTGGGTTGATGATAATATTCCCAAAACCATAAGAGACGTCCAGCTCGCTTAGGGTTTTAGAGTTAGCATCTATTTCAACTTAAATTTTAACTTCGCTAGAATCATAGTCTGGTCTCTCCAACCCCAAAAATTTACCCAACTTATTATCTATAATTTCAAGATTTTTTTCATCTAAAATTTCAGCACAAAGATAGCCTAGACAAATCCACTTTGGTAGCCTAGATGGTTTGTATAGTTTGGCATTAAAATTTGGGTACTAGTTAAAGAAAGGAAAACCATATCCATTAAAAATTAATGATTTTCCTGATAGTAACATATTCTTAATTTCAATATTTCTACATTCAACCAATCAAAATTTGCTTAAGGTGAGTGATACTTACTTCTCCGAAAATAATTTTCCCACCATTTACCCATATCTTTCCTTCACAAGATTGGGCCTTCCCACATAGCCAATAGCCCCAATCTTCCAAATCTATCATGAATTGGCTCAATAATACCTATCTGAATCAGGGATCTCCAGATTATTTTCAGACCGCTTATCAGGGTTAATTTTAGACAGCCTACTATTAACCCTCCTTGCTACCTTAACTTAGTCATATTCACATCCTGATGGACTCCCATCCTCCTTGGGAAGATTCATTGTCCAACATAGTTCGGATTGAAGACAGATCGAGCAGCAACGGAGGAGGGGAAATCATTTCTTTTGTTGATTCCACGCCTATCTCTCCTACCTCGAACAATTTGCCAATCCCCATTTCTTGAACTAGAGGAAGGGCGGGTTTTAGGAACATGGAACTTTTTATATCGCATTATGATATTTGCATAGTCAGGGCAGAGCTAGTTTTTTATAGTAAATTTTAATTTTAAATATTAATTTTTGATTGATTTTAAATTTATATTATTTTAATTATAAAGTTATTTTTTAATATTTATGTTGATATTTTAAAATCAAATTTTTAGTCAATTTTCATTTTACATCTATATACATTTATTGATTATCATATGCATTAAAGGAGCAAGCAGGCTAGAAACACTTTGATGGGTTTATTATAAAAAAAAAAGAATCTCTACAATCATTCTAGAGCATGGACATGCTTGAAGAGTGTGTTCCTTGATCACTATCACAACTACAAAGATGGTCCAATCAAGGGAGTCAACCTAAGAGAATACAACTTTTGTGATACAAATATCTCCCCTAGTTATATTTAAGCATTGGTCATTAGTCTAAAGAAATATTAATCAATAAGAAAGTAAAACATTGTAATTAGCAAGATTAGGTTTATGCCTTATAGAATTGGTCAACAGTTGTTCAAATGATTAACTCATAAATTTGACCAAGAAATTTAAATTATAGATTTATATAGAATATGACATAGATACCACATCTACAAAATAATATTTTTCAGCTAGATCATAAGAGAAAATAATATATCAAATTCATTTATTTTATATTTGTCCAATACATTTAATTCTTAAATTGACATTTAATTTTCAATTATGACTCTTACAATTATTACTTATATATGCATCAAAATAAATTCACTTAAATTAAATTGACAAAAAAGAATTGTCTTCCCTTACGAACAATTAAAAAGTTTAATAAGTGTACCATTAAGATTACCGTGCCAGGCCAAAAAAGAAAGCTTAAAATCTTACTCATTTTCTTATACAACTCTCTCCCTTAGAGTAAGGATGGTTGTTGTATTAAATGGCAATAAGCAAACGAAATAAATAATGGCTACCTTGCCTCTTAAGAGATGAATGTTTTTAAGGCAGTGCCCAAATCATTGGTGGATCAAAGATCTATGCATAAGCCAACATACACCTCTCAAACATCGCTGAAAAAATCAAGAGTTCTACATCAATTCCACAAATGTGAGAGGGCTAGTTTCATGTTAAAAGTTAATTATCAAACAAATGTGAGAGGGCTAGTTTCATGTTAAAAGTTAATTACCAAACCTTCCTCCGATGTAAATTAAAAGTTAACACATTGAAAAGCTGTCTAAGAATTTGTAGGCCGGCTTCGATGTTGTGTGCACTTTGGTTCTTCGTCAACTTTAAATGCAAAATTTCCATGCAAATTGGTTTCTGCTAATCAGTAACTAATAATAGAAAGAAGACATGACACCCATAAATAATTCAATGACCATGTTGAAACAAGGTTAAAAAACCAATGATAAACAGGGATGCCTACAATGACCATGATGAAATCATCTGCATGCTTTTTACTCGAAACCTATGCTTGCTGTTGATTTCTGCCAATACTTTCCCTGATGAATGCTCTCCAAGTTGTGCATTTACCCTAGAATTGGTTGTATATGATCTCAAGAGCACCCAAAGAGTACAATATTACATTATTACTCTATCTGAAGGTGGCTGCAATTCGCAGCCATGACTGCCATCCACATCACATTAATCCACCAATGAAAGATTCCCCTTTCCCAAAAATCAAATTCTGTAGTTCTCTCAGAAAAAGAGTCTAAAATCTTTTTCTGATCAACGAGTGGAAGGCTTGCTAATATTTTAGTCACTCCTCCTTCAAATCTCTCCCAGAATTTTAAATGTGGACAATCAATAAATTTACGTGAATACCAACAGATAATATGTGCGATGACTGGCACCCACTTTATCAGAAAAGAGACACGTGCGAGTTTGGAAATAATTATATCTCCGTTTGCTAGACCGTCCATAAATCTATAGACCAAAATTTCTAGCACACAGCACGAATATGACACCCCATTCCGTCCCCAAGTTTCTGGGGATTCCCCTAATATGTCAGCAATGCCTTCATCTTCAACAAAAATTATAAATGCAGCTTCAAATACATCCCTTTTACAAAGCTTAATCAAGTCCAACAAAAATAATAGAGATTTACAAGAAGCTTCCCTTCTCTTGATAAACGATTGATATTTAATACCTTCAATTCTCCTCTCAAATTCTTCTAAAAGGGCATCTCTGCATGTTTTTTGAATAGCCGGATGTATATCTTCATCAAAGTATGCAACTATCTGTTTCTTCACTGTTTCTTGCATATGTTGAACAGGCACGCCGTTCGGAACAATTTCAGAAAGCATTTTGGGAAGTACGTCTTTTAAGTGCCCTAGTTCTTCATCAAAAAGAGATTTAGATATTTTAAGTCTTTCACCTAAATCAGTGGAGATAATTACCTTTAATGATGATTGAAGATCTTGGATTATGAGCTTTTGTTCAGGAGTCCAACAAACTGCTTCCAAATATTCCATGCAAGCTTGAATTCCCTCATCAAACAGCAATTCGGAAGCAACAGGTAAAATGCGTAGGGCGTCATCAACATTGGAGAAAGAAAATGGTCTTTCCCATTGAGATGAATACATGAGACGAATACAGTCGATGTAATCCTCAGCAGCGCCATCCTCAGGAAGTGTTAAAATGATCTCAGAAGAAGAAGACATGTGTGTAAACCAACGTTCAGACAGCCTGGCTTCAAAATAATTTGATTTCTTCAAAACTTGATAATGCAGGTAAATGGGATTCCCGCCATATGGATGACCTTCGGAGAAAATTATATGCAGTTTCACATCACTGTTGTTCGGATCGCCAAATTGGAAAAATGGAGAATCCATAGCTAATTTCTGACTGTTTTAATTGAGGATTCCTACTATCCGTCCACTTTTATGTTATATGGATGTTCGTGGGTTTTGCGATGTAACTTATAATGCATGCAGTTGTGATTTTTTGAGTGAAGGTGGTCCTTAATATGCGGTGGAAAAAAGCGGGAGTAAAAAATCAATAATCTTAAATTAAGTGAGACATGAAAGACAATTTAAAATAATTTAAAATGTGTGTCTATATCTATGTTTTCCCTACGATTTTTCTATTTGTGGCAGATAAAGTAAGAGAACGAACGATAAAAAGTGATTGAAATCTTTTATGTTTTTTGTTTTAAATTCTTTTTTCCCATATTAATGGCTTGCTTTTGTATAGCTTTTATTCTTTATTTTATTTTATATTACATTCATTTTGATTATAAAGTTATGTTTTAAATATATGTTAATATTTTAAAATCAAATTTAAAGCAAATTTTAATTTTAAATATTATATTTTGATTGATTTTAAATTTAATGTTGATTAAAATAATTAAATATATTTATTATGATATTAATAGGTGTGATCATAAAGTTAATAATAAACCAAAAAAAACTACTATAAAGTAGAAGTTCGATTTGATTTATTTTAATTATTTAAGGAAAAAAAACTAATGATAAGCAATAAAATAGATAGAAAGTAGAAGTTAGATTTGATTTGTTTTAATTATTTAAGGGGAAAAAAATAGTAATAAACAATAAAATGGATATTGGACTTGTCTTGTTTTTCTTTGATAGTTATTGATTTTTTTACATAAAATATCTAAACATAAATTTGCTATTTTTAAATATTTATTTGTACAAAAAATTAAAAATAATTGAAAGAAAAAATATTCAATAACTTATTTTTTAATGGTAAAAACTAAATACTTTTTTAATTTATCTTTCATTTCATATTTTCTAATATATTTTTTTATCATAACTATTTTTTCACATAATAATACATTACAAAGGAACTTCTAATCTATGTAAAATAATTTAGATAATTGAAAAAATATTAAATAACTTAATTTTTTTTTGGTTTCAATGACCATTCATTTTAAAATTTGATCTTTGATTAAATTTTTTAGTAATATTTAAAATTTATAATAATTTGATTAACATTAATTTTTAATTATTATTATAATACTTTTAAACAACTTATTACTAATATTTCCATTTATAATTTTAAGAAAATTGATTATTTTTATAAAATAACTTCAATAATATGTTACATTAATGCATAAAATCTTATTTTACATTAAGAACATCAAATGAACACATGAGAATTTGATTAAAAGAATCACATAATAATAAAAAAAAACTTTTAGGGCCCTTTTGTTTGGTGAAATTGGGATGGAATTGTCATTGTCAAATCTTGGAATTGACATATTCTATGTTTGTTTTCAAAACATGACAACTAAATAGGGATTTGTTAATTATCATTTACCCCCAAAATCAATATTTTAATCTTCCATCTAAAAATGTGGAATTGGAAAATGAATTCCAATTCCACTTAAATGAGAATTGGGGATAAATCAAATTTTTTAACTTTCACCTCCAACTCATTTGATATGCATCTTCTCACTATGAATTTCAAAGATTGAGAGGATTGAATATCAAATAACTTATTCAAATATTTGTATAAATTTATAATAAAATTTATATAGTATTAATTGATAATATTAATATTTTAAAATTTGATTATATATTAAGAATAAATTATTTAATTTATATTTAATAAAAAAAGTTAGAATATATGAAAGAAGCTTGTATATATAATAAAATTAGAATAATATGATGGTTTGATTTTTTATTTGGTTTCACAATAATAATTTTAAATGAGTTGGTAAAAAAATTAAGCCATATGACAAATTTTAACATAAATAGACTACTAAACCAATGGATATTTTGATATTATTTTAAATAATTACTATTAGCTATACTTATAACTATATTATAATAGTGAAAACTAGTTACTTTGAATATTTGTTTATATACATTTGAATTTTGGGTTAATAAAAAAAAATCTTTATTGTAAATTAAAGACTATAAATTTAGACATCATTCATTATGAAAATATTATTGTTTGAATATCTTCAAAAGAAATTTAAATAATCAAACATTACAATGGCGAGATTCATTTAAAAGTTTCTATAATGAAAATATTTTTTGAAATAAAAATATAATAATGATTTTGAATAAATGAAAATTGTAACATAGAGGTTAGCTAAGAATGCCTTGTTTCAACTAATTTGATTTTTGAATTAAAAAATGTAAAAATGTATTGTAATAAATATGGAATTAATTTCATTAGCATTTTCATGGTCCTCACGGGGCTCGCCGTAAGATTTTTCTTCCCCTTCCATTACTCTAGAGTTAGGACGATCTTATGAAATGAATGTGTAATAACTAAATAAGAGAAAGAAAATACAAAAACAATAACAATAACAAAAATTCTTGCTACTCAGTAGTTGAACAACAAATAATAATAAAGATTTATCAGCTTTCCTTTCCTATTTTGGAATTACCTTGTAGATATGCTTTTTGGCATTTGTGTCAAAAACAAGAGGGAAAATAATAAAAATTGAGTCAGTTGTAACCGAGTTACAGAACAGTAGTCAAAACCCGAGCAAGTACCCAACACATGGTAAGGGGGAGTTTTGACTTCCCAATTTGAGGAAAGAGAGTTGGGAGGATGGCAAATAGGGAGCACCACAATTGGTGAGCATGTGCAAATAACCAAAAAATATGCCTTATAGATTCTTTTTTGGAGTAAATGGGGCAAAATAAGGGTGGAAAAATAAAGGAGAGCACTTTCCAAGTTGTTAACTTTGACTAAGCATTAGCTTTTAACTTGTAGATTTGATGACTTAGTGTTTTCCAAATTCCACAATTGCGATCTTGAATTTCCATTTAGAGGTGAGTTGATGTGCTAGAGAGACAGTTGGAAGGAGCTAAACTTTTAAATGGTTTTAAGATAAAAGGATTGGATAATCGCATGTTGGGTCATTTCCAATCCTTTAAAAAATTGTTATGATAAGGGGTGACCAACAAACAAAAAAGATTAGGAGTCACTAGTTGTTGGATTTTTAGAAGAGGATTTTGGTCAGAAGAGGACAACTTGAATTGTGATTTGAGCTACTACAAAGACATCGAATCAAAATTAATGGGTTTTCATAGGTCATTAAAACTTGAATTGCCTTTTTAAACAAATCCTTCCACTTGAGGTTTAACTATACTATGGATTGACATCTTGTTGAACTAAGTGATTCCACAAGAAAAAAAAAATATAAAAACTGAAGTCATTACTCAAGATTTGATCAAACCAAGAAAACCTATTAGAAATTAATTTCCAAGAAGAAAAAATAAAATTAAAAGGGGCAGACACATAGGTTTTTTTTTTAAAAGAGCAAGAAGTAGTTTATCTATCCAATTAACTGCACTCCACGATTGTCTGACAGTACTAGATTAAATGTGGCATTGAACTTATCACTTTGAAGGAGTCTCTCTATTTAAATCCCTAACAATCCATTTTGTAATAAGATATATACCTTGGGTATATGGGCCAATAATGCCCTGGCCACCTCTATCTTTTCGTTGGATGAATTGATTCCATGAGGTATTGGGTAGGCTTTTTTTTATTGCCCCATTTCTACCATAGGAAACTCCTAATTAGTTGAGTCATCTAATTGCAACAGGTCTTGGAGAGAATCCAAAAACAAGAGATGTGGACATGGATGACAAGGACGATTTCATTTCTCTCTTGTCTTTGTCCAACCATGACTAAGAACCAATTTGTCCAACCTTCTTTTTTATTTTACTAATGAACTGTATCCACATGTCCTTTAGGGAGATTCTAATGTCAAAGGAGACCCCAAGATATCTATTGATAGAGACATGTTTAATTTTGTGCCAATTATAGGGGATCCAAGAAGGTTGAGGGCTAAGATGAGTCATAATAAATTCATTCTTATGCATAGCTAGCTTACAACTAGAAATAGTATAGAAGAGATTTAAAATATCTAATGTGTGAGTTACCTCCTAAACAAAAAACAAGCTATCCACTGCAAAGTCATAGTAAAGGAATTTGAAATTGTCTAGAAGAGAGATTTCATGAGTAAGTTTATTCAATCGAGAATGTTGAAAAAGATAGCCAGGACAATCAACTACAAGGACAAACAAAAATGGGGCAAGAAGACAACCCTAGTGAATGGATTTTTGCAAAGGGAATTAAGGGGAGAAAGTTTCATTAACAACTACTTTTGCATCAACATAAACAAATAACATGTTAACTTGCTCACAGAATTTGGGGCCAAAGCCAATCCATTTTAGCATTTTGAGGATAAATGGCTACTGTATTTGGTCATAGGCTTTATAAAAATCAAGTTTAACAATAATAACATCTTGGGTGGTCTGTTGTGCCCACTCAGTAGTTTCCCAAGCAAGAACCGGATTATCAAGGATGAATATCCCTCCCAAGAAGCCATTTTTTTTAAGGAAACATAGTGCATGAATATCCCTCCCATGAATATTCCAAAATAGGCATGTATTTCTTTCCTGATAAAGTGAGTGCTAGCCATAGTGTATCTTATCTATAGGTATGCCTGTATATAGGATAAACAAGAACTTATTGATTTTCAGTTGGATTCTTCCTGTATCCGTACTGGGGTTTTGAAATTCTCAAGGAGATTTGAAGGAAGAGTGACTAAAATATTAGCAACCTTTCTCTCGGTGATCAGAGAGAGATTATAGACTCTTTTTTTTAATAGAGCTAGAAAATTTCAAACTTGAGAGCGGGAATCTTCCGTTGGTGGATTAAAGAAATATGGATGGAGGTCATGGTTGTGAATGTCAAACATCATCAGATAGAGTGACTTGTTTTACGGTTATATTAGTCTACTATATGTATAAAATTAATTTGTTATTAGATTAATAGAGGGCTCGTCATAGAAAGAGTTATTAAAAAACTTACTACTGTAAGGCCTTTAATGAATTATGAATTGGGTGAAGATTAAAGAATTTTCCCACTAGCTTCCATGTTGTAGTTAACTGGGTTTTGATGTATACAATGTATATTGTAAGATAATTTTTTCCTATTTTTCAGTAATTGTGTCTCACTGTATGCTTTCCCAATACAATAAATAACGTAATTTAGTAATTGGAGTGCTACAACTTTACCCTTTTCATTGCGGCAACTAATTGAATTATATTTCTTATTGCACATTCTATTATATTTCATATTCTCTAACAAAGGTATATGTTTATGTTAACTATTAAGGTAGACTTAATGAATATCATTGGCCATCATTTTTCACAATATTTGACTCTTTGCAAGCTACGCCTATTTCTTGTCCGCATCCTGGTACATTTGAGAATTTATATGTCATTTCTATATTTTAATTTCATTTTTAGAAGTAGTATAATTTATCATTAGTGGAACATAAAAGTAGGAAACATTACCTTTACTAGTTACAATCACTTTTAACAGATGATGATTTCACATTATCAAAATTTATGTATATCCTCATGGTAGCCTATCTTTGGGACCATATATAACGAATTCTATGTCCTGAAGGGTAACTATATGTTGCAATATGATGCATGAGCCTCACCACCATGCACACCATTTAGTTATCTACCATCCACACTACGTTTTTGAAAACTTAGTTAAACATAGTTTGAGTAACGTCAATTAAGGATTTTTCAATGCAATTAAAAAATTAACTTCTATTAACTTGTTAAATATATATTTGATGTACCAATTAGCATAATTTATCCTTGGAAAAGGATTCATTGAGGGTTTTGTATGCATAAATATTACTATGCAAACTATGTTGCCTTGTAATTGAGTCAGACTAAGAAAAAAATGTAATTCAAAGAAAGTCCTCTTTTGAGGCATGATGTAATGAGAAACTGAATGAATAAAAGATCTCTCTTTTGTGTGTTTAAGGAATGTCATATTTTTTTTTGTAACTGTATGTCTTCATTATTTGTGTTTGTTGTTTCATTCTTCAAACCAACAATTTGGAAAGAATTCATAATATAACTTTGAGTTAACAAATTAGGGAAGTATTGACAGATATCAACAACAGCTAGGGAAAGCACAAACCTTACAACTAAAGAAGTATGTAGATGGTTTCAGCATGGTCATTGTAGGATTCCATGTTTGTCACTAGAATTTTTATTATTAAATTTTTGTAGGCAAATTTTGTGTTAATCTTGTTGTTGTGTTAATCTAATTAGTTACTCTTATGCAAAAACTATTTTACATGGTAATATTAATTATTCTTGTTCAACCACCAATCCCATATTATTTGCATTTAAATTATGTTGATGTTTTGTAGTTGCAAGAGCTATCTTCTATACCTGTTTTGATAGTTTTTGTTTAAAACTGTAATTTCCATCAGCGTTGATGTTTCATATGCTCATGTGCGTACATGACTAATTATTGAAGAGAAATAAATATTTGTAATTGAAGAGCTACATCAAATGTAGCATCGTGGTTCAAAATATAATAGTAGAAGTTCATTGAAGTATTCAATGATGAATGGTTCTTCCTGTATGCGTGAATTTGGGTTTCTGTTCCTACAGCTGCAAACACACACACACACACACACACACACACACACACACACTTGAATGAGTCTTTACGTGGTTAGCGGGTTAGAAAACATGAAATTGAAATGCAATAAACAACTACACTAACCAACACCGACCCATTGCCTTCTAAGCTAGTAGGCAGGAGTATAGACTTTGCTCTCAGGTCATCACAAAGTTTAGTGACTATACACTATTCTAAATGAAGGATTTAAAATCTATATCTAAATGATCTAAATGATATGGAGATGCAATTTGTGGTAAATCCAAGCTAATTAAGAATTCATTTTGGGTAAAAGCACAATAATCTGTCACCCCTAAGGACAATTTTGGGCGCTCATTTGCGTCATACTCGGCCGAGTCAAACTCGGCCCAGTCTAACTCGGCCGAGTTTACGTGGCACCGAATGGCGC
>MU227596.1:1124014-1167901 GCA_018584345.1 Thuja plicata | reverse complement strand
CAGTTTACATCATCTTCAAATTCTCAATAGAAATGTGACTTTTATGCCCTTGAAGTTTTACAGTTTTGGTGTTGTTGTCCTTTTCCTTTGTAAAAGGGTGACAGATTATTGTGCTTTTACCCTTTTAGAAGCACCAAATGAAATGCGAAAGATTCATTTTAAACCCAAATCAAATGTGCTCTAAATTATGAGTTTGCATACTTAAAAAAATAAACTAAAATCAATTACTCAAGATGATACATGCTTAAAAAACATAAAAATAAAAATTTCACAATAACGATAGCCAAAGTTAGGATCTTTGTGAAGGGAAAAGAGCCCCTCTTTTATAGAAATCCCTCTCGAATCGATGGCCAAGATTGAAAGAAAAGAGTGGCTCAAATTCGATTTGAGAAAGCACAATCCATGTGCAAGCAATTTGATTGGTCGAAATATTCAGTTGACTGAACTGATTGATCAATCTTTTTGGAAACTTCTAAAATTATTTTCAGTTAACAACTTTGTTTCCAAAATGATAAATAGATAGGAATCAGTTAACTGAGTGGAACTGGATTGTTTCCAATATAATAATTAGTTAACTGAGTGGAACAAGATTGTTTCCAATTTGATAATTAGTTAATTGGATTTGATGATGTCATATGCATTTTTAATAATTTAAATGATTTTGAATGCATATTTGTTTTTATTAATTAATTAAATTCTCTTTTTTATTTAATTGATAAATTTGTAATTTTATTTAATTAATATATTAGAATATTAATTAAATAATTAACTTAAGGTTTATTTGCCAATGCATTGTGATTTCAGGAATCAATTAATAAATCAAGTAAGATGATCGATTAGTACCTAGGGTTTAGGTCAGATTAGTTCAAATTTGATAGATTGAGGAATTGCCTATTTGATTTAGGACCTAGGGTTTATTAACATTAGGGTTTCTTGATTAATTGTTGAGATTGGGGGTCTAGGTTTTAGATGACCATTTTTTATGTGATTATATTTTCCCCTCTTTGAATTGATGTGCGATCAACACATTGATTCAAAGACCTGTTAGTGAGAAGACCCATAACCGTTCGATTTGAAGTGATAAAACCATTATTTTGAAGAATAAGACCGACTTCGAGCTTGATTGGAAGAAGATCGATCAAAAGATATAAAATAGAATGCTCGGTTTGATTTGAAGTGATGAAACTGAACATCTATTAAGAAATCTTAAACCTTTTGATTGGTTTAAACGAATAACCAATTTGATTCGAAGCGATGAAACTGATTACTGTTAAGAGATTTGATTAGCAAGCAAATTGACTTGATTTAAAGTGATGAAGCCAATTGGATCAATGTATCTAGTTTCAATAATGAATATCCCATATAAGACCAATCTTGTTTGGTTTCGAGTGTATTCACCACTGTATAAGACCATTGATTAGGTTTCCTTTGATTTTAAGATGATCTCAACTTGATTTGACGATGAAGCTGAGATGCCCCAAGCGAAAAGGTCTTGATTGAGGACGTGACCACTGGAATGTTGATACCTTGATCCTTCCCCCTTGGGACTGAAATCCAAATATGGCTAGGTGCCCCAGTGATGAGAAGAAATTTGATTGATAAAATGATGCAAGAAGAAGCTGATATGATTAGAAATAGGTCCCAAATGGTTAGGGCAAAAGATGTACTTGATGGGAGGTCCTGTTTGACCAAGATTGACCAAAATTATGATACATGGATTGACTAGAAGAAAGTATGAGAGATTTCCATTGGTTGTGCAAGCGGTCAATTGCACTTGACTGAAAAAGTCAAATATAAAAATGATAAGCAAGATGATTTCAGATTTCAATTTTGATCCTGAAAATAGAATCAGGACAGTCAAATTAGCCAAGAGTGTCATTTTCATGTCAATCAATGCACAAATGACCACTTGGCAAAAGGAAGATTGATCGATAAGAACCTCAAATCCTTCACATTGGAGAGATATATAGATATTATGCAAATTTCAACACCATGCAAATGCAGATCCAGATGCAGACTAACATGAATGCAACCTAAGGTGTAGTCAATGAACCTTTAGCATTGAAAATTTTCATCATCGAGCGGTTTTTGAAACATCAGAGTTGATACAATCCTTACTGGTGCCACTGTGACCATAAGAATATGAATATGACTTTAATTGGATAAGATATGAGAAACTAACATAAGCATCAAGGCACAAAAGCCGAGATGACCTGAACGTTGTTTCTAGTTGATGTTGTAAGATTACACCAATACTGAGGCATTCAAAGCCAAGATAACCATGAGTGTGATCTTGCGTAAACAAGCAGAGCAATAATAGTCAAGAAGGTAGTTCTGACCTCACCTTGGCATACAAATAAATATGATCGAGGGATGTGAGGCTTTTTTTCCTTAATGTAGGAGCTCTTATCACATACACCCTATTTATTTGACGTTGCTAGATCATCAGGACCACACCAAAAAGTAGTAGACAAAGGAAAGGTTAACAAAAATTGATGAAAATAAACATCATACAAATAGAAGTTCAACATACTTCAGCCAATTTCAATTTTTTCAAATGTGTATATGTATGAGGTGTTGAGAAACACCATCGTTCTTGGGAGTGTGATGTGTTTGATAGCTATCAATTTTCTGCTTAAGTTTGTGGTATCCAATGTGTGTTAAGAAACATAGATGCATCCAAGGATAATGTTAAGAAACACTTTTGGATTGGGGTGTTGAGAAACACTTGTTTGTGTCAGTAGCGATTTGTCCTTCAGAATTGAAAAGATTACCGACTCTGGTGTAATTCAAAGATGTGATGTGATTAGGGACCCATGCCCTAAGGAGCAAATGATGATGACTAACTTGACTCATATTGCGAGGACAAATCTGATTTGATTTCCCTCACACTATGACTCTGGATCGGTTTCAAGCCAGGAGGGTTTTCAGAAAAACCAAAGTGTCACGAAAGTGACGGAAAGATATGTACAAACTAAAGAAAAGGATTGATGCCAAGAATGAGCATTGATAGATGAAGCACTGAGTACAAGAAGTTCCAGTTTACCAGGTTTTCACCTTCTTGGTAGAGATGCTATTTTTGCTACCATGGTGCCTGTTTACCAGGTTTTCACTAAGGCACTTTTTCTTCTTTTTCATTTTTTTTGTATTTTTCCATTTTTTATTTTTTTGGTTTTTATCTTTTTTATTTTATTTTATTGATGCATCAAGGCACTTGTTTACCAGGTTTTCACCAAGATGATCATTTTTTCAGGACTTTTTCCAGTCTTTAGAATTTTTAGAGATTACTCATTCTCAAGAAAGATCACATTGGTTTGCCCCAAATGTATAGGAAGCTATAGAACATTAAAGATGGATTAGAAAGCTGATGGATGAGGCGAATAGACAATGATGGATGAAGAGGGTGAATACAACCCTCAAGGATAGTCTCCTCAAGATTACCCAAGCTAGGGAAAAAAAAATATAACAATGTAGGCTCATGGAGCGGTGCTAGGTAACATATAGGATAATGCCCTGATGTCATGAAAAGCATGTGGTCCAAAAGAATGGGCATGTCAAGAGACTTCTAAGAACTTGTTTTTCAATTTTTTGTTCTTCATTTTCTATCAAGGCCAAAGGGTCGATTAGATAGGATATAGCTATGATAGAATAATCGAGATAAGGGATGATGGAGGCTATGAGTGGATGTTTTTTATTATGGCAGGAATGCTTAGAGATAGAAAGGATAGGCTTGGGATAAGAAAGATCATGATAGGGTGCCATGGATGAGAGTAAGTGAATAGGCTGATGGAAAAGACAATGAATGTCAGGATAAATGATGCTCATGGATAGGCTCAACCTTGTAAAGATCACTAGAAGGAACATGGATACTCATGGGATAAATGGATGTAAGATATGATGGATAGGATGACATGGAAGGAACTTGCCCCCAAGTGAAGAGTGCAAGTAGGAGAAATTACGCATGATGCCTATTTGCCAATTTTTCATCATGGTATTTATCCAAGGCACCACAAGAAGTGGTTTTCATCATAGGACAGATTAATTTATCTTTACTTTTTCTACCAAGGTGCCTGTTTACTAGGTTTTCACCAAGGAACTTTTTCTTTATTTCTTTTTTTGTACTTTTGATTTTATGGAGGAACTTAAGCTTCTTGCTCTTTGGATAGTGCTCATTTGAAAGATATAACATGATGGGCCAAGACCACTGAAAGTATGCTCAAAGATGCTGATAGGGTGATGGTAGAGAAGAATGATATGGAAGATAAGGAAGATGGTTGCCAAGGATTTATGTGATGGATTGGATAAGAGGAATGGAAGCATATGGGATGGATGGGTAGGTGGCAGGTGTGAGATATTGGATAGGGTATTGAAAGGTTTGTGTAGAGGTAGATGGAAATGGGGATAAGATCAGCATTGACACACCCCTTGAAGGGTAGTGGATGAATGGAGGAAAAATTAATGGAATAGCTTGAGGCTTTGATTTATGAGTGGATATGCATCTTGGTACACAAGGACCCAAGATGGATGGAGAAGGGGATGAATTATTTGAGGTAATGGATTTTGGGACATGACAACCCAAAATAGAGTTAGAAAATGGGAGATGTTTAGATGGAGATGAAGTGGAAGACTTTGGAAGCTTGGATGCCAACTCTGACTTTTCCTTTTTGTTTAATCCTTTTAAGAGAGACTTGGGAATCCACATAACTTTTGATTTTCTTTTTGCATATAAGTACTTTAGAAGGGACTTGGGAACCCGCATAGCTTTTTTATTTTCCTTTTCTTTTGGATGATTTAGAACGTAATTCTTCCATGATGGATTTAGGAACCCATATTTTCTTTGATATCATTCTTTGTTTAGATTTAGAACACACTTCTTTCATGATGCATTTTGGAACCCATATTTTCTTTGATATTATTCATTGCTCAATGGACCTTTGTGGTCTCTTAAATATTTCCTTTTTCTTTGTACTCACATTTCGATTATATTGGACATAGTGATCTTCATATGTAAGTGGATTCTTGTATTTGTGATTTCTTTGTTGCACATTCAAATTGCTTCCAAAAGACTTGGGGAGTGTGGATGAATAGGACCGATATGGATGGTTCATATGGATGGGATGATCAGGAGATTTCAAGGATGCATGTCTTTGTTGATCTTGATAGGGGATACTAGGGTAAGGGTAAGTGGATGAAAAACTAGTAGTTATAGGCATGTTGGATGGAGGGATATAAGGACCCAATATAGATGGAAGATTTGACAGTTTTAGCTTTGGGATATAAGGAGCAAGAATGGATTTGGAGGATGGAGAAGGATGATGCTTATGTTTGAATGGAGGGAGATAAGGTATGGAAGGGATATCAACATCTTTAGAGTGAGTTACATGACCAAGGCTCTTCTCTTTTGAATTCATCTTTATATCAAAAGGTGCATGAGTAGCTTTGATAGGAGAAATTTTGATAGGAGAAATTTTGATAGGAGCAGCTGAAGCTTGAGGGGATTTATTATTCTACAACAAATTTAGAGGAATGATGGTTTCTAGATATTGAAGAATATGACAAGGGGATGACGGGATGATCTGATCTTGACAAGGATCTTTAGATGGTGTACAAAGGGTACCTTTCTCTTGATTTTCAATAGGCTCATTAGAGATGGTGGAAAGGATATCTTGATCTTGTTTGTGAGATGGATAAGATATAGGAGGTGTAAGAGTGTCTCCTAGGAATAAATGGAAGGGGATGATAAAATCATCATGAGACTCTTGAGATATGTGACTTTGGTCAACCATTGGATAAGGATGGATGGTGTCTTGATCTTGATCATTACTGATATTTGTTTCTTCGCATTGTTAATTATGGGCTCTTGACATGGAGCCACTTCTAAGGATGAGGTAGGAGTTTTGATCTGCATATGAGATTCTTGAAAGGCTAAGGGGGTATCATTTCAAGTAGGCAGATAAGTGTTGAATCACATGGAAGATTTGGGCCTATGATATTTGAAGCCTGAGAAAGACTTGCGGTCATATGCTGATTAGCTTGGATATCTTTTAGAGGTAGTCCTTGAGGGTAGAAATAGTCATCATTACGCTCATTCTTGGATAGAGATAGTGTGGTTGGTTTTGAAGATTTAGGAGATGGAGGAATGTTGGAAGAAGTAGATGTGATATGGGGACCATTGCTAGAAATGGATTCCTAATATTGATCATGCTTGAGATGAGATAAATCATTAGGACTTTCCACTTTGATTATGCCATCATCTATGAGATCTTGGATTTTATATTTCAACTCCATGCAAGATGAAGTTTTATGCTCATTGTGTCAATGATATGCACATTAGGTACTCAATAATTTCAATCGACATGATGTGACTTTAGGTAATGTGATGAGATCGTACTCAAGAAGTTCTTCCAATGCTGATTCATAAGATTGTCCCAAAGGAGTGAAGTCCCTCTTGCGTTTAACCTAGGGTTTTTTTTTCATTAGGTTACTAATCCCTTTCGAGGTAGACTTCATGGTGTGTTCAGTTGCTTTAAGGGCTTTAGAGCCACTCTCTTGATCAAAGATAGGATTGTCATACCAAGGTTTTTCCATGTTCGAAGGAAGTGGAGAGATGTGAGAATCATGATCAAATAGAAAATAATAGATTGATCTTAATGAGGATTTGTTGGATTGTGTATCCTTTTCCCCCTTTAACTCTTGGAGTTCAAATTTCAAAGTTTGAAGTTGTTTTGATAAAGCTACCATAAGAATCTCTTCGTTCTCGTTGATAGGTGATGAGGCCAAATTATTACCTTTATTTTGTATAATTTTAAATACTCTGTTCTAATTTCTGACAAGACATTTGTGAACCTAGCCAGTTAAAACTTGTGATAAAGTCCAGTTAGAACTGATAAACCATGGGTAGATATTTGTGACATATTTTGCTAAATATTATACATATAATTCAGTATTTCATATAACCATCAGAATATATGTTCTAATATCTGGATTTAATTTGATTAAGCTTGTTGCATGAATATTTTCGCATCACAACTAACTTTTCAGGAAAAGAAGCAGATGGAGAGTGGTCGACAGCATTCAAGGAAGACTATTGAGGACTAGCTACGGTAGAGTGATCATCACAACACCAGGAGACACGGCTACTACAATGGAGGAGCCACTATTCCAGGATGCGGGGATGTAGTGCTTCTATATTCCCTCTGCACTTTATTATGTTGAACTGGTCACCCAAGCTTTATTACCCACACCATGGGCTGTTGCATTTCCATCTTCTTCTTTGGCATGTTTTCAGCAAGATAGTTTCTTTTATGTTTTGTAAGAAGTGTTCAATCCTCTATTTATAGGGATTGGACCTATAGTTTGTAGGCAAAGGAAAGTTAGAGAGAGAAGTTTTTGGAAGAAAACTGTTATATCTTAAAGAAAGTTATTTTAAGTTTCATGTATTGTTTTTATGTAAGGAGTTTTTGAAATACAATGAAGTAATTCTTGGTTTACGTTCTGTGTTAATAGATTAGCAAAAACCAACCAAGGGGGCCCACTTGGGAGGTGGAATAGGTTAGAATAGAATATATTTTCTTCCAGCATTTCCAGTATTTCCAGTATTTCAGATAGAAGTTACAATTTCTTCTTGCAACATTGTACCTTGTGAATGTTCCTGTAGCATCTGCAAGAATAGTTATAATGGATGTTCTAGGTTGAAAGTATAGGTTTAAGTAGAGTTTGCAATTTCTAGCATTCATTTTAGTAAGGAGATAAGTGCATTCTTTTTCTGCAGCACTAGTGTAGGGTTCTTTTATGTATTACTTACCTTCCTACATCATAAGCATAATGACTCTTTTAGGAACCTAGTGCACAAATCGTGCCGACCATTTCAAGTATACATCCCTGGGTTGACAAGTTAAATGCACCTCATGATGGGAGAAGTAGTCCTTAGATTGAATAAACTATTCCTAAGATAGGCCTTGAGCATGATTATTCCACACCTATTGTGAGGCGGTTCATTTTTGGCGCCGCTGCCAGGGATGGTGTCAAGCTAGGAACATTTTTGAGTCATTTTTATTCCTAGTTAGTTTTAGTTTTGTATTCCTACAAATTGCTTCACAAGCATGAAGAATTCAATTGCATGCATCAAAGAGAAAGGCAACAAGATGAATATGACAGATTTCTCCCAGCAGGGTCTGCTAATTTGAACAAGGAAGTTGAATAAGTTGAGTTACCTTTTGAAGATGCAAGTCCCGACTTTCCTGCAGCATCTTCCTCTAGAGAAAAACCATTTGGTATAAGTGGTCTTCGAACTTTTGTAGAAATCTTGGCCAGCTTTCTAGATAATTTCAGCCCAAATCCACCTATTGTTAACAACCTCGTAGCTAATGCTCCTTTCCAGCTGCAACCCCATAATCAAATACCCCCAATTTTGGCACAACCTACTTTCCCATTTCCTCTCTCGAGCCTTATAAACAATGCTAATCTCAAAAATATACCTACAGCTGCTCTTCCAAATTTTTATGGTCTTATAACGGAGGATCTTGACACTTTCTTGTTTGAGTTTGACATACTCTGTTGAAGCTTTGACTATAATACCAATGCCCATAAGCTCAAGTTGTTTCATGCAACACTGAAAGAGTTAGCCTTATGATGGTTCATGGGCTTAGGATCTAATGCAACAGGTACTTGGGATGAGATGCAGACATTGTTTCTGTAGAAATACCCAAAAGGAGATGACATCTTTAGGATGTCTCAAAAGGAGGATGAAAAATTGGAGGACTATGTTTCGTGTTTCTTGTACATAATGCAGAAGAATCCCCAGCATGTACTGGCAGAGGATTCGCAGAAACTAGTCTTCTTAAGAGGGGTAAATGACAATTGTCTGGAAGCATTAGACTTGATGGCTAGTGGAGACATATCCCAATCCTCTTGGGATAACCTCAAGAAAATCTGTCTCAACTACTCAAGGTCAACTGTGAAGAAAGGCAGAGGATACAGGGCCACAATCACAAAAGGGATTAGTTCAGGCATTTCAAAGCTAGAGATATCTAATTTGCTCATGGATTTCAAGTAAGATATTATAAATGATGTAGCTACACATCTTGATACTATGGATGTAAGCTGGTAGCAAACTTGGAAAATCAACATTTTCCAACTGACTACATGAAGATAGATGGAGACAATGATCAAGTGTTCTTCATTGCTCAACGTTGACCATGGGCTTCATGACAAGGTATGCCACAAGATCCTCTACAATTTTCAAATTCTAACAATAATCAGTGGCAAAACCAAAGTTATCAGAACACTTCTGAGTACTCTCAACCCCAGTGGCCTAATCAACAGAAGCAATGGCAACCACCGCAAGGAAATTGGCAGCAAACTAATCAATGGAGGGGGCCTCTACAGTGGCCTAACCAAAATTTTGGTTGTCCACAATTACCACCTCCAGTACAACCACCTAAAATAATTCCACCTCCTGTAGAAACTAATGTTAATCCAAATCCAACCCAATTGCTTGCTCAACCTCAGCCAAATCCAAACAACAAACAACAGAAGTAGCAAACGTACACTACTGACACTCAGCAGTGCCCTACTTATTCACTAGAGATAGCTGATATCCATTTGAGGTATGGTACCACTCTGCCTACACTTGAATATCCTATTATCATAGAAGTTGCAGATGCTCCTGCATCACTACTTGCAGAAGCCACACTACCAAATACTAGCCAACCAATTGATATACCCAGTAGAACTACTTCCCACACTTCAATAAATCCACCTTTTCCACATAGGCTAAACAAAGAAAAACCTATATCCCAAGAGGAAGAAACATTTGATATTATTGAGCAACTAAAAGATATGAACATCCAAATCCCTCTGTTCCAAGCTATCAAAGATATACCTCTTTACGGAAAGGCTATTAAGGAAGCATGCCTTAAGAAGCCAGGACGAAAGAAGAAAGACCCTCAAACAGTACATTTTATAGGGAAATTAGCAGATATAATGTTAGGGAAGGTGATAATACCAAAGTATTTAGATCCTGGTAGCCCAGTAGTCGACCTGATAATAAATGGACAGACTATGAAAAATGCTTTAGTTGATTTGGGAGCAACAATAAATGTAATGACTAAAGATACAATACATAGGCTAAGCATAGAAGGTTTAAGAACAACACCCACAGTGTTACAACTGGCTGATAGTTCAACTGTTGCTCCATATGGTCTCATAGAAGATGTGGTAGTTACCTTAGATTCATGGGAGTATCTTGCTGATTTTCTTGTCCTATCACCTAAAGTAAACTTTGCTGGCTATCCTGTAATCTTGGGAAGACCTTGGATAGCCACCACTGATGCCAAAATTAATTGCAGATCATGTAGTATGAAAATTTAAAATGGTCAAGCCATAAGGAAGCTAGCCCTATATCCTCCTACCTAGCCCCAGCCAGACTTGGGAGAACCTATTTGGCCTGACTTAGGAGATGAGGAGGAAGAGCTGAATTCAGTAGCCCAGCTCATGATGTTGCATAGGCAATCTTTTCTAAAGATGGAAGAGGAAGATGATGTGATATAGAGCATTCTTACCAATGAATGTATTGTGGCTAAAGATGTTTCAGAGAGTTCTATTTTACAGCTATGTACCTATGAAGACTATGTATTTCCAGCAACCCCTGAAATAATTGATCAATTACTGCCAAGTGAAATAGCTACAAGTCCAGTGCCTAAAGTATCAATGGTAGAGCTCATAACAATAGTGGAACTTTCCCCTGGTCATAACCTCCATGTAAATAACAAGTTGTCCCAATCACAGTTGGCAATGTTAACCAAGCTCCTCAGGAAGCATGAAAAAGCCTTTGCATGGGATTATGGGGATATGGAGGGACTAAACCCTAAACTCTGCACCCATAGAATCTACATCAGTGATGGAAGCTTGCCACTTCGTCAACCTCAGAGGAGAATAAATCCTACACTAAGAGAAATAGTTAAAACTGAGTTGCAGAAGTTGTTGGATGCTGGATTCATCTATCCAATCTTTGATAGCAAGTGGGTATCACCATTGGTCATTATACCTAAGAAAGGAGGTAAGTGGCGGATATGTGGGGATTATAGGGAATTAAATAATGCCACAAAGAAGGATCACTTTCCTTTACCTTTTATTGACCAGGTCTTGGATAATTTGGCTGGAAAGAAATACTTCTCCTTTCTAGATGGATACAATGGTTACAATCAGATAAGCATTGCCCCCAAAGATCAGGAGAAGACAAAATTCACATGCCCTTTGGGCACATATGCTTATTCAGTATTACCATTTGGATTATGCAATGCACCTGCTACCTTTCAAAGAGCTGTGATCAGCATCTTTGCTGATATATCACATGATTGCATGGAAATCTACATGGACAACTTCACTACATTCGGTGTCACATTTGAGGAATCCCTAAAGAACTTGGAGAAAGAACTAATCAGATGTGAGGAACACAACCTGTCTCTCAACAGTGAAAAGTTATTTATGATGATGCAAGAAGGAGTGGTGTTGGGACATTTTATCTCTGAAGCTGGAATCCAGGTAGACCTTGCGAAGATAGAGGTAATTCTCACACTCCCTATTCCTACTAAGAAAAAAGATGTCACATCTTTCCTAGGTCACGCTGGCTATTATAGGAGGTTTATCCAGAGCTTTAGTCAAATAGATAATCCTCTATACACCTTACTTACCAAAGAAGCTAAATTTTCTTGGACAAAAGAATGTGATGAATCCTTCCTGCAGCTTAAGTCACTTTTGACAACTGCACTAGTACTTAGGGGTCCTGACTGGACTTTTCCATTTCACATACATACAGATGCTTCAGACTATGCCGTAGGTGTTGTCTTAGGACAAAAGTCTAGAAACCTTGAAAATGCAATCTATTATATTAGTAAGAGTCTACATGGACCAGAGTTAAACTATACAGTGACTGAAAAATAATTACTAGCAGTAGTTTATGCTCTGAACAAATTCTGCCATTATGTAACTAGTTATCCCGTCTTTGTTCATACTAACCATGCAGCAATTAAGTATCTCATGAACAAACCTGCCATCACAGGAAGGTTAGCAAGATGGCTTCTTCTTTTGTAGGAATTTGATATAACAATCATTGACAAGCCAGGGAAAGCAAATGTGGTAGCTGATAATCTATCCAGAATTCACCATGCTAAAGAAGATACTACTTTGATAGATGATGTATTTCTAGATGAGCATTTATTTCATATTGTTGTCCAAAATCGTTGGTATGCTGATATAGCTAATTACCTAGCAGCTAACAAAATGCCCACACATTTCTGTTATAAAAATAAGAGGCTGCTTGTAGAGAAAAGCTTCCATTTCTCTTGGATTGATAACACATTATTTTACACTGGACCTGACCAAGTCATAAGAAGATGTGTGAGAGAAGATGAGACATATGACATTCTGCATGCATGTCATAATGAACCATGTGGGGGACACTTTGCGGCCAAAAGAACAACACTGAAGATTTTAACAACTGGATACTACTGGCCTACACTTCACAAAGATGCAGCCAGTTATACAAGGAAGTGTGACAACTGTCAAAGAATGGGCCGACCAACAAGATTAGATGAAATTCCCTTAAACCCATAGGTGGTGGTAACACCATTTGATAAATGGGGCACGGACTTTATTGGTCCAATAGACCCTCCATCCAATGGGAAGTCATACATTCTGGTGTGCACTGATTACCTAACAAAATGGGTTGAAGTAAGAGCAATGAAGCATGCCAGGGATCATAAAGTTGCTGAATTTCTGTATGAAGAAATTTTTACTAGATATGGCGTGCCAAGAGAACTTGTTACTATTCAAGGTACCCAATTCACTTCCAATTTGATAAAAGAGCTCATGAAAGAATACAATATCAAACATCGGAAGTCAAGCCCCTATCACCCTCAAGCGAATGGACAAGTAGAAGTTACAAATTAGAAAATAGAAGTAATCTTAACAAAAATAGTTCATTTGCATCGTCAAGATTGGAGCAGCAGAGTATCAGAAGCCGTTTGGGTGTATAGAATAGCATGGAAAACCACCATAGGTTTCACTCTGTTTGAACTATTATATGGTAAAGCAGCAATGCTACCCATTGAATTTGAACACAAGACATTGAGAACAACGCTGGAGTTAAATATTGATCTTCCTGTAGCACAAAGAGAGTGCTTGTTGCATCTCAGTTCTTTGGATGAAATTTGCAAGTCTGCCCTACAGCGAACAAAAATTGTCCAAAAGAAAAGGAAACAGTGGCATGACTCCTATATTAAGAGTAAGAAGTTCCATGTTGGAGATTGGTCATAGTTGTATGATTCCAAATTCCAAGAAATACCAGGCAAGTTGCAAACACAATGGCTAGGTCCATATGAAATAAGCCATGTATTTACAAATGAAGCAGTCCAGTTGACCACAATTGACCCTGTACACT
Source organism: Thuja plicata (assembly GCA_018584345.1). Taxonomy (NCBI): domain Eukaryota; kingdom Viridiplantae; phylum Streptophyta; class Pinopsida; order Cupressales; family Cupressaceae; genus Thuja; species Thuja plicata. The sequence goes on along the minus strand of MU227596.1, from coordinate 1,154,460 downwards.
TCAAGCTATTAGTCAATGGACATCGACTAAATTTGTATCACCATCCACAGATGAAAGAAGAGTTCCTACAACAATTCAACCAGCCAGTTTTCAAGGATCAGCAGGTAACACTTCCTGCAGCAGAGGGTGTCAACCTTCTTCCTACAGCTCTTCAATAAGAATTCCTTTGGAACATGACCATAATAAAAACTTTATGTTTACATAAAGTTCAATTCTTCATTCACTTTCTACATTCTTCTTTTTCAACTTATTTCATTCCTTAATCTTCCATCCACCCACCTCCCACGTCATCATTTTTCTATGCTTTCAATAAAGAGATTGTGCGCTGACGCATGCCGACCGCCGCCACCGTCATTCCACTCTTGCCACCTTTACCTAGCACATACAATGCTCAATTAACAGGTATGAGCTTTTCAAATTTATTTCCATTTTTAGCACATAGATTTTGTTGGTTATATGAAATACTGCAATAAATGTATCGTTGCCGCCTTAAACCAGTTCTGTACCTTTTTCCAAGTCTGAAAAGTGAGGACACTTGTCAATGTTTCATAGGGGGTAGGGAAGTGTGCCAATTCCTAAAATGTCATTTCTATTTACTCGTTAAGATCCTCAAATTTGTACTTTGGCCTTGTCTTAATTAAAATCCAGCTGCCACATCACACAAGTGTCAAGTGTCGTACCTTTATTCCCAAATAAACCCCTAATTGTCAGACTAGATGTGACCCAGTATTAAAAATCATGACATAACTCTCGCATGAATATCTATAATTCATTTTGTTAAAGTACATTATTATTGTTCATACCAAGAATACCGAATGTGAAAAAAGGGTCTATGGTTTTACAAGAGGTAGTCTGAAATTCAAAAGAGAAGAAGGTAATTGTTGAGAACAGAGTAGAGGTTGAATTTGGTAAGCACAAATGGGAGGCCAATTGCAGCGGCATGAACTAGTAGTTCATGGTATTTTACTTTCTGATGTTGAGGCAGTAAGAAGATTTAATTCCTGTGGATGGCTGGGATATTTCTTAAAATTGATGGAGTTTGATGAAGAAGCAGCAACAGAATTTACAAACACATTTGATCAAGGCCAAACAATGGTATGGGGGTTGACATTCGTTGCAATAGAGGAGCGAATAGTGGAAGTAACCAGTTTGCCAGTAGTAGGGGAACACTACCCCAATGCGCATGATGCCAGGTCAGCTAGGGCCCAGTTTACCCTACCAAGTGACCCTCCTCTAGAGATTACTAAACAGGGGTACAAAAGAATGTCCATTCCTCCACCATATTATGAGTTGGCCACGCACATTATCAAGTATTTCACCTATGAAGGAATATTTTCTAATTTGCATGCGCATCATTTTAAGCTGCTTAGTTATGTACGACATAATATCCCAATGAATGTCCCCAATTTCTTGTTTAATATGCTATGCATTAGTGCCGAGGAAACCTAGAAAGGAAATGACAATTCTGTTACTCACCATGCCCTAATAAAATTGCTCATAGAAAGATCTCTTAGGGAAGTCTCTCCTATGGCATGGGAAGAATTTGTCCATCATAAAACCCTGCAACCTCAGATTGCCCCTAATGTGCAAATTAGCCAAGATAATGCAATTCCCCTTGACCCATCTGTTGAGAAATGTACCTACTTCCGCCTGAATAAAAGGAAAACAAAAGTTAGAGGGAGAAACTTTGGTTCCTGCAGCTAAGCCACGAAACCCTACAGTCTCGAGAGGGAAGAAAATGAAGTCAATTCCTGCAACCACTACTCCTGCAGCCACTGCTCCTGCAGTAGAGAAACCAAAGAGGGTTAGTAAGAAAAAGGCTGTAGAGGTTGAGGAAACCCCTATAAGAAGAAGCTCTAGGATGAGAGGGCAGATTCCTAAAGTATCCACCAGAAGCCAGTTTTCTTCCCCCAAACAATTTGAGGAGTAAACTCCTATTCATATTGTTCCGGATGATTCTCCCAGCCAGTCTGAGATTCCAGACATTTCTCAAAATCTGGATGAGGAGTGTGAAGCTGAGCCAAATGTATGTCAAAATGACCCAAGAGTTAGTCATCAGGATGTTCCAAACTGTGAAAAATAAACCCCTATAACTCACCAGCTAGCTTGCACAGAAACTGCCCTAGTTTCCTATAAGTAAACTTGGTTAATAAATTTCTTAGAGCAGTCATGGAGGGAACAAAGGAGGAAGAATAACCAGGATGAAAAAAGTGGTCTGATTAATCTACAAATGCTTCTCTTCTAGTTATATAATAAGAATGTGTTGACAACCACTCTATGGGGAGAAGAGAAAAAGAAATTGCAGAAAAAGGAGAGGAAATTACAGAATTAAAAGATCAGTTGGCAAGATAGAAATAGAGAATGGAACATGCCCTTAAGATGACATACCAGATAATTGCTTGTAGACCACCACCTAGGGTCTATACCATCTGTCTAAAAGAATAATTCCTCCTATTCCAGTTGATGATAACCCTCAAGGATGTAAACGCAGAGTTCAAATCAGCCCAGGAATTTTATGGTTTATACCAGACCCTTCCATCTTGGCAACAAAAATTACTCTATGAGTTGTATGTGCACAATTTCATCATCCCTATAGAGACTGAATGGAACCCCCTACTTTACATAGGGGATATACACCTAAGGGACCTAATGTCTTGGATGCACAATGAGGCCAACTATGATAGACAACTTGAGAATTATAGAGAACTTGAGAAAATGGAACCCCTGCCATTAAGAGCAGAAAGCATTCAACCAGAAGTATTCCTAAGGGATTGGTTCAAACTGACACATGGGAATATTAAAAAGGAAATAAGAGATAAAATTTTCAAGATTAGAACAGATGTGTATGCAGAATATGACAACATGTCTTATTTTGTCTTCCAAAGAGCCTTAACTAGTGCCAGAAGTAGGTGGGGCAGATTATCAGAGGAATTCAAAAGGTCAAAGCCACATAGCCCCATTAACCTCGAAGTAGCCATACACCAAGCACCGAAATATATGGAGCTGGGTAGGCAAATCAGGCTGGAAATCTGGTGTTCGCTCAAAATGCAGCCGCCCATGCTCCTTTGGCCCCTGTATGACATCAACACTGCTAGGCTTGACAGGCTGCAGGAGGATCATAGAAGGGAAGTTTGGGAAAGAACAAGAGGATTTTACTACTCCTTCAAGAGCCAGAGGTGAGGAAGAACTGAAGTTGGTGACTTTAGGTTAATTTCCAGAAGATGTAATGCTTGAGGACAAGCATTTGATTAACCAAGGGGCAGATGATGAGGTTAAATTATTGCCTTTATTTTGTATAATTTTAAATACTCTGTTCTAATTTCTATCAAGACATTTGTGAACCTAGCCAGTTAAAACTTGTGATAAAGTCCAGTTAGAACTGATAAACCATGGGTAGATATTTGTGACATATTTTGCTAAATATTATACATATAGTGTAGTATTTCATATAACCATCAGAATATATGTTCTAATATCTAGATTTAATTTGATTAAGCTTGTTGCATGAATATTTCTGCCTCACAACTAACTTGTCAGGAAAAGAAGCAGATGGAGAGTGGTCGACATCATTCAAGGAAGACTATTGAGGACCAACTACGGCAGAGTGATCATCACAACACTAGGGGACATGGCTGCTACAATGGAGGAGCCACTATTCTAGGATGTGGGGATGTAGTGCTGCTATATTCCCTCTGCACTTTATTATGTTGAACTGGTCGCCCAAGCTTTATTACCCACACCATGGGATGTTGCATTTCCATCTTCTTCTTTGGCATGTTTTCAGCAAGATAGTTTCTTTTCTATTTTGTAATAAGTGTTCGATCCTCTATTTATAGGGATTGGACTGATAGTTTGTAGGCAGCGGAAATTTAGAGAGAAGTTTTTGGAAGAAAACTGTTATATCTTACAGCAAGTTATTTTAAGTTTCATGTATTGTTTTTATGTAAGGAGTTTTTGAAATACAATGAAGTAATTATTGGTTTATGTTCTATGTTAATAGATTAGCAGAAACCAACCAAGGGGGGCCACTTGGGAGGTGGAATAGGTTAGAATGGAATAGATTTTCTTCTATCATTTCTAGTATTTCCAGTATTTCAGATAGAAGTTACAATTTCTTCTTGCAGCATTGTACCTTGTGAATGTTCCTGCAGCATCTGCAAGAATAGTTATAATAGATGTTCTAGGTTGAAAGTATAGGTTTAAGTAGAGTTTGCAATTTCTAGCATTCATTTCAGTAAGGAGATAAGTGTATTCTTTTCCTGTAGCACTAGTGTAGGGTTCTTTTATGCATTACTTACCTTCTTGCAGCATAAGCATAATGACTCTTTAAGGAACCTAGTGCACATATCGTGCCGACCATTTCAAGTATATGTCCCTAGGTTGACAAGTTAAATGTACCTCATGATGGGAGAAGTAGTCCTTAGATTGAATAAACTATTCCTAAGAAAGGCCTTGAGCATGATTATTCCACACCTATTGTGAGGTGGTTCAATAGGACCATAAGGTTTAGCCCATTTGCTTTTAGACATTGTAATATTGTCTTGATGTACTTTCTTAGAAGATTGGAGAGAAGGTATGATGAACCAATTGATTGACATACAGGTGCTGAAGTGATATCTAAAGTGCTGACAAAGACCAAGACCAAAAGACAAAAGAGATAATGTCCAACTGAGAGAGATAGAAATGACTCTAATCTTGAGTCAAGGTTAACAAACCTGCTCTCGCAACTCAGGATAAGGACAATGCAAACAAAGATGACTAAGATAACAAGTCACTTGGACTAGAACAACAAAGTTAGATTTCAAAAAAGTAAGCAAGTTAGACTGTCAACAGATTGCAGTCAAAGATAAACTAGCAGTGATGTTGGTGAGAGTTCACATATTTGAGAAAATCCAGATAGAACCTATGTGATGGAAGACAAAATACCAATTTGGATAGAAATTTGACTGATTTCCAGATTTTTGACACTAGATGCAGAAAAATTGGACAAGAGTTTGACATTTTAACACCTAAGAGTGTAGATTTTGAGTTTGTTGATCGTGTTGATGTTTGTTTTGAATTTTTGGTTTCTATTTTGATGTTTGCTTTGATTTTTTGGTTTCAGTGTTTCACTCACACAAGACACATCAAGAAGAATGTTTTTTGTAAAAAGAATAGACACACCACAACCTAGGTAAGATAGGGCAATATCTGTTAAATTCCCACTTGAACCGAAGTTCAGCCACGCCTACTCATAGTGGACAAATTAGAAGCTTGGAGGCACGAGCTCCTCCTTATAGTGCACTTACTTCTCAGGCACACCAAGCTTTGAATCCCAAGGGACCGTTGTCTCTACTAAGAGCCGTGAAAATGTGGGATGTCTTTGTCGGTCTCTAACCTTCCATGCCAACAGATAGACAAATTTTTGGTCACTAGAACAAAGTTTTTAGTCAGGGCATCCATTCAGGCGGCTATATATGAGGAAGATTAGCCCCGTTAAGGAGGCCTCCCAACCTATAGAAGTTAAGTTTTGTACATTTTTATGCACCATAAGGATACTATGGGAGATCTTCTATTGAAATAGAGAAATTGACACCTGTTCACTATAAGATTAATCACAATGAAATTTTTTATATAGCAGTTCGGATGGGCTTGGCTTTAGCCTGTTACCGGTTGGGCAATCCCTCTCACTAGCCCTGTTAAAGCTCTCAGGAGGTAGCCACACTAAAAGATTTGCATGAATTTATCTTGCACCCAAGATCCACAAAGGTGAGGGGAGAGGATACGTTCATGCAATTCTTGTAGATTACAAATCTAGAGAACACTTCAAACAGAAAAGAAAAGTAATTCTTTTTAAGCACCAAATTTGAAGTCTTATTTAACTACAAAATGCAGATATGATAGTTTTGGAAGACACACAAAGTCTTTGACAAATGTCCTACATCAAACTAATTAGAATTTTATGGTTTGTTCTTCATTTATAACGACCTGTAAACCAATGTTAGGCTATAATCAAAAGATAACCATCAAGAACAACAAAGCCAAAGATTGGTCAGTGTTAGAAAAATTAGAAAATTAGAAATCTAATTGCGTATTTAGAAACTAGATGAAAAATCATACACTTTCAAAAAAAATTCACTCCAAATATCACCTAATGAGCACAAACAAGGCTCTAGAAGTTGCAAAATAGAGGATTAGACAGGTACAATGATGAAAAATTGCAAGTTATGATTAATCTGTGATCTAAATCCAGAAAATAATCTCAACCCAGAAATTTTTAGGAAATTCTACCCCAAATCAAAAAAAAATTGCACTCAATTTGGAGCAAAAATGAGCGAGATATGATCGTTTGAAATTAGACTACAAATTCAAAAAGCTCAATGGTGAGGACAGAGAAATTTTCATCCCTACTGATGTCATAAAGTCATGGGGTTAAATTTTATGGGCACATGAGTGTTGCAAAAAGGAAATAACCCTAGAAAGTGATGGTTGAATGGTCATCAAATTTAGCATAAATCAAATGTGTCTATACTCTACTGATTGGGCATTGAGTAGGCAGGTGACGTGTCTTGGGTGGTTGACGTAGCGCTTTGCATGTCAGTGGGACACATGGTATTTTGTGATTTTTTTGTTATTTTCTCATTTGGAGGGGTGTTGATGAGGTGGACGCCAGTGGTGGGAGGGTGGTGGAAGTGGTGGGATGGTGGCAAATCTGGGTAGAGGAAGGGTTGTGATTAGGCCGTGGAGGATGGGGAGGGTGGAAGTTCACAAGGGGAATGGCACTGTAGAGGTGGAGGGTGGCGAGAGCGTAAGTGGGTTGAAGTGGTGGAGTGCAGGTGGGTTGAAGAAGTGGATCAGTGGGGAAGCATGTTGTGGAGGTGGAGGGTGGGAGGAGGAAGTGCTGGGGGAGAGAAGAGCTCGGGCTTGAGAAGGAGGGTTGGTGGGAAAGAGCATCAGATGGGAGGTGTTGTGGGATGAAGGGAAGGGACTGTGGAAGAGGACAATGCATGGAGACCATAGGCGGGGTGGGTTAGGGAGTTTAGTCCCACATCCACCAGGGAAAGGGAAACCGCATAGTTTATATAGTAAGCTTAAAACATCTTGTACAAAGCAAAGGAGTAGGCTTTGGTTTGATGCTTGGTGTCAGTGCAGATTAAAATACATAGAAGGATAATATAAAATAACAAATGATATTTGGGTTTTTTCCATCCAATGAGTGGAGCACAAGAGCTTAGAGAGTGGGAGAGACCAAATTCAATTTTGAATTTGGGCGGGACTGGTGCGAAGGAGGCAGGATCCTCTATGCACAATAAGGTGGACAATGGGAAGGACAATGAGACCCAAGGGAAGAATCCTGATGTTGGTTTGGCGCCAGGGGACTCAGGTGGGGGACCTAGGAGTAATGAAAGAAAGGTGCCTCCCAGGAAATGGACATCCCTTTTTGGAGTTAAACCCAAAGGTAAATATTGTTTACCTCTGGTTAAGAACATTTCTAGACCTTCTCAAGGTAGCTTTGCAATAGATATCCCAGACCATACTATTGATCACTCGATAGAAAGAATGAATAATTCCCTGGTTGGAAGATTTTTAGGGGTGAGACCAAATATTGAAGTGGTTAGGGCCTTTATATCCTAAAAATGGGGTCTAAAAGGGCAAGTTGATGTGGTAGCTATGGCTAAGGGATGTATGTTTCTTTTTTCTCTTGTGAAGAGGACAGAATGAATGTCCTATGCAATGGGCCCTGGATGATTGGGAAAAACACTCTTATTCTCTAGAAATGGCATCCCAATCTTATCTTCGAGGAGGAAGCTGTCAGTCAGGTCCCTATTTGGATCAAGCTACATGGTCTGCCTCTTGAATACTGGTTGGAGGATATATTCACAAGAATAGCTAACTCATTTGGAGAACTCCTTTCTATAGATAATGTTACTTCTTCTAGGAGAAGACTTACTTATGCAAGGATCTATGTCGACATAACACATGATACTGATATGCCAGAGAAAATAATTTTAAACTCTAAACTGGGGTTGTGGGAGCAAGCTATTGAATATGAAACTATACCTTTTGCGTGTTTTCACTGCAAGAAAGCTGGCCATTGGGCAAAGAAGTGCCCGACAAAAGTTACCTAGAAAAATACTAAGAAATGGATTCCTGTAGGGAGGATTATCAAAGATGGAAAAGATAAAGAAAGGGAAGACAAAAAAAAAAGAGCAAGACAGTAAAACTATCACTAGTAATACTGCTTCTTCGGGAGATCTTATAAGTAATGAGGATCCTGAGAAAGGGGAAAAAGAGAGACTTAATCAGGATAAAAATGAAGCCCAAGTGGAAGAAGGGGAGATCACAAAAATAGTAATAGTGGATACAAAAGATGAAGAAAGGGGAGATCTAGAAGGGGAGATTGAAGATCATCATCAGGAAGGGAGCCCAGAGTCTGAAACTCAAGAAGTGGGTGAAGAAACAAAAGAGCAACAAAAACAACAGGATACGATGCTGATTCAAGAGACCCCTAATTAGTCAGAAATGAATCCTAAGGGGGAAAGAAATTATGATATTGAAACACCTAACTGGGGGACCCTATAGAGATAAGCCAAATCCTTGCGGAGGAATAAAGTGAAATGGAAGATGAGAAAGAAACTATAGGAGAGAAAAAAAAAAGGAAAGAAGGACAAAGAGCTACCATGCAGAAAAGTAGCAAAAAGAAGTAGCAGAAATGGATATGTGGGAGCTATCTTATCTTTTCCAGGGAGGTCATCAAACCAGAAGGCGAGAAATAAGGAGACCAAAAAGAACATTGCGGATGGAAGCCAACGGATTCTGGAGGTAGGATCCTTTGTTAAATCATGAAGATTATTTCTTAGAATATTAGGGGATTGAATAATCCCCATAAACATGAAATTATTAGGAATATGATTAGGGATAATAGACTAGATATTTTTTTAATTCAAGAGACTAAAATTCTCAAGGATAAAGTTGAAAATCTTAGATTTTTTAAGAAATGGATTACTTGTGGGGGTGACTCTAATGGTGCTTCTGGGGGAATTGCTACTATATGGAATGAAGACATAATAAAAGGGGACATTATATATCAAGGTGATAATGTGTCTTGTATCAGGTTTAGGCATCTGAAGGATGACACCTCTTGGGTGTTGACTAATATCTATGCTCCCAATACAAAAAAGGTAGAGATGTCTTTTGGAAACAACTTTTTTCTTTGAGAAATTACTTTATTAATGAAGAATGGATTGTCATGGGAGACTTCAACACCCCTTTAGGAGAAAAGGAAAAAATTGGAGGAAGTCAATCTAATCAGGATAGCAGGATGGACCTCATGAAATTTGTTAACTGTCATTATCTTCATGATATTGAACTTCAGGGAGCTGATTATACTTGGACTAATAGAAGAACTGGTAAGGACCTCATTCAAGTTAGGTTGGATAGGGCTCTCATTACTAATGAATGGCTCACTCATTACTATTTTTATTTATCAGATCATATAAGGGTGGGATCTAATCACAATCCCATAACCTTTCTGGCAGACCCAATTGATAAGAAAATAAACTTTTCTTTCATATTTGAGAAAATGTGGACTTTGCATCCACAACTTGAAAAAAGGATAGAAGAATGGTGGAAAATAAAAATTAAGGGCATTGCTATGTTTATCCTAGCTAAAAAACTTAAAAATGTCAAGGAAAATATCAAAGCTTGGAACAAAGAGACTTTTGGAAATATATTTACCACTAAGGCTACTGTCAGTTTAGAGATCAAGGAAATCTAGGACAACATCTAGAAGGATGGCTATGCTTATATTTCAAGAGATCAAGAGAATGGGACGATGGTCAAGATGCATGCCATTATAGCTAAATAAGAAACTTTTTGGAGATAGAGATCGAGAAATATTTTCTTGAAGGAGGGAGATTGAAATACTAAGTATTTCTTTATGACTACATTAAAACATAGAATGACTAACATGATCTCTAAGCTCAATATAAGTGGAACTAGTACTAATGATGAGGAGGCTATCAGATTGGAGGCAAAAAATTTTTTTTCAAAACTTGTTTCCTAAGGACAGTGAGCTCGACAAGGATGAACAAAAGGAGTTTCTTAAGAATATTCCCAACATTCTTAATGAAAGTCAAAACGCCGGGCTCAATGCTATCCCTTCCAACTCTAAGATTAAAAAGACTATCTTTTCCTTTGAGGGAGAAAAATCCCCTGGGCCAGATGGTTTTCCTATGTTCCTTTTCCAATCTTTCTGGAATATTATTGAAAAGGAGGTTACCAATGTGGTTAAAGAAATTTTTGGAACAAGAAAACTTTTGAAGGAGCTGAATGGTACCTTTATAGCCCTTATCCCCAAGAAACAGGGAGCTGATAAGATGGATCAGTTTAGACCTATTAGCCTATGCAACTCTGTTTACAAGATTATTTATAAGGTTTTAACTACTAGGATTCTAGTGATTCTCCCATCTTTTATTTCTTGGCAACAAAATGGTTTTTGGCCTGGGAGACAAATCATGGACTCTATCATCACTATTCATGAAAATGTTCATTCTCTCATGATGTCTAGGAAGGAGGGCCTCCTTCTAAAACTAGATATGTCCAAAGCTTATGATAGAGTGGATTGGGAGTTTCTTGTGCTAGTCCTGAAGGCTTTTGGATTTAACAAAAAATGTACTGATCTCATTTTCCAGCTTGTCTCTTCGGCTACTTTCTCATTTTTGGTCAATGGGTCTCCTACCTCATTATTTAAATCTTCCAGGGGGTTAAGACAGGGGATCCCCCATCCCCTATCCTTTTCATCCTCATGGCTGAATGCTTGGGAAGGTATATGGAGAATCAGGTGAGGAAAGGAGACATTATAAGGCTAAATCCATCTTCGAATAACCAATTTTTCTCCCACCAACAGTTTGTTGATGATTCGGTGATCATGGGAGAAGCCTCGGTTAAAAATGCTAGCAATATTAAGAAAGCTCTGACTAGTTATGGAAAAGCTTCTGGCTAGATTATAAATTGGGGAAAGAGTTCGGTGTTTCTCTTTAATGTCCCTGATAGAAGAAAGATGAGAATCTTAAGGATTTTAGGCTGTGTTCTGGTGACCATGCCTGGTACCTATCTTGGTCTCCCTCTCTGCTTGGAACCTCCTGATACTTTTTGGAGCTCCTTAGTGGACAAATTTCAAAATAAACTTGCGGGGTGGAAAGGGATGTTGTTGAGTCAAGCTGGTAAAATCTAGATTCTTAGAGCTACCCTACAAGGTCTCCCTCTTTATGCTTTGAGCATTTTTAAAATCCCCAAAAAGTTTGGTGAAGCTATTGAAAATATTCAAAAATAGTTTCTGTGGACAGGGATGGAAAAAAAAAGGATAGTGCTTATAGCATGGGACAAAGTTTGTTGTTTGATCAAGAAAGGTGGCTTAGGGCTAAGGAGAATTAAGAAATTGAATGAGAATCTCCTTACTAAATTAATTTGGAGATACTATAATTCAAAAGGAGAATGGACTCTAATATGGGACAATAAGTATAACAAGGATCAGCCTAATCTAGAAGACTTTCTGAATGAGGACAGGGAGGGGGTTGGGTCTTTCATATGGAAAAATGTTATGAAAAACAAATAGAGAATCAAAAAAGGAATCAACTGGAAAGTGGGTAATGGTATAAAGGTTTCTTTTTGGGAAGATGAGTGGCTTCTTCACTCCCCCTCAAGGAGTTCCCTGAATGGGGTATCTTTGAGAATCAGTGTAAAACTATTTTTGGAAGGAAAGTTGAAGAATATTGGGAAAGGGATCACTGGAAAGATTTATCTATCATTGATATTAAATTGGGACATCTTAACAAAATTCTCAACTCAATCAATTTGATTGAGGAAGAGGATATGATTTTTTGGAAACATAGTACTGATGGTAATTTAACTGTCTCATCTTTGTACCATTTGGAGTTTGAAGATCTTATTGAGCCTTTTGGGTGAAATTTTGGGATAAAAACCTCATTCCTAAAATTAATGTTTTTTTCTGGATAATGATGCAAAATAAAATTTTTGACTACTGATAATCTCAGAAAAAGAGGTATGACTATTGTTAACAGGTGCTACCTTTGCAAGCAAGAGGAGGAAAGTGTGGGACATATCTTCATCCACTGTCCCTATGTCAGAAAGATTTGGGACTATTTTTTCCAGATCCTTAATATTGAGTGGGTTTTTCCTGACAATTTAGAGAGTCTTTTTAAATCTTGGATCTATCCCTCAAAGCATGAAACTATTGTAAATATCTGGAATTTTGTCCTCCCTCATGTTTGTTGGGGGGTCTGGAGAGAAAGAAATGATAGAGTGTTCAGGGATAAAAAAGACTAGTGAGAAGGTGGATTTCTTTAAGATTAAGAGAACTATAAATGAGAATCTAATGTTACAGGAAAGAGTGTTGGAACCTCTATAGGAGAATGATATTACCCTACTCAAAAATTGGAAAATCAATGGCAATTCCAAAAAAAAAGATAACAAAGCTAAAAGAGAGGATGCTAGATGGGATTGTCCCCAAAAGGGATGGCAGAAAATCAATTTTGATGTTGCCTCTAAGGGAAATCCAGGGGTGGTAGGGTGTGGCATTGTCATCAGAGATGAAAATGGTGTCTTCACAGGTATAAAAGTTGTTCCCATTGGTAATCAAACAAATCATCTTATAGAATCCTGCGTGGCTCTTCAGGGTCTTATTTTAGCTAAAGAGAAAGGCTGCACTAAAGTTTGGTTAGAAGGGGATTCTCTGAACATAGTGAAGTGTTTAAATAATGACACTCCCGCCTCTTGGAATATATATAATATTATTCAAAAAGCCAAAAATATTATTATCTCTTTTGAAAATTTTATTATTACACATAATTATCGGGAGGCAAATGGCGTTGCTAACTAGGCGGCTAATATCGCTTGTAAGAGTGATGAGGTGTTACAGTGGAATGATGGAAATGACATGCTAAATGAAGAAAAATCATTTCTCGAGAGTGATTATTTGAGGAGTCGTCAGCAAAATAATTACAAATGGTAAGTTATTTTAAAATCATTAATATGGAGGTGATGTGTCTTTATTGCATTCGAAGGTGCAAGTACTCTTTCATGATTATGAACTGGATTTGGCATGCTTTCTGGGTCTTTTTGGCTTTGCGTATCATTCATTTTGGCATTATCAACAGCCATTAAAAAAATATTTTTGACAACCAGAGTAAGAAAATAGGTGGAAATAAGAAAAGGGTTGAGCCAGTTAACTGCAAAAACTAGAAGAAAAAGCACAGAGTTTGGAATATTGTGAAAGAGGGTGGGCTGGCTGTATTTTTGGAACAACTCCATGGAAGGAATTCATCTTTTACTAGGATTTTTATGAAATCTTGGAAAGAGGGCAAGGTCTTGGTTGGTGATCAGTATATGGAGGTTATGAAGGAGATCATTGCCGAAGCTATGGGCATGGGTATGGATGGTATCAAGTTTTATTAAGACAGATTGGCCTCGGATAAAGCTTGGGAAAATTTTTTGAAAGATGAGAAGGAAAATAATAGACTGGTCAAGATTGATGCATCCTACCACAATCTGAAGCACATTTCCAGACCATGGAGGTATGTCCTATATGTGATCATCAATTATATCACTCTTGATGGAAGATTTAATAGGGCATATGGGCACCATTTTAAGCATAAGGTTAAAGTCAGTTTACCTTACTATCTGCTTAGTTCATTAGATGCTACTATTACTAGTTTTCAGAAAGATCCGAAGGGGGATCATGCATCCCACCAAGGGCTTATGCTGCTCATATATGAGGTGTTGAAAACTAAGAAAGTGGAAAGGCCTTTGGGAAAGAAAATATTGAAGGATGAAGAAGAGACGGAAGGGGATGAAGATGATAGTATGTACAGGGAAGAAACCAAAAGCAAAGAGGAGACCAAAGGGTTTAAAACCCCTAAATCTAACAGAAAGGGTGTTTCAAAAAACCAGAAGAAACCCTAATCTGAAGGGTCAGAAATAAAGAAGGATAGTGATGAGGAGACGGGGGAAGGAAGAAAAAAGAAAAAGGGTAATAAGAAAATAAAGAAGAAGACTCAGAAGGAGGAGTCAAAAACAAAGACTATAATTGAGGAGGTGAAAAAGGAGGAGAAAAAAAGAAAACGTTAGGAGGGTAAGGAGAAAGCTAAAATTACCCGTAAGAGCAGCTATTCTAGTAAGAGGAGAATTGATCTTACATCGGATGAGGAAGAGTTGAAGGAAAATACAGAGAAGAACTGGGAAGATAAGGAAAGAGGGGAAAACAAGGAGGAGAGAATTGATGAGGCTATTGAAGATATTAGTCTCAGGGAGAAAACAAAAGAAAATAAGCAGGGAGATTGAAATATGAAAGATGATAAGAATACTAGGACTGATGTTGATTCTGGGCCAAAGGACTATGAGTTCCATGACAATGTGGACACTGGGGAGGATAAAATTTTTACACACAAAAAAGATTTCATTGTGGGTTTCACTGGTCTGGTAAGCAATTTGATTGATGATCAGGATAATCTGAGAAAACAAGTTGACATCATGAAAGCTGAGATAAACATTCTCAATAGTATGGGTATTGGGGAAAAACCAGTGGCTGTTTGTCTAAATGAAATGAAAGAAGCAGTTGGGAATTCTGAAGCCCAGGTGGAATATGCTAATAAAGTGGGGACTATGGAGAAACAAATTAAAGATATCCAAGATAGGGCTGAAAAAGATAGCAGTGCTGAACAGATTGTGAATCTGACTACTAGGGTGGATAGATTGGAGGCTACGGTTAAAAGAATCGGGGAACAATGTCTTATTAGTCTCAAAGCTCACTGTGGCCATGCACAGGTATTGATGGATAAATTGGATAGGGAGAACAAGGAGAAGGAGAGCAGAGAGATCAAAGAGGGTTTTGGCCCAGGATCGCGTATCAGAGCCATTGCAAAGAAAACCAGTCCTAAGGAGGACAAAGACACAACGGAGCTCAAGATTTGCATCAACAACATGTAGATTATGGTCATCGAAGTAGAGGAACTTGTGAAGGGAATGTAGCTAACCTTTTTACTGTCCCTTTGGGGTTTTTTTCTATCCTTGGTTTTTTTGTTGTATCTGTGGGACTTATTTTGGATCATTTTCTTATTTTCTGTTTCCTTTCCTTTTTTGGTGCTTTGGAATAGATGTATCTTCTCTTTGTTGAATATCTTTTTTAACTCTTTAGGTTTCAGGTCCTTGTAAAACCTGATGAACTTTAAAAATTTGTAAAGGTTTTGGGTCCTTGTAAAACCTATTTTTACTTAATCAGAACAAATGATATTTGGGTAAAACCAAAATTGATTTATTTTGAAAAAATAACCTTGATATGCATGTAGGCCTCGGTCTACATGTAGGTTGTCTCGATTTGCATGTAGAGGGTTGTACGGCTGGTACACACAAATTTGTTTTGCCACATATTTGACTATAGGAGGGTATGGGCAAGTTTATAGTCATTTCAAATTGAAACAACACTCCGGACACGATGGTGGAGTTAGATTTGGTTCAAAGTGAAGTGTGGGTAAGCTTTGGCTCAAAAGAAGGTTCAATCCCCATGGTGGGCGCTGGAAATGTGTGCATAAATTTGGGTTTCTGTTCTTGCAGCTACAAACACACACACTTTAATGAGTCTTTATGTGGTTAGCGGGTTAGAAAACATGAAATCAAAATACAGTAAACATATTTACTAATGGACACTGACCCATTGCCTTCTAGTAGGCAGGAGTATAGACTTTTCTCTCAATTCATCACAAAGTCTAGTGACTACACACTGTTCTAAATGAAGGATTTGCAATCTATAGCTAAATGATCTAAATGATATGCAGATGTAGTTTGTGGTAAATCCAAGATAATTAAGAATTCACTTTAGAAGCACAAAATGAAATGTGAAAGATTTATTTTAAACCCAAAATCAAATATGCTCTAAATTATGAGTTTGCATGCTTAAACAAATAAACTAAAAACAATTATTCAAGATGATAAATTCTTAAAAAACATAAAAATAAAAATTGCATAATAACAATAGCAAAAGTTAGGATCTTTGTGAAGGGAAAAGTGCTTCTATTTTATAGAAATCTCTCTCGAATCGACGATCGAGATCAAATGAAAAGAGTGGCTCAGATTCGATTTGAGGAAGCACAATCCATGTGCAAGCTATTTGATTGGTCGAAAGATTTAGTTGACTGAACTGACTGATCAGTCTTTTTGGAAACTTCCAAAATCATTTTCAGTTAACAACTTTATTTCCAAAATGATAAATAGATAAGAATCAGTTAACTAAGTGGAACTAGATTGTTTCTAATTTAATAATCAGTTAACTGAGTGGAACTGGATTGTTTCCAATTTGATAATTAGTTAACTGGATTCGATGATGTCATATGCATTTTTAATAATTTAAATGATTTTGAATGCATATTTTTTTTTATTAATTAATTTAATTCCCTTTTTTATTTAATTGACAAATTTGTAATTTTATTTAATTATCATATTAGAACATTAATTAAATAATTAACTTAAGGTTTATTTGTCAATGCATTGTGATTTTAGGAATTAATTAATAAATCAAGTAAGATGATTGATTAGGACCTAGGGTTTAGGTCAGATCAGTTTGAATTTGATAGATTGAGGAATTTCCTGTTTGATTTAGGACTTAGGGTTTATCAAGATTAGGGTTTCTTGATTAATTGTTGAGATTGGGGGTCTAGGTTTCAAATGACCATTTTTATGTGATTACACTTCCATATTTTGAATTTCATTCTTTGGTGTGGATCATTAAAGGAAATGAAGTGTATTAAACTCCATCATGAAATGGCTCATTTTTTTAACCACAGACATTTCATGTGCCACGGTAATTAGAATATCGAACAAGACATTTTGGTAATGGTCATCTTTTCATACGAAGGTTAGAGATCAAGTGTCTTCAATTTTCTTGTTACTAACATTCGATGGCTTTTTCTAATGCATTGTGGCAACAATCGAAAGTATTCTTCTTGTATTCTGTGACTAGTGTGGGTGATCATTCAATGTCTATCATGCATGATTATTTAGTGTCTATTGGGGATGTTATGATCATGAGTGTTGATTATTGTGGGTTATTATTCTGAGATTAGCTAGAGTATTTATTGTTGTTATTACAATGTGTGTAGCATCCATTGCTATTACAAGAGTTTTATTTGTGAAATATATATGTGGTAGGGTTCAATATTATTGTTTATATAATTCCATGTATTGATGGTTAAGTATTTGCACTGAGAGGAGTATTCATTTTATTGTTCTATTTGTGATCATTGTAAAATTCTCCTATTATTATTCAATAAATTGATCTTTTGCTGTGGCTAGGTTTTTCCCCTCGATTAGGAGGGTTTTTTCAGGATAAACTTTGTGTTCTTTGTCTTATATATTGTTTTATCTGATTGCTTACATTTATGATCATAAAAATACTAACATGGTATCATAGCAGTTTTGAAAAGAACTGATAAGTTTTGGCTAAGTAGTGAAAGCCTTCAAGTTGTGAAGATTTATTTTAGTTTTTGCCTTATCCACTTTTTACCATGCTCTAAGTAATGACTGCATCAAAATCATTTCTTGAAGGCACCAAATCTTGTATATTTTCCATCGCCACTGTCTTGGTCACAATTAAGGCTATCGAGACATTATTATTATATAATCATAACCTCTGAGTTGGTCTGGATGTGTTCAATACATTCTGGAGAACTCACAAGAATATCTCATGATGAGCATATTTGTATTTGCTGGTACCAAATGATTTCCAATTTACTAGAGATTATTCGAGTATTCAGAGTGGCTATATTTTATACAGTATGAAGGGGATGAGTCATCAAATTAGATTAGAATTTTCTCAGAGCAACATGATATGAGTCTCTAAAAATGATATAAGTATTCAAACAAAAGTATCACTAGAAAGTCAAAGTTTCTCTGCATTCTTCAGTAGGGTCTAAATTTTTACATAGAAAATCTTGTAATTTCCTTTAAGTGATTACTGTCAATATTATGCTATTAACCTAAAATGTGAGTGTAAAGGGTAAATTTGAATGGTCTTCTAAAGAGGATTTGCACAATGGATATTTGCATATAAAAGAGACCCTATGCCATATTCAACCATTTACATTTATTTTTTATGATAAGGAATGTAAAGATTGGAAATACTTGCAAAGAATAATGGAGTAAGATACCTACCTCACATCATAGAAGATCTAGAAATACCCTTTTTCTGATGCTTGTGTTGAGTTTCTAGAAAATTTGCAACTGGATCTAGAACAGAAACGCAGAGACAGACAAAACCCAGAAATCATTTTCTGATCTAGCTCAATTTTGATTTTGACCCTCAAGTCAATGTCACCATTGACCCTAAATTTCTAATCCTAACCTAGGGAAGAATCAACCTCTAAAATATCTAATAGAAAATCTATCTCTGGATCCTGATAGTTTTTTGAAAAATGGTATCCAAAACTGCACTCAAACTCATTGTTCTGAACCTGTAACTCCCAAAATAGCACCTACAAATATCTAAAAAAGAGGGTTTTGGGGTGGCTTTATAGGGTTTTGCCTTAGTTAAACACCCGTTTTGGTGGTTTCCACCTCCATGAATAGCTGGATATAGTAGAATGTATGTGTTTGTTGCTCTTAGAAAGAGTTTTGAATGTGTAATGCCAAGATCTAATCCTCTAGATTAAAACCCTAACATGAATTGAAAATGAGAAAGAAATGCATAGATTTGAATATGATAAAGAAAGCATACCAAGCCCCCAAGGATAAAGTATTCCTACCAAAATCAAAATCCGTAGTTGCTACCCCATGATAGTATCTTTTGACTACTGAAAATGGTGGATCCAAGAAGAAGGAAGGAAGGAAGAACTCTTTCTTGCTCCAAAGAAGATCCACAATAGCTTGTCCACAAAATGCTTGCATGTATTAAGGCATCATCATATCTTGTCCTTCTATATCATTCTCTTTCTTCCTTGCATCATCATCATGTCATAATCATAATTTCATGATATCATCTTACGATTTTCTCTCATGAAAGAATGAAGGCAAAATAGAGTGTTTATATAGAGATCTCAATATAGGCCTCATAGGGAAATGCAAGGGACCCAAATTAAAATTTTTCCTTGAATTATGGTCCAATTCCAATCACAAACCAAGGAGGGGATGTATTAATTCGAATATTAGAGAAAACACTTCCACATCCAGATTTGGGGACCTATTTTTAAGTTTAGAACCCCGATAAGCTTCAGATCTGAAAGCGGGGATCAACACCCGACAGAGGTCAAAGTCAACCTTGAACTTGACCTTGACCTTGACCTAGGTCAAGTTCAAACTCAACCTCGACCTAGGTCAATTTCAAACTCAACCTTGACCTAGGTCAAGTTTGACCTCGATTCTGATCTAGGTCAGAATCAAATTCAACCCTGACCTGAGGTTTCACGCAAGTCACCTTGAGAAATCTATAGGATTCCCAGGTCAATCGGGGACCTGGGAAGGTGAGAAAACACACCAAAGCATTTGATAGAGGCACATAGGCCATAGAGGAGGTATGATGAAGATTAGGAGATCTAGTACATAGGTTCTACCTAAAAATAATGTCATAGAGAGGAAATTAAGGAGGATCCATAAGATCCTAACCCTAGTTTCACCTAGAAATGCAGAATCAAGTGCATATGCATCCTAAATGAAAATCTAATATGTAAGTGTACTAAATGAGGGTGCTAAACCTACCAAAATGGAAGTTCTTCCATTTTAAGATGATACATTTAGCCCCCACTTTAGCTTAGATATGACACTACGTGAATATGCAAGCCAAAGTAAGAAAACATCATAAAGTAAAAAGGATATAGCCAAGTCCTCAACGTGGAGATCCTATAAGAAACTGTTAGTATCTGCAACCTACAGTGCACAAGGTTAATGAAATTCCATAGAGAACCTAAGCCTTACTAGGATAAATTTGAGAAGTGCATAGAGCCCCTTATGCCCCCCTATTTCGGCTTACTAATTTTGAAAGGTGAAACATGGTGATAAGGTTAGATCTATACACTGGATAGGTAGTTTATTGAAAATTCTTTTCCTAAACCAGTTAGAATAATTCCAAACCTTCCCAAACTAATTCAAGAGGTTAGGTATCTAAATCATGACTCCAACACCACTAACGACATTGAAAATAGAGCTACCAAACTCAAGTTATGATGAAAAGAGTGAATGTCTATCTAAATACATATAAAGGGTAATTCAAATTTGACCTACATAAATGAAACAAAACCCTAATTTGCAGATATAAATAAGAGAAAGAAACACTTACCTTCTCATTCTTACCATTTGCAGAGTTTAGAAAAAGAAGCAGAATGCCAAAGAGAGAAGAACTTTGAGCGAGCCACATGGAGGTCTGGAGAGAACGCTTGGCCAGCGGACAACCACTTCCTGAGGTAGGTTCCTTGTTTTGATATTTGTGATTGAAAAATTCCTATTTTTATAGGGAAGGTCAACCTTGACCCTTTAAGGTCAACCATAACTAGGAAGGTCTCATCCTTTCTAGGGATAAGGTCGACCTGACCCAAAAAGGTCAAACTTCACCTGAAAAGGTTGACCTTGACCCAACAAGTTCAACCTTGACCTGGTCAAGTGGGTATTATAGTTGTCTGATGATAGAGTACTAATATGATGTTATTTGTGCTGACATGATCTTGTCCATCTCCGAGAGCACCCCTTTGGAGGGATATTCCTGACTATCAAAGAGAACTTGTCCGAGCTACAACAGGATGAGATACAACTATTGAGAGATGTGGGATTGTACTAGGTAGTAGTCCTACCACAGATGAGGTTCCATCGATCCATGATATCAGCCATGATAGAGAGGTGGGATGAGGACACTTGTTCCTTCCATCTTCTGTCAGGAGAGATCACAATCACACTGGAGGATGTATATAGGATCCTACAAATTCCAGTCTGAGGTGAGCCTATCTGATCGAGAGTGCAATGGGGTCCTACCAAGGTTCTTTTACATGGGGAGTATTGTTTAGGATGAGTACCACAAATGAGGACCCGAGCAGATCAGGTCACTCTATCGGCCATACTAGCAGGCCTGACATCCTTGGTATAGAGAGTGATGCTATGTATACTCTCTTTGGTTGTAGTACCCAACACAAAGGGTATAGTCTTGTTAGCACCATTCACCCATGTCATACGCAGGATGGAGAGCGACATGATTTTTTTCTCATGAGGCCACAACATGTTAGCCCATCTTTACCATGAGTTGTGTCAGTTAGTGAGATTCCAGAGGGAGAGTCTTATAGTATGCACCTTGCTATAGGTTTGGATGTTTGATAATTACACATGTACATGACCACAAGGTGTTTCAGTGATGGTAGATGTGAGCACACTAAGAGCTTTTTCATATCCACTAGCAGATGTCTGTCAGTATGGGGATATCCTCTTTTGGATGGTACACTTTGACTATATAACAGGTATTGATGTGATATGGAGACCATACTATTGGATGACAGGATGGCTAGATACTCGACATTAGTTGAGACACTCACAACAGTGCAAGTTGCTAGAGGGTCCTATCAGTCATGCAGTGATGCCATATTATTATGATAGTGATGAGATAGTTTGGTTTGACACAGGGGGACCCCTGGACAGTACCTCAATATGTATACCCGACAAGATAGTATCAAAGACCTAACACTATACACCGACCCAGAGTAGAAGATATTGTAGATAGTGAGATAGATGAGACTGAGGATACAAAGGTAGCTCCTAATTTATCCTATTCAGGCATCAGCAAAGACTATATCATATATTGGAGTCTTCAGGGAACCCATCCCATCTTCCCTAATGACTACCCCATAGGTGATTGAGGTCTTTCAGAGAGGACACATCAAGGCGGTGACATACCAGCGAAGGAGGAGGAGGAGGATTAGAGAGACCAGGAGGATCCCATCTTCAAGGGAGATCCTATGGAGGAGGAGAGAGCAGAGGAGATGCCCTCAGGCTGTAGTATAGGTGCAAATCACAACAACCTCCCTGCATGCATACAGAGACACCACCACCTACACCCACACATAGTGAGTAGGTAGTGGGTAGTCACTCCATGCCCCCACCATCTAGATCCTTTGGTGAAACCCAGGAAGGAGATCCAGGTATGACATATGCAATTGATTAAAATTTTTGAAGTAAATGTTTTTCTAGAAGAAGTACTAAAAGATAAATATGTTTGAATTTTGTAGCTAGCATAGCGGAGTGGAGGAGCTTTATATCCAAGGTCCTGAAGGATACATGTATATCCTACCAACTGTTAGCTAGCATGTGAGAGTCCCTTTTTGGACACAGTGATCCTGACAGACATGTAGATATTTTTTCGTGCGTCCAACAAGAGCTATGGTTATGCAAGAGAGAGAAGAGAAATTGATGGCTGACCTACAAAGAGCTCAGGAACGTAACTATGATATGAGCATTTTGAGGAGTCACACACAGAATACTGTACCAAGATCCTCAACCTCACACCATAGATCAGAGAGAGCTGGGAGCCATCGACCCTCAGAGCGTGGAGATAGAGATTGATAGACATGGCACATGTGCCATATATGTACCAAACTCATAGAAGTTTATATATAAAAAAATTTCTTTGCCCAATTAGTTCAATGATTGATTACTTGTACTTTTAATCAATACAAAAAATGTAACAAAAAGAACGAGTGAAATTATGTATGAATGCATTCGAATTACATAACCTAGAAAACAAACCTAAATATTCTATAAGGAATACATAAATACACAAAGAAAGAATAATACATTTAGGGATAATATCATTTGAGATGCATAATATTAATAGTTTCCTTAAGAGGGACACCATTCATATCAGCAATCTTATAAGCACATGAAGTAAAATCCTCAATTACTACAAAAGGTCCCAACCAATTAGGGCTAAACTTCCCTTTTTCACCAGGTAAAGCATTCACATTCCTTTGATTCTCATATAAGACTAAATCACCTACTGAGAATGACCATTCCATCACCTTATGATTATATTGTTTCTGAAGTGATTTATGATAAGCCTTTATATGATCCAAAGAATTTATCCGTTGTTCATCTAACATTTCTAATTCTTTTATTCATTGTTCTTGAAAAGTATCTTTGTCAATTATTCCATGAAATGAAACATGCAAAGAAGGTATTTCTAATTCTAAAGGCATAATAGCATTGGTACCATAAACAAGATTATAAGGAGAAGTACCTGTAGCAGTATAGACACTAGTCCTATAAGCCCATAAAGCATAGGTAAGTTGGGTATGCCAATCTTTTGCATGCTTATTAACTATTTTCCTTAAGATTTGTTCAATAAATTTATTTGATACTTTAGATTGACCATTAGATTGAGGGTAGTAGGGAATAGAAAATATATCTTAAATATGATATTTCTCCAAGAATTTTGTGACTTCTTTATTCTTGAAAGAAGTACCATTATCCAAAACAATCGTTAAAGGAATACCAAATCGTTCTATAATATGATTAAGGATAAAATCACAAATAACATCCGCAATAGTAGAACAGAGAGGAATAGCTTCTACCCATTTTGTAAAGTAATCTGTAGCTGTCAGGATGTACATATGTCCTTGAGAAGAAGCTGGTGAGATTTTTCAAATAAGATCAAACCCAAATACCAAAAGGCCATGGAGCCATTTGATTACGAAGTTCACGAGCAAGAGCATGAATTAAATTACCATTTTTATGACACTGAGGACACTTCTTAACAAACATAAAATAATCTTGTTCCATTTTTTTTCAATAGTATCCCATCCTAATAAGTTTATTAACTAAGGACTTCCCACCAAAATGTCCTCCACAAGAACCAGAATGAGCTTATGCTAAAGCTATCATAATTTCAGTTCTACCAAGACATCTTAATAGAAAACCATTATAAGAATATTTGTAAAGCATATCCCCTAAAATGATATAACGTGTTGCAATTTTCCTAATATGATTATGCATGTTCCTTGTTGTTGATTCTGGAAAAGTATTATCTTTCAAAAAATGAAAGATATGCTAATACCACTCATCCAAATGCAAGTTAAAACAATAAATAGTAACCTTATTGGAAATTGTAGGGTGTTTAAGAGTATGTATAGTAAATTGAAAGTATTTGGCATTATTCTTGAGACAAACCAAAGAAGCTACGCTTGCCATGAAATCCACATGTCGATTATCTCTCCTAGGTAAAGTCTGAATCGTATAAGAAGAGAATTGTGAAAGAATATCAAGAGCCAAATCTCTATAGTGTGTCATTTTATCATTCTTAGTCTGATAACCTCCTTTGATTTGTTCAACAATCAATTGCAAATCCCCGTAGATTTCCAAGTTTTTAATATGAAGGGATGAAGTTGCTCGTAAGCCAGCTATAAGAGCTTCATACTCTGCAATATTGTTAGTACAAGGAAAGGTCAATTTATACGACATAGGGATCAATTTATTTGTAGAAGGGACCAAGATAATGCCTACACCACAACCTGTCTTACATCTAGAACCATAAAAATATAATTCCCAAACATCTTCTTGCTTGATAGCTAAAATGTTCTCATCAGGGAATTCTATTGAGGTAACTCTCGTATCACAATGAGGACAAGGAGCTTCAGCTAAATAATTAGTTAAATCTTGTCCTTTAATTGACTTTTTAAGAATGAAATTAAGATCGAATTTTGTAAGTAACATCACCCATTTTCCCAGACGATCAGAGAGACCAGTCTTTGAGAAAAGGTGTTTTAGAGGATCAAAACTAACGATCACATTGACCTCAACATTCAACAGGTAATGCCTGAGTTTTTGACAAGCATAAACTAAAGCCAAGCATTGTCTTTCCAAGTTGGTATATCTTGTTTCATAATCAAGTAAGGTCTGACTAATGTAGTACACTGGCCTTTCCTTACCTTTGCTATCATGTTGAGCCAACAAAGCACTCACATCATTGGAAGTAGCGGAAGTATATAGATAGAAGGGTTTATTAAATTGAGCAGGTTGCAAGATAGGAGGATTAGCAAGATACTCCTTAAATTTCTCAAATAATTTTTTACATTCCTTGTTCCAATAAAAGGTGGTATCTTTTCTAAGCAAGGAAGTGAAAGGACCAGTTCTATCAGCTAAGTTAGAAACAAAGCGATGAATAGCTTCTATTTTTCCCTGTAAACTGTGTAATTCAGAAATCTTCTTGGGAGGAGGCATGCTAACAACAACATCAATCTTTTCAGTATCAACCTCTATGCCTCTCTTAGAGATTATAAATCCTAATAATTTACCAGAATCAACTCCAAAGGCACATTTTTTAGGATTCAATCTCATATTATAACTCCTAATTCTTTCAAATATTTTCTGTAAAATGAACACATGATCCTCTCTTTGTATAGATTTTTCCAAGATGCCATCCACATAATCTTCCATAATCTTATGAATGTAATCATGAAAAATCAAAGTCATAGCACGTTGGTAAGTTGCTCCCGCATTTATTAATCCAAAGGGAATCATGACCCAAAAAAATGTTCCCCAAGGTGTTATAAATGCGGTCTTAAGTTGATCTTCAATAGGAATAAAGATATGATTATAACTCGAAAAACCATCCATAAAAGATAATAAAGCATGACCCACTTTCAAATCCAAAATCATATCAATATTAGGTAACAAGAAATTATCTTTTAAGGATGCCTTATTTAAATCTCAAAATCAGTGCACATCCTTATCTTATTTTCTCCTTTAGAAACAACCACAATATTGGAAATCCATTCAGAGTAATCAATAGAGCGGATGAACCCAGCACCTAATAATTTTTCAATTTCAGCTTTAACTAATAAGGCAATGCCTAGATTCATCTTCCAGATTTTCTGTTTCACAGGTTTAGCATTAGGTTTGAGAACAATATTGTGAGTAACACTCTTAGGATCTATACCCGACATATCCAAATATGTCCAAGAAAATATATCCTTATATTCAAGTAAGAGGGAAACCAACTGATCATGTTCATCTTGATTCAAACATTTCCCAATTTTGATTAGAGGCATTCATATCTACCTGAACTTCAATAGTCTCAGTTATTAACAAATTACTTTGCATGGGAGAATCCATTGGAAAAGGAGAAATATCTTGTTTATCGTGTTCTCCAAAATAGGCTTCAATATTCAGACAATAGGGCTTTCTTCTTTTATGATGAAATGTACGTAGATCTTGATAAGCCCCTAAAAAATCAGCTAGGGCTTCATCCTCAGGAAAAATATCCAAACTAGGTTTTTGATCCATGTCAAGGAGAAGTGGATTAACCAACTTCAAATATCCACCACAGATATGATTGACATTAAGAGGAAAAGTCGATGATTGCTTATAAGGATTGAATCCTAACCCATAAGTATAATCATAAACTTCATTGTCCAAGGGCACTTGTATACCTTGTTCATATTTACCACATCCTTTCCCGTTGAATCCTGATTTCTTGAGTATATGATAACAAGAACCATATCTATCGGCCATATTAGATTGAGTTAAAGGAGCGACATATGTCACAATGTCATAGTGATCTGGTTTTATTGTCTCAATTGTTTCTTCAAGTGAAGCAGCAACAAAGTTACTTTTTTAATTCCCCAGAAAGTGGAGAAGGAGTAAAAACTTGTTTTTCAAACCCACTTTTCTCTTTCATAAACTCTAAATCAGAAACTTTATATTATCCCATAAAAGCAGGATTAAAATGCAATGTTCCCCAATAATCTCTCGTTAAATAAGAAGGTGGAGCTTTAGCTTGTTCAATTTTAGGTGGTTTCTCAGGTTCCTTACTTGGTTTTATAGGTTCAAAAACCTTAGCATATTCCGCATTTAGGCAAGGAATCGGCGCATCATCCGCATGTAGTGTATACATCACATTGTTATAAATGAACCTAGCCTTATGATGAAGAGTAGAAGGAACTACATGCATAGTATGTAACCAAGGTCTTCCTAACAAAAGGTTCTAATTGAGAGGTCTAGGCATAACATGAATAGGTGTATTAAGAAGAACTGGACCAACCTTAATAGCTAGCGTAATAATACCCAAACTTTTCTTTACGATGTTATCAAATCCATGAATAGGTATATTATCTAGTTGAATAGTTGTAAGATTGGCCTTAATTTCCTTAAGCATATCCATGCTACAAACATTAATCCCAGATCCATTGTCAATTAGTTTTCTACGAATGATACTCTAATTGATAGAAACAACCACAATAAGATCATCATATTGATTTTGCACCACAAGAGATGGTAAGTCATCATCGATAAACACAATAGGAGGTACAGAAAGCATAGTATGCATGCACTCCAAAAATGAATTAATATTCTCTTGATTAGGGGGCAGGGTAGGAAGAGTAGATAAATCTTTTTTCAAAGCCTCATGAAATGTAGGAGAAGTTTGAAGCAATTCCCATAAAGATATTTTAGCTGAAGTAGCGCGTAATTGCTCAACTAAATCATACTCCTTAAAGGAAGAAGGTAACCTAGGTTCTTGAGGAAGCAGGGGTTGAGAAGGAGGTAAAGAAGCTGGAACAATAGGTTGAGGATTATTCTATGTGCGATAAGCATGTGAAACAAAATCTGTGCTATCAAAGAAGTCCAAAGGATCTTTAGGTTTACCCTTAATAGTTATTTGAGGACATCTTTTTACCATCATCAAAGGTTTAGGGAATAACATTCTAGGTGCCTCAATGTTGCAAATAGTGGAATATGAAGGTAACCATGCACATGCCCTATGGTAAAGGTCAATTGGAGAAGCTGTGGAGGAGGATGAAATACGAATAGGATCCATGGAGATCTCATTCGAACCATTTTTATTCTCACTTCCATGTACCTCCTTAAGGGATCTATCCTCTTGTGCAATAAAAGCCTCATCAAACTATTCAAAACAAAAGTCATACATGTTGAACACAAAATAAAATTACAAGCATGTAAATGTTTTTTGTGTTTTTAAAGAAATTTTGTAATTTTTATATATTTTTGAAATATAAATGCAAGAGCATAAAAGAAAAACTACTTCTATAGGCATGTGAGATCTAACATAACATGTAAATCTAACACAAAAGAGAAAGAGTTGTCTATCACGGGTTCGCCAAAATGTAAAGGGTAAATTTGGATGGTCTTCTAAATAGGATTTGCACAATGGAGATTTGCATATAAAAGAGACCCTATGCCATATTCAACCATTTACATTTAATTGTTATGATAAGGAATGTAAAGCTTGGAAATACTTGCAAAGAATAATGGAGTAAAATACCTACCTCACATCATAGCAGAACTAGAAATACCCTTTTTCTAATGCCTGTGTTGAGTTTCTGGAAAATTTGCAACTAGATCTGGAACATAAATGCAAAGACAGATAAAACCCAGAAATCATTTTCCGATCTCGCTCAATTCCAATTTTGACCCTCAAGTCAATGTCACCATTGAACCAAAATTTTTGATTCCAACCTAGGGTAGAATTGACCTCTAAAATCTCTGATAGAAAATCTATTTCTATAGTTTGCTGAAAAAGGTATCTGAATCTGTACTCAAACCCACTGTTTTGAATGTGTAACTCCCAAAACAACACCTACAAATATCTAAAAAAGAGGGTTTTGGGGTGGCTATATAGGGTTTTTCCTTAGTCAAACCCCCATTTTGGTGGTTTTCACCTCCACGAATAGCCGAATATAGTAGAATGTATGTGTGTGTGTGTTGCTCTTAGAAAGAGATTTGAATGTGTAATGCCAAGATCTAAGCCTCTAGATTAAAACCTTAACATGAATTGAAAATGAGAAAGCAATGCAAAGATTTGAATGTGATAAAGAAAGCATACCAAGACCCCAAGGATAAAGTATTCCTACCAAACTCACAATTCGTAGTTGCTACCCCATGATAGTATCTTTTTGTGTGATGAAAACGTGTCACACTTCTATGAATCATTCCATCCAAGGTTGCTCAAGAATGAGGCCTCAAATATCGATCCATAGCTCTCTAGTCATGGAGTGCAAAGGTGTGAAATGGAGGCCCTCAGATTGACCTAGTTAGTGCCCATGCAAGTACACCATAAAATGAGAGATTCAATGCATGAAAAATGAAATCTATTCTATATGATTGCAATGCATGAAAGAAAATTAATCTAAATGATAACAATGCATTATTAATCTATGAAAGTAAATATGGATCTAATCTAAAATGCAAGTGCAAGATTAATCTAAATGGATTGCCATGGATGCAAGAAGAAGAAGACAAGAAGAGAGAAGTTGTAATATCCAAGCTTGAGTGCTCAAATTCTCCTCTAAAATTGCTCTCCAAACCTACAGCATAACAATAACATAAAATCTTGATATGAAAATGAGAAGGAGAGGTTTCCTTATAAAAAAAAGTGAACGGTTGAGATTAAGAGGAAAAAAGAAATAAGCAATGGTGGAGATTAAATCTTGGTTGATCCATGTGCTCATTTAAAGCAAAAAGCCCACCACTTAGAAGGATGTGATAGAAAAAGGGTTTTTTATTTAATTTATTTCCTTTTTCAACAAAAGAAGAGCTTTAAGTGGGGATTTTTTATTTATTTAATTAAAAGAGGGGTTTTCTTTATAATTAACTAAATTAGAAGAATTTTATTTAATTAAATGGGAGGAATTTAATTTAATTAAATAAGATGAATTTTATTTAATTAAAAGGAAGATTAAATATTTTAATTAAATAAAAATATCAAAACTTAGGAAATATTGAAATAATTGAATTAATTACAATTTGATCAAGGAAATTGATTTGAATTGAAAATATTGCAAAGCATTGATTCAGGAAATTGATAAATTGATAAAATGATAAAAATGAGAAATGGGGCCCATAGTCTAGGCGGCCATTTTAGGGTGCATACATTTGCCCCTCTTTGACTAATGTGTGATCATTCTGGGAACACATGTAGTCAAAGAATGCAGTTGAAGTGTGAGATCGATTTGGAATCACAAAACAACATAGACGTGTGATCATTCTAGGAACACATCTGGACAAATATAAACAAATTGAAAAAGAAGACAAAGTCAACATTGTTGTAAATAAGTAATTGACATATCTGAGATAAGAATCTAAAGCAAGGTTGATATGATTGATAAAACTGAATCAAAGATTGAATTTTGATAGGTACTACCCCCTCATGATCAAAATCAAAATGAGATAGAGGAGAAACAACATATTGATAAATTTGATCTAACCGAACTAAAGATAAGGTTCTTGATATAAGATGAAAGATATAAAGATCACAGAACCAACACAAAATATTATGCCCCAAGGTTGAATATAGAAGAAAAGAAGTGGGGTGAAAGCGAATGGAAGATAGAAGTTTGGAAGAGGTGGAAAGAAATGGAGAGAAGAAAGAGAATGCCCCAAAATCAATCAACTGTTTAAGATAGAAAATTTTGATTGAG
>MU227596.1:1096648-1113042 GCA_018584345.1 Thuja plicata | reverse complement strand
AGGCCTCAAATATCGATCCATAGCTCTCTAGTCATGGAGTGCAAAGGTGTGAAATGGAGGCCCTCAGATTGACCTAGTTAGTGCCCATGCAAGTACACCATGAAATGAGAGATTCAATGCATGAAAAGTGAAATCTATTCTATATGATCGCAGTGCATGAAAGAAAATTAATCTAAATGATAACAATGCATGATTAATCTATGAAAGAAAATATGCAAATCTAATCTATGAAAGTAAATATGGATCTAATCTAAAATGCAAGTGCAAGATTAATCTAAATAGATTGCCATGGATGCAAGAAGAAGAAGACAAGAAGAGAGAAGTTGTAATATCCAAGCTTGAGTGCTCAAATTCTCCTCTAAAATTGCTCTCCAAACCTGCAGCATAACAATAGCATAAAATCTTGATATGAAAATGAGAAGGAGAGGTTTCCTTATAAAGAAAAGTGAACGGTTGAGATTAAGAGGCAAAAAGAAATAAATAATGGTGGAGATTAAATCTTGGTTGATCCATATGCTCATTTAAAGCAAAAAGCCCACCACTTAGAAGGATGTGATAGAAAAAGGGATTTTTATTTAATTTATTTCCTTTTTCAACAAAAGAAGAGCTTTAAGTGGGGATTTTTTATTTATTTAATTAAAAGAGGGGTTTTCTTTATAATTAAATAAATTAGAAGAATTTAATTTAATTAAATGGGAGGAATTTAATTTAATTAAATAAGATGAATTTTATTTAATTAAAAGGGAGATTAAATATTTTAATTAAATAAAAATGATCAAACCTTAGGAAATATTGAAATAATTGAATTAATTACAATTTGATCAAGAAAATTAATTCGAATTGAAAATATTGCAAAGCATTGATTTAGGAAATTGATAAATTGATAAAATGATAAAAATGAGAAATGGGGCCCACATTCTAGGCGACCATTTTAGGGTGCATACACTTTTGAATACTTGAATGTTGAAAATGGTGGATCCAAAAAGAAGGAAGGAAGGAAGAACTCTTTCTTTCTCTAAAGAAGATCCACAATAGCTTGTCCAAAAAATGCTTGTATGTATTAAGGCATAATCATATCTTGTCCTTCTATATCATCCTCTTGCTTCCTTGCATCATCATCATGGCATAATCGTAATTGCATCATATCATCTTACGATTTTCTCTCATGAAAGAATGAAGGTAAAAGAGAGTGTTTATATAGGGATCTCAATATAGGCCTCCTAGGGAAATGCAAGGGACCCAAATTAAAAATTTTCCTTGAATTATGGTCCAATTATAATCACCAACCAAGGAGGGGATGTATTAAATTGAATATTGGAGAAAACAATTTCGCATCTGGACCCGGGGACCTATTTTTAAGTTTAGAACCCTGATAAGCTCCGGATCTGAAAGCGGGGATCATCACCCGACAGAGGTCAAATTTGACCTTGACCTTGACCTAGGTCAAGGTTGACCTTGATTTTGACCTAGGTCAAAATTGACTTCAAGCTTGACCTAAGGTTTTAGGCAGGTCACCTTGAGAAATCTGCAAGATTCCCAGGTCAGCCGGGGACCTGGGAAGGTGAGAAAACACAACAGAGTGCTGGATAGAGGCACAAAGGCCACAGAGGAGGTATGATAAAGATTAGGAGAGCCAATACATAGGTTATAATTAAATATAGATCCACAAAGAGGGAAATTAAGGAGGATCCATAGGATCCTAAACCTAGCTTCACCTAGAAATGCAGAATGAAGTGCATATGCATCCTAAATGCAAATCTAATATGAAAGTGTACTAAATGAGGATGCTATAACTACCAAAATGGAAGTGCTTCCATTTTAAGATGATACAGTGAGCATCATTCATGAGTGATTTCATGCGAGACTTAACATTAAGTGAATATATGAGCATAAAGTATTCTGAGTAAAGACTTTGTTAAGGATATGAACATTTTGATGCCCTATTCTATCTAATTCAAAGAGAATGAAGGCATCACATGAGGTGTAATATTGAAGTTTGGGTGAATATCAATGAAGATAAAAATTTATGAATCAAATCACCCTTTGAATTCTAGTGTCAGATTAGTCTTTAGGTTTCTTGTAGGTTGTCATCATCTCTAAAAATTGATTTCTTCTTTCTTTTATGAGGTTAAATTTAAGTAATAGGAAAATAGTTGATGATTGTTATTACTATTGGAAAGTGATTTATTTTTCATGGTGTGATCCACTTTTTGGTTTTCATTTATGGAAACACATTTGGGTTACAGATTGATTCCTATAATGATAAGTTTTGATGATTTAGAAATCGACTAAGTACAGAAGCAGAGATACAGAGGTATTCTGGGTGTCAAAGATTGAGATTGATGAATTAGGGCAAGAGATCTTAGAGGAAGATAGTATGAGGTATATGTGACCTCCACCATAGATTGATTTGATTTTGGTAATTTTTGTATCAAGTTAGAGAGATTTGAAGATACACAAACAACCATAGGACAGTGATACAAAGCAATTGGACATCAACAATGATTGATATATTATGACATGGAGTCCTAGCAATCGGAGTTGGATTTTGGTTGTTGATAACCTACACTTTGATTATGTAAGAGCACCAACTATGCATTTAATATTTGTCTTACTAAATGTATTTTTATTGAGAGCTAACTTTATAATATTTGTAATATTTGTACTGGGAGCCAACTTTGTAAAGTTGTGAGATATATATGCAAGATATTTTTGGTAAAGATGTGTGATGGATTGAAGAGATTAAAAAGTGGTAATGGCAGAGAAAATAATGACAGAGATCATTGATGAACTATAAAGGAACTATCTAAGCCTTAGTGATGCTTGTTTTGTTCATGATAGAGAACACTTTGTAAACAAAATTACTTTGTTAGAGATGTAAGTTCAGTTGGCCCCTAATAGGGTGTTGTGAACCTTTAATAGGGTTGTAATTCCTTTAACAAGGAAAGGTACTATGTAATATTCAGCTCCTAATAGGGCTAGGTCTCATATTAGGGACACTATACTTTAGTGCATGCTTGTGGGTATCATCCCCACTGGGGTTTTCCCTTGGCCAAGGTTTCCTCGACAACAAAATATGGTGTTATGAGTACTATGTTATTTTCTTATGATCTATTCATTTCTTCATGTATATGGTTAATGTTTAATTGGTTGAAAATTTTTAATAATTGTTGTAATACTGATTTACCCCCTCTCAATATTTCCTAATCCTAACAATTGGTATGATAGATTTTGGCCCTTGGAGAAAAAGTCTAACATCTTGAGGGAGATCAGAATGGATTTGGACAGTTTGCAAGAAAACTTTGATGCTGCACTTGAAGACCTTGACAAAGAAAAAGAAGAGAATGGATAATTGAG
The DNA here is from genome assembly GCA_018584345.1 of Thuja plicata. Taxonomy (NCBI): domain Eukaryota; kingdom Viridiplantae; phylum Streptophyta; class Pinopsida; order Cupressales; family Cupressaceae; genus Thuja; species Thuja plicata. The sequence goes on along the minus strand of MU227596.1, from coordinate 1,109,685 downwards.
ATTCAACATGTGAAGAGCTAAGAAATTTATAAAGAAACTCAAAGAACAACTTGAAATTTCCAGAATTCAAAGACAAGATCTTATGGTTCAGATAAAAGAGGATTCAGATGAAGACAGTTCAGATCAGGTAAAGCTACTTGAAAAAAGAATGAAACTCTGAAACTTGAGAATGAGACTATGACTAAAGAAATACAGATACAGAAGGATGTTAAGAAGAAAGTTGAAGAAGATTTAGATCAAATGAAGAGTGAGGCTGACAACTACAAGAACAAGTATCTAGAACTGGAGAAATACAATCAGATTATAAAAGGTGAACTTGTTGAAGCAAAGAAACACATTGAGAAACTTCACACCAGCAGTGATTTGATAGATGAACAAAGAGACAAATAGAAAATTAAAGGTGATATGACTGGTATTGGCCTCAATGAATCTGAATGTTCAAAGAATCAGGAAGATAAATCTAGTGAGAAGATTGATGCTGAGAAAACTTCTATTGAAGAACCTAGAGAGCAGATCAAAACCTTCAAAGGTAGATGCTTTGGTTGCAACAAATTTGGACACATGAAAAGAGACTACAGAGGTAATGCCCCTTTTAAAACCTTTTTTGGATATTGTTTTAATTGTAATGGATATGGGCACAAGAAAACAGAATGCAGAAAACCTAATCAATCTGGATATAGACAAGACAATGGAAGAGAACCTACAGTGAAACCTACATGCTACAAATGCAATAACATTGGACACATTGCAAAGTTCTGTAAGCTGCAAGTTAATTAGGAAACAAGACCTCATATATGTTACAAATGCAATAATCCAGGTCATATAGTGAATTTTTGTAGGTATAATGGAGAAAACAACAGAAGAGTACCACCTCCTTTGAATACACAGAAGAATGGAAATGATATTGGTAAGAGTGTTGCATATTTGAAGAATGATTTTGAAAGTTGTTTTAAGAAAGAAAAAGATAATAGCAGTGGTAAGATATGGAAGATAAAAGAAACAAGTGAGACATCAATTCAGGGAGATTCAGTAGATGCTACTGGATCTTCGCTTGATGGTAGTAAAACAAAATCAACCTAATTGGCCGATCATGGCCTTAGGGGGAGCATTGGATAAAAACATCAAAATATATCCCTCCTTGTAAATCCTGGATTGAGCTCAGGTGAGCTTAGGTATGAACATGGCTGACATCATGGAGTATACAACTAAGAGCACACCATTAGCTGACACATATATTTTATTTGTGAGATCTAATAGCCGACTGGACAGTATTGAGTAGAGTGAAATTTTATAACTTAAACATTGTATAAAGAACCATATGAAGATATATTTTCCTACAATTCGACAAAGAGTTATCTAAGGAGATCAAAGAGCAGAAAGATTCAGTCTACCCTACATTTGCCATATGTGATCGATTAAAGTGGAAACTCAGAATTCAGCATGAAAGAGGTATTTTAAATCATCTAGCTATGGATGCACTTTTTGTTTAAGATGTTGTAGATTGAACTAGGTATAAGTTTAAGAAACATCCATTCAATTCTTTTGAAGAAGACCCTGAAGGAGCCTTTTCTCAAACACCTCCCAGATTTTTACATGTAGAAGATATTAGGGCTTACATTCACTGTAAGTATGATATATTAGGAATTGATGAGATGTCAACTGAGATGGAGAATATGACTGATAATGGAATCATGAAATATGGATACAAACACATTGGTCAGTTGAGTATCATGAAAATTCTAGATTTGTGCAAATTCGATGAGGATGAATGGTTCAAGATATTATTGAGCAAAGTACATGATCAATTCATTTGGATAGGTGAGAAACTAGTAAAGATTTGCAGTGATTTAATTCATGAAATTATAGGATTGGACAATACAAGAGTCACTCATGTTGCAGAGAAACATGTAAATAAACAAGTTGAAACTCTAACACACTCGAAATGGGACAGGCGAGCAATGACTGTAAATGACATCTTTCAGCAAGATGTAAGGATAATTTCTATGATACTTGGATATAAATTCTACTCTAGAAGTAGACCTAACTCAGTATCTAAAGGAGTAATCATGATGCCATGGAGAATGGTGAAAGAGAATGTAAAGTATAACCTATGTGAAGTATTGGCACAACAATTTTTGAAAATGTAAAACTAGTGAAGAAAGACAGATTGAAGACCTTTAGATTTGGCTCACTATTGGTACATATGTTTATCCACATTGAACATAAATTTATAGGTATGCACCCTAGTGGTTGGAAATCTGGGATACCTACTGGTATTATAATCTTGTAGAGTTACAGTAGACAGAATAGTACATGGGTTGATGGTGAACTATTTGGCATGATCAAAATACTACAAAGGCAGATGAAGAACATATACAAGCTATCTGATGACATAGTTGAGAAATACAAGGATACAATCTATTTCATGGTTGAAACTAATTATGTATGCTTTGAGGCAATTATACCAAGGAATAAATGGTGTTATCCCATGGGATATGAGGTAAGTTCAGAGGTACTTACTATGCAATTTGAACATGTTATTGCATCTGAAATTGATACAACTGTAGAAAGATGAGGAACCTATGAGGATAAATTAGCTAAGGTGAGAGAGGAACATACTAGAGGTCTGAGGAAAAGGAAATTTGATAACCTTATGCATAAATGTGGCATTAAGGCAGGACTGACAGAGGAAGAATTAAAAGAAGTGAAAAAGAAAATGATAGAAAGATCTCTTGGATTGGCAAGTGATAGTACTACAACCCTTCACACTCTTGAGGTAGTAATGGTAGAAAGTCCTCCTCCTTCTTCACAACAAACATCACAAGTAGGAAATGATACTCCAAGAGTACACACCAGATCTAGTAGACAAACATCACCTAAAGAATAGAGCACAGTAAGAGAAGAGAAGAAAACTGAGAAGCACATATGGAAGGCTGACCTAAAGATGATAGAGAAGAGAGCTATAGAACAAGGTAAAATAGTCATAATTGAAAAATACTATGAAAAGTATGATGAGGCTGACAGACTAAAAATAGAAGATGTTGTAGTCAATCACCTTCTTATTTTCAAAAAACCCTATTGGAAATTGAGGGAAAGATACCAGAAGATTTGTATGGAAGACTAGAGATAAGGAAACACTTGGCACAAATTGAAGATGAAAAAATAAGGAATGAGGAAATTGATAACATGTTGCCTATAATATATGTACAAGAAAGAGAAAGAATATTCAAGGAATTGAAACCTTTGCTAAGGACAAAGTTAAGGTTGTTGAAAATCATGGTGAGGAAGTATCATGAAGTCACTGAGGAAACTCAAAAGGCACTAGAGAAAATATTGATGAACACTACTTATGAAAAGCCTTCACCTACTAAAACCACTTCACCTACACCATTAGGAATGGGAGGAATTTCAAAGACATCTGAGGAAAATGCTGAGAAGAGAGAAGTTAATTCACAACCAGATTTCTATGTTTATGGTGTGGCAGTAACACTTGACACATCACAAGATTTAAATGATCCATTTGCAGGGAATATGGAAAACTCTATTGCAGATGAAGTAGAACATAAAGAGGAAGTAGAGCAGACAAAGGAAGAAGAGAAGAAGACAAAACAGAAAGAAGATGAACAGAAAGAGGTAAACACATCTTCTATCTCATTGTTGGGAAGCAAAGATGTTAATGTTGACATCATGGATGAAGATGAGCTGGTTGAATTGGCTTTTACTACACTAAACAAAGTTAACGAAAGATCAAAATAGAAAGGTGAAAAAAAGGATAAATTTATTACAAGAGTAGTTGATATTGTGAACAAATTGCTTCCAGTACCTATTTTTTTCCAGTACAAAGATGACATTAAAAATCTGAGAATAACACTTGATGATTTTGATGGACATTATGAAAAATTGATAAAGATTGTAGAGGAGAAGGCAGAGAAGAACTATTCAGAAAAGAAGCTATCATAAGTTTGAAAGTCCATCACATGGGACTTAGGCATTGTGAAAACCTATTTGACAAATGCAAAGAGCTGCATTGGACATGGAAGAAAACTGTTTAGCTACTGCATGAATCCTATTAGGCATGTTCAGAATGTTGAAGACATTATTGCCAAAGAGAGGGAAACTCTGAACATTTGTGAAACATCTTCACACTCTATAACAGAGTTAGATAAGGAAGCCACAAGAATTTTGGCAAAACTCATTATATTGGATATTGCGAAAGGGAGAGTATTGACAAGACTTAATTTGTTGAAGAGTTTTATCACTCCTAAGCTATCTATACTTGAGCTACATCTATCAGAGTTGGAGAAAGTGACAAAATAATTAACTAAATCTATCCGCACTAAATTGAAAGAAGCCGAGACCTCATCATTTGCATTAAATGGCCTAATTCATATTAGTCAAATATTGTTCAAAACATGGAGTACATAAGTGAAGATCTTGGAAGATTCCTTTCAAGATATTCTGAAACTAGTGAGCAAGCACTAAATCCTATTATTTTGTATGCACCTTTGTCATTGTTGTCAAAGGGGGAGAAGAGAGAAGAAGAAAAATATATATAATATAGGAGAAGAGAATAAAATGGGAGAAGAGACAAGAAGAGGAAGGAGAGAATATAGAGAAGACAGTTTTGTTTTTGTTGGAATACTTATTCATTTTTTTTGTTAAGTGTTGCCATCAATGCTAAAGGGAGAGATTGTTAGAAAGTGATCTATTTTGCATGGTGTGATCAAATTTTTGGTTGTCATTTATGGAAACACATCTAGGTTACAGATCGATTCCTATAAAGATAAGTTTTGCTAATTCTGCAATCAACTAAGTACAGAAGCAGAGATATAGAGGTATTTTGGGTGTCAAAGATCGAGATCAATGAATTAGGGAAAGAGAGCTTAGAGGAAGATAGTATGAGGTATATGTGATCTCCACCTAAGATCGATTTGGTTTTGGTAATGTATACAGAAAGTTAGAGAGATTTGAAGATAGACAGACATCAGCGTAACAGTGATACAAAGTAGTTGGACATCAATGATGATTGAGAGAGTATGACATGGAATCCTGGCAATCAGAGTTGGATTTTGGTTGTTGATAACCTACACTTTGATTATGTAAGAGTTCTGACTATGCATTTAATATTTTTCTTACTAAATGTATTTTTATTGAGAGCTGACTTTATAATATTTGTATTGGGAGCCGACTTTGTAAATTTGTGAGATATATATGCAAGATATTTTTGGTAAAGATGTGTGATGGATTGAAGAGATTAAAAAGTGGTAATGGAAAAGAAGAGAATGATAGAGAACATTGATGAACTATAAAGGAACTATCTAAGCATTAGTGATGCTTTTTTTGTTCATGACTGAGAACACTTTGTAAACAGAATTACTTTGTAAGAGTTGTAAGCTCAGTTGGCCCCTAATAGGATGTTGTGAACCTTTAACAGGGTTGTAATTCCTTTAACAAGGAAATTTACTATGTAATATTCAGCTCCTAACAGGGCTAGGTCTCCTAACAGGGACACTATACTTTAGTGCATGCTTGTGGGTATCATCCCCACCGGGGTTTTCCCTTGGCCAGGGTTTCCTCGACAACAAAATATGGTGTTATGATTACTTGGTTATTTTCTTATGTTCTATTTATTTCTACATGTATATGGTTAATGTTTAATTGGTTGAAATTTTTTAATAAGTGTTGTAATATTGCTTCACCCCCCCTCTTAGTATTACCTAATCCTAACAATTACAGGGCATTGCTTTCATTAAATGGTCTAGACATATGAGGTAATTTTCATGGCTGTCATGTCTTACAATTTATGAGAGAAAATCTGCAAGAAATATTGTATCTCGTTTCAAACCTAAAAAGTACATCTCTTTGTGGCTATACAACAATGTTGAGTTGATATTGGGTTTATTTTCAACTTTTGTGGTGATCCTTGGGGTGTAATCCTATTATAGAACTATTTCCTGCTCAGAAATGTATAGAAAACCCGATCTCAATTATAGCAGTCAACTTACAAGAGGTGTTGTATCAAAGTAAGGTTGTGATGCATGCTCGATGATCACAACCAACACATAGCATCCCACTCCCAAAAAATCATGAAGATAATCTTGGAGTGGATCATTATAGTGTTGATATGGTGAAAGAGACCATGGTTTTGATAGTAGGGAAAGATATGAAGATCAAAATCTAAAAGGGAATTGCAAAATTGATCAATAATAAAGAGAGGTATTTTATGTTTGTACCTTTGAATAATGATCATGAAGTAAATAATACTTTATGAAATAGCATTGGAAATAGTGAATCATGTATGCCTCTAGAATTTTTCTATATATTTCTCTTCACGGTAGTTTGATTATATGAACTATCATTAATCTCTCTAAAATGCAGGATGGATCAAGGAGCAAAAGGATGATGGATTAATTATCCTAAATTGCATAAGGAATTCAAAGGAGGGAGAGCTTAAGACATCCAGTGAGGAATTTATGTCATCTAGAGAAATGAACATACATGAAGACTTAGATTGAAATCACGAGTCTATGTTAATGACACATAACAAGGTTGGTTCAACCTTGGATGGAGATTTTTTATCAACAAGGAGTTTGAAAAAGATGAAGACACTAAACAAGAGAGAACCTATAATTGTGTTCAGCTACTTCTAAGAGGAGGAAATGATATTCAGGGGGAGTTAAATAATGAGAATTCAAGGCATGAGTTGAGAGCATTAAGGATTTGTTTTTAATCTCTGAGGCATGGATGATGAGGTAGTTTTTTGAAGAAGTGAAGGTGTCAACTAAGTGGGTTGTAGTGTTGCAAGGCCAAGTGCTAAAGTCCTTGGAAAAACCTCTTTAACTGCAGAAAAAAAATTGTACAATCAATATAGATTTGAAAATGGTATCTCTTCAAAAGTATTTGATATAGGGTGATTTGGGATGGGGTCGAGGAGGATAGTCCTAGACTTTAGCATGTCATAAGTTTCAAAGGTGTGTGTTGAAAATTGTTACTCTAAGGAAAGCATTGCAGGAAATATTGAATGAGTAGGTTAGGAGATTGATACAAGTGCTTGAAGATCTAGAGGGTGCTTGAGTGACATATGGAGAGTGCCAAGTCCTTTGTGGAGGTTTAGCAAGTTCAAGAAGTAGTGTGACTTGAAAAGCTCATTGTTTGGTAAAACATCAGAGCCAACTATAATTTTTGTGATAATAAAAGTTGTGAGTATACTGCCCTTACCGAGAGGGAGTCTGAACATTCAATTGTTAGATTATTATGTGCTAAAATGTAATTTCTCTATGAGAGAGAAATATGATTTGAAATCCGTTGTAAAGCATGTTTCTTTGTGAGAGAGAAATGTGAGGTGAAATCCCTTGTAATGTATTTTTATTTGAGACATAGAAATTTGAAGTGAAATCCCTTGTAATTCATTTTTATTTGAGACGGAGAAATTTTAGGTGAATGCCCTTGTTTTCCTCTGAGATGGAGGTATTTCTCGTTCTACTCATGGGAGTAACCATAGTGGATGTAATGTTGAGAAACTCCATGACAAAATCATCTTGAGTGTTTCCATGATGAGATCTTCTATTTATATTTATTTCACACATGGGAGTAGCCATGGTGAGCATCATATTAAGTGGCTCCATGATGCTATCACATTGAGAGACTCTGTGATAAAGTCTTGGTTTCCTTCACAATGGGTGCAACCATTGTGACTATCATTTTGAGAGACTCCAAGGAATAAGAATATGGAAAATATATCTCCTTTGCTAAGAGGGGGTGTCGATGTTTGGTAGTTGCAAGAGCTATCTTCTATACCCGTTCTGATTATTTATATCTAAAATTATTATTTCTATCAGTGTTGATGTTTCATATGCTCATGTGCGTACATGATTACTATTGAAGAGAATCAAATATTTTTAATTGAAGAGCTACATCAAATGTAGCATCGTGGTTCAAAATATAACTATAGAAGTGTGTTGAAGTCTTCAATGATGAACAATTCTTCCATATTTTGAATCCCATTCTTTTGTGTTGATCATTAAAGGAAATGAAGTGTATTAAACTCATTTTCGGTAACCGTATTCATTTTATGTGCCACGAAAATTAGAATAAGGAATGACATATTTTGGTATGGTCATCTGTTCATACAGAGGTCAAAGATCAAGCATCTTCAATTTGCTTGTTAATGACATTCTAAGTTTTGATTGAGAGGCTAGTTGCATGCAATTCTAAAGTGGATGTGTCATTATTCTTTTGGTATTTGACACTTATTGTTGAGGCACTAATTCTAAGTGGATGCTCGCTGGAGTCATTTTCAATTTATTGTGTGTATCTGTATATTGTGTGTATTTGTAGGTGATTCTTATCTATCTATCATGCATAGTATTGTGTGAAGAGATAGTATTCAATAGGTGATCAATGTTGTGTATATTGTTGGTAACTTGATCTCAAGTTATTGACATCATTTTGGGTGATCATTATTGTGTTGCATACCATGGACATGCATTATGTCAGGAGTCAGTGGCTTTTCTAAGGCATAGTGGCGATAATTGAAAGTTTTCTTCTTGTATTGTTCAACTAGTGTGGGTGATCATTTAGTGTCTATCATGCATGATTATTCAATGTCTATTAGGGATGTTATGATAATTAGTGTTGATTATTGTGGGTTATTATTCTAAGACTAGCTCGAGTGTTTTTTGTTGTTATTACAATGTGTGTAGCATCTATTGTTATTACATGAGTATTATTTGTGAAATATATCTATTGCAGGGTTTAATATTATTATTTAGAGAATGCCACAAGTATTGATATTTTAAGTATCCATGGACTTTGAGTATTCATTTTACTCTTCAATTTGTGAGCATTGTAAAATTATCCTATTATTATTCAATAAAGTGATCTTTTGGTGTGGCTGGTTTTTCCCTTTGAGTAGGAGGGTTTTCCAGAATAAACTTTCTATTCTTTGTCTTATATATCATTTTATCGGATTGCTTACATTTATGATTGTAAAAAACTAACAAGGAAGGACCAAGAACCAAAGTGCACACATCACAAAAGCTGGTTTAGATATTCTTAGAGAGCTCTTCAATATGTTAACTTTAAATTTAAATTGGAGGAAGGTTTGATGCTAAACTATAAAATAAAACTAGCCCTTTCACATTTGTGGAATTGATGTAGAACTCTTAATTTTTATGTTGGTTTATTAGTGGATCTTTGATCCACCCATGATTTGGACATTGTCTTGAAAATATTCTTCACTTCAGAGGTGATGGAGAAAAATATTTAGAACCTATATGTGCACACAATACCAATTTATTTGAGCTATAAAAGAAAACAAAAGAGACAAGGCAGTCATCATTAGTTGATAGGCTATTCCCTAGGGAGCCCCCACTGGAAATGTCTCATGCTGGAATGTTTCTTCATGCCAGAAATGTTGTCTGAATGTTTCTTGGGTAGCGTCCTCCACTGCCATCCCACACCGCTCCATTAAACATCGCCATCCTCCATTGTAATGCAATGATGCTTTCATCTATCAATATATCTCATGTGTTTGTGGATGTGATCAATGTCCCTATTTTATTGTCTTCAATCCAACTACATCCAAGTTTTTTTTATAGTTCTTCTCTTGGATCAATCTCCTTACTATTTGAACCTCAAACACCTGGCTACTTCTACATAGACGTTTTAGTGTACAAAATTAGTTTCAGGGTTGCAAAATTTATGATCTACAAGCACCACAACCACCATAGGTGTTGGGTCTAACTGGCATCATATGAAATTAATGTTTTTTGCAAAAGAAAAGTAATGACATACATAGGGAAAAAGAGAGTAGTGGTCTGTAATTGATGAAATAACCAATCAATCTAATTAGAAATTGTCGTTCCTCCATTCAACTGTTCTAGTTTTTAATGACGTATAGGTGAGGTAAGTTTAGTACCAATCCATAAATTAATCTGCACAATTGCAATGCATGGGACAACATTTCTTTTCAGGAATACTACCATGTTTTGTCTATGATTTGATGGAAGTTCATACCCTGTTTTCAAAGCTTCCATTTTGTTTGCCTAGGCATGGAGGATGTTCTTTGTTAGTAATAACTGAGAGGGGGGATGAATTAGTGGCCTAAAAAATAATCCAATAATCAACCCTTAAAACTTAGTACCACAATATTAAGCCTCTAGTTATCTTCAGTCCTATAAGATGAATGCCTTTAAATATTTTTATCAAATTACGACTACTCAGAATGCTTTGTTAAACCTCTTTTTGTATGTTTACCGAATAGCAGTCTGTTAATTTACCGAAAGACAGTAAATTATCTAGAGTATACCGATCATTCTAGTTAAGCTATGTGTAATGCAAAGCACTAAAGTAATGACTCATAAACACATTGACACATGAATTTTTAACATGGCAATCATGTTAAGGGAAAAACCACTTGGGACCGGTAACCCAAAATTTTCAATCTTCTAAAGTGAGCTTGGTGAAGAGCCAACCCTGTTAAAGGTTACAAATACACTATTAAGTGTGACCTTGTTAGAGGATTTAAAATTTTAGTCTATCACTTGATATTGGGCATCTCTATGCTACCTTCCTTGTCCAAACTCTTCTAGTTTGTCAAATGGTATCTGGCATCTCTATGCTATCTTCATGATCAAAATTTGTGATACTCCTTGGGATGTATCTCAATATAGAAAGGATCTTTAAATCCTTCTCAGTTAAGAGACTTTCTGGATTAGTGGTTAAACTGAAACAGTATGATCTTTTCACATATACAACTTATACTTGCAAATTTTCAGATCTATTGTAATATCATAAACTAATCTGGTCAATATATCTCTATTTATACCTTTTCTCCACTTTGATTCTGCTTGGTGATGCTGTGCTCTATTGCTCGGTGTCCGTAGAAAACTTTATCTCTTTCCTTAGCTTGATTGACCAGGACTGTATGAAGTTTCTCTTCATCAGTTTCTCTTCAACATCCTCTTTTCATCTATTCACCCACACAATTCGTAATGAATTGATTTGTCTCTTTATAGACATGATATCACCGTTATTAGGTTCTTGATTTTCTTGATCTTGGCGTGATCCACAATCTTAGCCAATTAGATTTAAAGAAAAACTCCTATTTTCTCTCGCAGAGATCTTTTTTCCAAATGGAAAAAACAACTTTAAATCCTTCACTTATCTCTGGCTTATCTTGTCGATGAAAACAATGATAACTACCAGTTAAGTCTATATTTAGCTCTACCAGCTAGATATTTTGTCATTTCTGAACTCAAGTTATTATCAGTGTTCTAACTCTTTGATAGCTTCGGTTAACACTCCAATTCTCCTCGTGCTTCTCCGTTGGTTTACACTATGTTTCTGGCCGTCGATTATGCTTGATTCTGCTCGTCGGTAATGCTCATTGGTGTTCTTGCTCGGGCATCATTGTGACTTGAATTTTGGTGATATTTGTCCATCAGGTTCCACTGTCTCTCAGTGTTTGAAGTCACATAGTGAATGCTTGTCTTTTATGCATTACTAAAAACATAATCTTTCTCTCTCTGATTCTCTAAAGTCTTTGACACTTTGATTATAACTTATTAGATTATATCAAGTTGACATCAATGACAATAAAATCCATTAACTGATTTAATGTCTTGCATTATCCTTCTATATTTCGGTGATCAACTTAACATCTTCAAACATTCAATTAGTTACATGTCATCAATCTCTCCCTTTGGCATTGATGGCAACATAGTATATTATCATACTATACTATCACTAATATATTATGAAATCAAGCTTTCCTAATGTAACTATTACAAATGTCTGGCTCTCAGTAAGCTCAAAATAGCTTAGATTTGTTTCATGTAGAATGGTTGTCTTCAATATTCAATCCCTTCTCTGGATAGATGTAGAATATTCTGTCTTTGTTCTGATATGTGCTCTGCCTTCATTGTTCCTCTTCTTGATAATATATTTTTCCTTTGAAAACAATCTTTCTCTTTGTATGAACTCTCTCTCTTTGTTACATCTTTCCCTTAGATGGATATTTCATATGTTATCAATTTCTCTCCCTTAGAATATTGATTAACTCTTCCTTCTGATTCTCAGGAACTTTATTTCATGGATAATGATATAATCTTTTCTGATTAATAAGATAACCTCTCCCTTATGATGATGAAATAATCTCTCCCTTTATGACAATGAGATCATCTCTCCCTTTATATAATCTCTATGTTTATATGATAATGGAATCATCTCTCCCTTTGACAACAATGCCAAACAAAATAATCATTTATATCATGTTTCATCCCTTTACATAATATATTCCTTGAATTTCCCTATCCATGAGCAATACACTGTTTTGATTTTCAATGCAGATTTGTACCTTACTATGTACAGATGTATATGTTGCTCTTCATCACTTGTGTTTGCATCAACATTACTAATCTTCAGTTTTGGTATAGGTTGATGCAACCTCCTAGTCAGCGTATTGATCGATAGACAAGGGTTGGACCCCTAGTCTCTGTCCCACGTACTCAAATGTATCCTTTGGTAATGGCTTGGTGAATATGTCAGCTAGCTATTCCTTTGATTGAACATATTCCAGTGTCACTTCTTTTTCTTGCACTTGTTCTCTCAAATAGTGATACTTGATAGCAATATGCTTAGTCTTAGTGTATGCAGCCTAAAATGGTCGCCTAGACTTTGAGCCCCATTTATCAATTTATCAAATTCCTGAATCAATGCTTTGTAACGTTTTCAATTCAAATCAATTTCCTTGATCAAATCGTAATTAATTTAATTATTTCAATATTTCCTAAGGTTTGATCATTTTTTCAATAATATTATTTAATTAAAAGAAAACATCTCTTTTTATTAAATGAAATAATCTTATTTAAATAAAGAAAACATCTCTTAAATGAAATAATCTTATTTAATTAAAATATCTCTTTTTAATTAAACGATTTTATCTTATTTAATTAATATCCCTCTTTTAATTAAGTAATCTTATCTTATTTAATTAAAAGAAAATTCCTCATTTAAATAAATAATATATATATATA
>MU227596.1:1052597-1070776 GCA_018584345.1 Thuja plicata | reverse complement strand
TAAGTCAAGATCTACTGTTTCATCCTAACAGTTGAATCAGTTTGTAAATCCTTTAACAGGGTAGACTTAACAGTCTTTCATAAATCTCCTAACAGAGTGCATACTTCATTGTATGTTTGTAAATCCTGTAACAAGGTGGACCTAGCAGTCCTAATTGCTTCTAACAGGGCAGATCATCATAAGTGATCATTGTAAGTCTTAACCGGCCAACTTTATACTGCAGTACCAAAGTTTTGTGGGTACCATCCCCACCCCAGTTTTACTTTCTATTTGGAAGGTTTCTGGGTCACCAAATCTTTGTGTTTATGTGTTATGAATGATTATATTTTCATGCTTGCAGTAGATTAGATGAATGAATGGTTAAATATATACAAGTGCTAAAATGACTTAAAGTTTTCAGAGTTACTGATTCACCCCTCCCCTCTCAGTAACTTGGTTAGTCTTGATTATTTCCAACAACTTATTGATCCTGAAAAAATCCCAGAAAATGATATATTGCCAAAAAATTAAAAAAATTGGAAAATGTCTTAAAAAAATGATCATCTTAGTGAAAACCTAGCAATAGATGCTTTGATGTATCTCCAAAAAAAATTATATATTCCAAAAATACAAAATAATCAAAAAATTCAAAAATTCTAAAAAAAATTAAAAAAGTGCCTTGGTGAAAACCTGGAAACTGGCGCCTTGGTAGCAAAAATTCAAAAAAATTATAGAAAGTCCTGAAGAAAAAGAAGACAAAAATGAAAAAATGGAAAAGCAAAAATTGTAATAAAATCCAAGTGGTGAAAACCTGGAAACGGACGCTACTTGTGGCCTTTGCACCCCTATTTCTTAGTGCATGTCCTCGACACTTAGCCTTTCTCTATCATGCCTTGTCCTTGTTGCCTTAGTCTGGAATTGGTCTTTGTCTTTGTCTAGGGGACATAACTGTGTTATCTTTGGTCTTTTGGATGCGTTAGTCTTTAGGACACCTCCCAAACAGTGTTTTTCAACACCACCCAAACTTTATTTTTCAATACAACCCCTGACATTGAGTGTTTTTCAACACTTATCGGTTTGGTCTTACCCAGTTTTGTCATGTGATCTTAACTGCTTGCAAGCATTCGATCCTTATCCTCAGAACTTAGTATCAGTTACCACACTTAAAATTTTAAACACAACACTTAATACTTGAGCTATGTCATGAGATTGTCTTTGTGTGCTGATTGTTATTGATTTTCGTTGAGTTTCCTTGTCTAATAAGTCTCTCTGTGATGCATAGCTAGAGGACTTGGGGCATGGGCCATATTTTTATTTTCTTCCTACTTTATGCTTAACTATTTTTGCACAACTGTTCTACTAGTCATCCTAGCCTTTATGCCTTGATGCGAGCATGGTTTTGCTATATTAAATTGGGTAAGCTAACATCACAATCATCTTGACCTTTATGTCTTTGATGATTATGTTAGAATCTTTCCACATTCCAATCTGATATAAATCACATTCATATCTTCATAGTTGCACTTGTGACTAGTGATGATTGTGTGATTTTTTGATGTCCGTTAATAATGGCCCAATGATGAAAATAAGTTCCTTAACATTCTCTCATGAATGATGAACACAAAGTCCTATGTTACAGTTGTTCTATTGCAAGTACACCTTTGCATTTTCATGTAGCTTGCATTGTTAGACCTCATGTTAGTTTACATTTTTAGGTTCCATTATGAGTTTGAGGGGGTTTTTCTTCATCTTTCTTGTGGAATTTTAATCAACTATGGTCATGTTTGATCTTCATTTTCTTATCTTCTTTCATGATCTCAATTGAAATTTTCTATCTTAAACAGTTGATTGATTTTGGGACATTCTCTTTCTTAAGGAAAATTCTCTTTCTTCTCTCCATTTCTTTCCACCTCTTCCAAACTTCTATCTTCCATTCTCTTTCACCCCACTTCTCTTCTTCTAATTCAACCTTGGGGAATAATCTTTCATGCTTGATGATCTACCTTAGTTCTGTGATCCTTATATCTTTCATCTTACATCAAAAACCTTATCTTTAGTTTGATTTGATCAAATTTATCAATTTGTTGTTTCTCCTCTATCTCATTTTGATTTTGATCATAAGGGGGCAGTACCTATCAAACTTCAATCCTTGATTCATCTTTATGAATCCCATCATTCGCTCCACTTGGGGCAACCTTTCTTAAGATTCTTATCTTGGACATGTCAATTGCCTATTTACAGGGGTGTTGACCTTGTCTTTTTCAATCTGCTTATCTTTGTCCTGATGTGTTCCCATAAAGATCACACGTCTGTGTTGTTTTGTGATCCCAAATCAATCTCACACTTCAACTGCATTCTTTGACTACATGTATTCC
Organism: Thuja plicata; assembly: GCA_018584345.1. Lineage (NCBI taxonomy): Eukaryota > Viridiplantae > Streptophyta > Pinopsida > Cupressales > Cupressaceae > Thuja > Thuja plicata. Next base: position 1,068,422 of record MU227596.1, on the reverse strand, counting down.
CATAAAGATCACACATTAGTCAAAGAGGGGCAAATGTATGCACCCTAAAATGGTTACCTAGACTTTGGGCCCCATTTATCAATTTATCAAATTCCTGAATCAATGTTTTGCAACATTTTCAATTCAAATCAATTTTCTTGATCAAATCGTAATTAATTTAATTATTTTAATATTTCATAAGGTTTGATCATTTTTTCAATAATATTATTTAATTAAAAGAAAACATCTCTTTTTATTAAATGAAATAATCTTATTTAAATAAAAGAAAATATCTCTTAAATGAAATAATCTTATTTAATTAAAATATCCCTTTTTAATTAAATGATTTTATCTTATTTAATTAATATCCCTCCTTTAATTAAATAATATCATCTTATTTAATTAAAAGAAAATTCCTCTTTTAAATAAATAAAATCCCCACTTAAAGCTCTCTTTTTGATAAAAATGGAAATAAATCAAATAATAATATAAAAATTCTCTACATCTTCCTAAGTGGTGGGCTTTTTGCCTCTTAATCATAGCCCTTTGATCTCGCCTTTTGAAGATTTAAAGCACATGAATCAAATGATATTTAATTTCCACCATTGCTTTGTTTTCCTTTTTTTTAACCTCTTAATCTGCACTGTCCATTGCTCTTTATAAGGAAGCCTCTCCTTCTCATTTGCATAATAAAAAACACACACATTCTTTAGTTTATTGTTATGCTGCAGGATTGGAGAGCAATTTTGGAGGAGAATTTGAGCACTTGAGCTTGGATATTGCAACTTCTCTCTTCTTGTCTTCTTCTCTCTTGCATTCATGACAATTCATTTAGATTAATTTTGCATTTTCATTTTAGATTAAACTCATATTTTCTTTCATAGATTAATTTTTCATTCATATTTCCTTTCATAAAATAATCATGCACTGTTATCATATAGATTAATTCCATTATCATATAGACAAAATCATGCATTATCATATAGAATCTCTCATTTTATAGTGTACTTGCAGTGCCACAAACTAGGTCAATCTGAGGGCCTCCATCACAAACTCTTGCACTCCATGAATAAAGAGCTATGAGTCACCATTTGAGACCTCATTCTTGAGTGATCTTGAATATAATGGTTCATAGAAGTGTGACACATTTTTAGTACACACTTAGCATGTGTAATAACTAGCCCTTAGTCTGCTTGTCTGTGTCAAATTCTGATCTCTTTTAGGCCTTCTTATGTTTGCGTTGGTTATTTCAGGTGATTTTAAGGATATTCATGTGTTACTTTTCATTATGCTATAAATCCATTATTAGATGTATTATATCATCTATTTGCATATGATTTGTGATTATTTCATGTTGGTTATGTTTATGTTATGAAATCATTTTGATTAAGGTTTTTCTGACAATACTTACCCTATATTTATATGCACATGGATCATTGTGATGATTTACATTACTATTTATTGTGTTTGGTATGGTATGAGACAGAGTTGTAGTTACTTGCTTCGGCGAGATTGACATGATAAACTAGTCTCAACTATTGTTTGTTATATTTCATGTATATATGCTCATCTTTGTGATGATAGGTTTGCAGGTACTGGGCTACGTCTTCCCTGAATTGGCAGGAGTGAGCACGCCCTATCGCCATATCTCAATGGTAAGAGATGGGAGATAATATTCAGGTCTAAATGCATACCCTAAACCCTTAGTTTGTCCCGGAACTGGACAAGAATCAGATTTACTATCCTAGTGTTAGAATCTGTCAAGTGACGTGGATTCGTGTGCCTGTTTGTGTGTGTTGTGTTTCTATTGCAGTTGGTTTTCTATTTCAGTTGGGTTATATGTTTAGATGGGTTTCAGATGATTTAATGATGCTTTTGACTTGATTTATTTGCTGAATATTTATGGTAAATATTATTGTTAATTATTGCACATTTAATAAGGTTAAAATATTGATATATATAATATATGGCTATTTAATAAATAAATATTAATTAAATGCCTATATTTAATTATTAAGTCTTGATTTAAATAATTGAGATTTAATAAATATTAAATTCAATTAATTTTAATTAGTTGTGCAAAATTGATTTATTAAATATTGCTTTAAGTTGCATGATTAATTGATTTATTTAATTGAAATATTCTCCCATGCATTTTCAATTTAACACTTTGCTTTTATATTAAAAAGTTGAGCTATGCATGCTTTAAGTGAAAATTAAAAATAAAGAATTTATTTTAATTATTCATTAGAAAATTTATATTCCCTTTAGGGTTTTCACTTTTTGAAAACCTAATTTCTTTGTTTTATATATCCTTGGATTTTGGAGGTTGTTCAAGTAGGGGAGAAAGGAAAATCAGGTGATGGAGGGTTTTGAAAAGATTGAGAGCATGTTTCTTTGGAGCATTTGTGGATTCTTATTGCTTGGATTTGTGGGTTTGTTCCTCTCATCAGTTACAAAGGTAGGATATTGTTCTTGTTAATCCTAGCTTTCAGATCCCTGTCTTCTATGCATCTGAAAAGCTAGGATCCTTTGTGTGAAGCTTCCTTGATTGATCATTGTGTGGTTTATTGTTTAAAGTTGAAAAAATGTGTTCTTGGATCAATTTTGTGTCTTCATTCATGTTTGCATATCAGATCTGTGCTTGTGGGCATAAAGGGTTTCATTTTATGGCATTAGGTGCAAATGGTTATTAGGGCTTTCAATTTGAAATGAATCAATTTTCAACAATACGCTTAGGGTTTTTGATTTGTAAAAATGTCTTCTTTGATTGAGAAATGATGAAAATTGCCTTCAAACCCTCAGATCTATGAATAAATCACCCTAGAATGAAGAAACCTTGCCTTACCAGGTTCTTGGCTAAAACCTAGATCCCGATCTGTATGAAAATAAGAACAAAAGGGTTATTTGCATGTTTAAAGAAATAAAAGACTCTTCTTGGAAAAAGAAATTAAAATATTAAATTTAGAATGCCTCTTGTTATTATCAGTTTGCATGTAAAATAAAAATAAAATCCCTCTCTATTTATTTAGATCTCTTGTTGAAGGAAAAATACCTTTATTGTTGAAAAATAGGGCTTGGATAATTATCTCTTCGAAAGAAAGTTTTTGCTTATTATCATTGTAGAAAATATTTAATTAAAAAAATATATTGGCTGCTGGAAAAAAATATACAGACTGGTGTATATTTTAATTTAAAAAAAACAAACAAAGGATTTATTATTTATTTGGTTGTTTTAAAAAAAAAATTTAAAAATTAAAACCGATTTGTTTGGGGAAGGCGGGGGCCACCACCTCCCCAGCCCCCCCGCGGGATTGTCTCCGCGCGGTCTCCCACCGCAGTGGGACTACGGGGACCCCCGACACCCACTGTCACAGTGGGGCTGCGGGTTAAGCCGCGATACCCACTGTGTTGTGGGGCCCACGGGTCAGTCCTTTAAGGACTGTGGGGTGGGGCCGAGACCCCCCCAAAACTTGTTTATTTGTTTTTTGTTAATAAATTTAAATTTTGTTAAATTAAATTTATTTTTATTTAAGTTTTAATTATTATTTATTATTTAGAATATAAATATTAATTGAAATTTGTTTAGAGTTTAGTTTATTTAATAATTTAAAATTTGTTTAAATTAAAAGCTATTTAAATTTTAGTTTTTAAACAAAGTTACTTTGAAGGTTTATTAATGCTTATTAATTTTTATTTGTTAATATCAATATTTAATAATAGAATTGTATTATTATTATTTTAATTAATAGGGATTATTAATCAAGGATAATGATTATTATACAATATTTATTACCAATATTAATTCTTGGTAACAATTGTAGGGATGATGTCTATTTTATTAATGTCCTCAGATAGGAATTATTATGTGGATTAGGAAATGGGGATAATTGACAAGGTTGTTAATTTATTCAATCAGGATTTGTCTACAATGTTTTGTTCCGTGTTCTTGATCTGGATATTTTTTGAATATATATAGATGTTCCTATCTCGGTGTTAATCATGGTTAAGCATCGGTCCTCTTGTGTGCAATTTCCTAGATAACTGGTTACTCTAGGTAAACTATGACTGCTAATATGATATGTTAGATAGGTGAATTAGTAGTTTAGCTTGTATATTTGTGTAAATGGGAATTGCTTATTATGATCCAATTTTACACCTATTACAAAAGCTTTGAATGTTATTTAGATGTTTTCTATAACTTTTGCTTGTAATTATAATTGAATTTTAGAAATTATTAATTAGATTAATTTATATAAAGGAAAGCTATAAATTAGTATTTAAAGGCTTAATGTGCATTTTTCATTGGAAATTAAATTATACTGTTGTTAGTAATTTTATCTGATAAGCTAATTTACATAGTGTTACTATAAATGAGTTTATCACTAAAATTTATTACCTTTCTATAATTGTACTCATTATGCAATGATGTGTCTTCTGAGTGACTAATTGAAAATATTGTGTGTTTCTTTCCTGTTTACGATACTATTATGTCTCGGTTGTCTGTTAGGATTAGTTGGTTATCAGGAGGTAAAAACAGAGGTTTTTGGAGTTTCAGTTCTATGATGTTTTATGTGCTTCGGTGCATGTTTATATTGATATCAATTTTGGGTCTCGATCTTTTTACCCAACCTGAGTTGTCTCAACTAGTCCTATGTGATCATGTGATAGTACTTTATGTGGTATTGGTTAATTGAGAATGAATAGTTCTTTTGTGGGCAAGATCCATATTTGAGAGTTATGTTCTTTTGATATTGTTTATGATTCTCTGAGGGTGTATCCCTATATGAGCGAGAATCAGTGATGAGGATTACGATATACCTTTATGATGTTCTTTTGTGAACCTAGGGTAGGTTACCTAGTTGTATAGTAGGAGGTGGCTTGCAATTAATTGTCAGAGCTCACAAGTGGCTGCTAGGATCATTTATTGTAAGTAATTGTAAAAGGTGACAACATAATAATTTATTAGGAGTTTTAGAATAATCTAATAAGATATTAAGCCTCACCCATGATTGAACACTATTATAGGCCAAGATGGAGGATGATTTGATGCTTTCTTCCTCGAGGGGTGTGTGTGGCATAGTTAGTAACTTTATCTATTTGAGAGGTCATTGGCACCGTGTATGGTCACTTGAGTGTCGAGATCCATTGAGAGATTTTTAGGACAAAACTCAAGGGTTAGACGTACATGATGACACCTTCCTATATACATCTTAGGTTATCATACATGTTTTGGTTACCTCTGGTATTCTATAGATTTCCTTATTGTGATTTAGAGAGCTTCTAGGATCTTCCTATGCATTTCTTTATGATGGTTGTATACCTTTGTTGTTTTCCTTCTTGTTGTATACCCGTGTGAGTGGGCCTTTTATTATCTCCTTAGCATGGTGGGAGTGGACCTTTGGTTCCATGCGGTCGGGTGGTAGTGATTCTTATTATCATTGAGATCTGACGTTTGTCTTCATGCTTGGATGATCCTTGTAGCAATTCTTCTTCTATCTTCTTATTCTTCTGGAGACTTGAATAGTTTCATGGATTGTATATTTGTACCATATGTATATGGGTTGATATCCTTTCAAGGATGTATTGTATTGTTATATATTATTGCATACCCTGCGACATGTGCAATGGATGTTGATTCAGTTGTATATGTAGTCTTATTATATGAGATGTATGTTATTGAATTTAGTAGATGCATCCTTTGTGTTAAGTTCTTTATAGTTGTTCTCATGGATTATTTTGCTTAAGTAATTCTACATCAAGCAACCCTTGAGATTTGTAACCTTTTTTGAGTTGTACTTATGTATATGTCATGTTATCTCATGTGTTGCTTCCGCGGTTGTTAACATTATTGTTTATAAACATTTAAAAAAAATTTATTCCGTTAACTTGGTCACATGTTTAGGTTAGTTCTCCTCGGTTCCCTGGCGGGGAATTACAACATGCATGACTAGATTCTTAGAAATTTTTATTGCACTAGTTGATGAGATTAATGGGAAGTATGTACTGAGAGGGGACAGGTGAATCAATACCTCTAAAACTTTTTGTATCCTTTAATCAATTAACCTTTGCAATCAATTGTATATCCATTCAATCTGATCTATACTATCTTGATGTGATTTATATCAATTCATAACATTAACATACATGTGAATTATTCATAGAAGCATTCATGAAAGTAATTGACACATAAAACAAGATATGATATCGCAGAAAACTCCTGTTAGAAAGTAAAAACTGTGGTGGGGATGACACCCACAATACTTTACTATCTATAGATTGGAAGGGGCCCGTTAAGGCTTACAATTTGATCACTTCTGATGATCTACCCTGTTAGGAGTATCGGTGGAGACCGTTTAAAGTCTACTCTGTTAAGAGCTTTAGCTATATTGTTAAGTGTGCACTTGGTTAAGAGATTTGATGTTGAACTGTTAAATCCACCTTCCTTGAAAGGATTTTTATACTTTTCTCCACTTGTTAGAATGATAGAAAATTAAAAATTGACCTGGTAAATAAAATCTCCTATTGCTGATACAGATCCAATTTAATTTACATAAAAAATATTATCACCTAATTTTGATTGGTTAATACCTCTGATTATCGGTTTCCTCTGTTCCTTATTCTGATAACCAAATCCTCCTTTTACTGTTCTTTTTCTTGAAACTCTCAATCTAATCCATAGATGTGTTCATTATGTTCACCTCTCTCTTTTATCTTCTCACATCCATAATGAATTATTGCATCATCTATTTATAGATAGATTGACTTCATCAATTTTTGATAAAAACAATGTTAACTCTAAGATCAGGTTTACAAATTGTACCTAGATCTCCTAGTCTATGTATTTTAAATCAGTTAGACTAATTAAAGCACTTACATTAATGTTTCTTGTCCCTAAAAAAATATATTTAAAATAAATAGATATCCTATAAATAGAATAAACTTGATTTATCTGACGTGGAAGTTAGATCCACTTTTTGTGGGTTGCAACTGACTTTTGGTTCTGTCTGTCGGTCATGCTTGACTGTCCTTCGGTTTTATTTTTTCAGTTGCACTTAATCTATCTTTTTAGTCTGCATTGTATCTTGCATGTCGTGTTCCTTCGTCAAGTTCATCTTTGTCTTTCTGTCTTTACATTTTTTGTTTACACACTGAGTTGTGCTGTCGGTCTTCTATGTACTTAGTCATCTTTAGTGATCTCTATCATCTGATTTTCAGTTTGGTCTTGTTTGTCTTCCAATGTAGGCTTACCAAAAGTGTTATTTGTATACTAATGGCAAATTAATGTCATCACTATTGTTATCACAGTAGATAATTACTGGTTCAAGAATCTTCATATTCATACCTTCTAGCAATTGTTTGATCCATGCAATATTTGAGCAATTTGCAGAAGCAACCACATACTCTACTTCTACAGTAGCTTGAGAGATGTATCCTTTTTTCTTGCTTATCCATGTGACAAGTCTATCACCCATGAAGAATGCTCCTCCAATTGTGCTCTTTCGGTCATCAATGTTTCCATCCCAATCAACATCTGTATAGACTTGTAGCTCAAATTTTCCTTCTCTTTTATACCATAAACCATAGTCCTCAGTGTTCTTCAGATATCTCAGAATTCTTTTGATAACAGTCACAGGTGATTCTTTGGGATTAGTAGAGAATCTTGCAACTATCCCCACTGCATGTGTTATATTTGATCTGGTGTGAACAACGTACATAATTTTTCCAATCATTGATCTATATAAGGTTTGGTTTACCTCATTGGATTTATCTTCTTTTGTCAGCTTACATCCAGTAGCCATAGGTGTTCCAACTGGTTTGGAATATTCCCTCTTGAATATATTCAACACTTCTTTGATGTATTTGGATTGAGTGATGTATATGCCTACATCTTGTTGAAGAATTAGTAGACCAAGAAATAATTTGATCTCCCCAAACATAGACATTTCAAACTCTTTGCTCATTTCATTAGCAAAGGATTTGCATAACAATTCATTTCCCCCAAAAATGATATCATCAACAAAAATTTCAGCAATCAGGATATTACCATCAGTATCTTCCTTTAAGTATAGATTGATATTTTCACTTGTACTAAAAAATTTTATGCTAATGAGATAGGAGTGAAGTCTTTCATACAAGGTTCTAGGTGCTTGTTTTAATCCATACAAGGCTTTGTGTAGTCTACATACCATGTTTCTCTTGTCTGGATCAACAAACCCTTCTGGTTGTTCAATGTATACCACTTCTTCAAGTATTCCATTTAGAAATGCAGATTTGACATCCATCTGGTATACCTTGAATCCTTTGAACGCAGCATAAGAAAGTAATATTATAACTCCTTCTAGTCTAACAACGGGTGCAAAGGTTTCACCATAATCAATACCTTCTTGTGCATATCCCTTGCATACTAATCTTGCTTTGTTACTAGTGACTTCTCCATTCTCATTCAGCTTGTTTCTAAATATCCATTTGGTACCGATGACATTCTTGTCATCTGGTCTCGGTACTAGTGTCCATGTACTATTCTTCTCTATCTGTTATATTTCTTCATTCATAACACTGACCCATTCTTCATTTTCAAGTGCATTGTAAATATTTTTAGGCTCAAAATCACAAAGTAAACATCTTGTGTTCAGTGACTTACTTCTTGTTCTTGTTCTAGCCTTCTTGTCTCCTATGATTTGATTCTGTGGATGATGTCTTTCGACATACTTGGCAATTTTTGGTTTAGCTCTTTGTTCATTATTCTGATCAGCTTCTTAACCTTCATTCTGATCTCCATCGCTTGGAACATCATCTTGAGGATTTTCCTAATTTTTGGTAATTGTAGCCTGATGCTCGGTTTCAATGTTCTGATGCTCAGGTGTGATACATTGTTGTTCAGGTAGAGTGTAAGGTTCTGTATAAATAAACCTATTGTAGTCCTCTAGTTCCTTTTTTCTTTCTTTATCATTCTTTCCTACAAATTCATCTATTTTCACATTTGCACTTTTAATATTTTGTTAGATGACTTGTTAAGACATTTATAAGCCTTGCTTCTGGTTGAATAACCTAAGAAGATACCTTCTTCACTTTTGCAGTCAATTTTTCCATTTCTTTCATCCTTCAAAATATAACATTGACTACCAAAGATTCTGAAGTAACTTACATTGGGTGTATAACCATACCAAAGTTCATAGGGTGTCTTCTTTGTGTCCTTCTTCAATTGTACTCTATTTAATGTCTAGACAACAGTACTGACAACTTCCCTCAAAAAAATTTGAGTGATGCTTTTCTCAATCATCAATGTTCTTGCACAGTCAACAATTGATTTGTTTCTCCTTTCAGCAATTCCATTTTGTTGTGGTGTCCTCGGTGCAGGAACCTGTCTTTTAATTCCATGCTCGTTGCAATAGTTAGCGAATTCTTCTGAAGTAAATTCCCCTCCTCTATATGACCTTAAGCATTTCAATTTATTTTCACTTTATTTTTCTAGCATAGCCTTGTACCATTTAAACATCTTGAATGCTTCTGATTTATCTTCTAAAAAAATGGCTGTCATTATTCTAGAATAATCATCAACAAAGAGAATAAAATACCTATCTCCATAGTATCTCTTTGTCCTCATGGGTCCACATAGATCTGTATGGACTAATTCTAGAATTGCATTAGATGTATGTGTTTTACTCTTGAAACTAGACTTTGTCATCTTACCTTTTTGACAATTCTTGCACATGATATGCTCAGGCTTAGTCATTGTAGGTAAGCCTCTGACATTCCTTTTGTTTCTTATCTTTATCATGTTGTCAAAGTTCACATGACACAATATTTTGTGCCACAACCATATGTCTTCATTTCTATCCATCAAACAAATGGTTTTAATGTCATCAAAATAGAAAAGGTTACCTTTTGTCTACTCACTGGTACTAATCAACTTCCTGATTCATTGAAGATCTTTGCCTTCTTATTTTCAAATGCTACTCTATGACTTGAATTGTTCAGCTGTGAAACACTTAACAAATTGTAATTTAGTCATTTTACCTAGTAAGCATTTTCACATGTAATCAGGTTATTCAACATTATGGTTCTTTTACCTTCAACTGGACAAGGTGTGTCATTTCCCATTCTCACTGAACCACCATTATAGTATTCAAAAGTCTCAAAAATTTTTTTATCACCGGTTATATGGTGAGTGTAGCCACTATCTACATGACCCAGACATCATTTTTACTAACTTTAGATATGAGTGCAATTTCTACATACCTTTCTTCATCTTCATTTGAATCATCCTTCATGGCTACAAATACCATCTCGATGTCTTCTTCTAATTCAGTGTCAGTGTCATCAGCTCTGTTCTCAGCTAGGTAACAAGTATTCTTCCCTTGGTCCTTGTATTCTTGGGTATCTCTCTCGTCAGATTGTCAGTTTCTTCGGTAATCCCTATTATTACTTCTATCAAACTTCTTCTCATATGATCTGTCATTTCCTCTGTCATCTTTTCTTCAGTTTGGACATCTTTCAGCAAAGTGTCCAACCTCTTTACAATTGAAACATACAAGTGGTAACTTACCTTTATATTTACCTTTGCCTCTCTGCAATCTTCTAGTCATTAGTGCTTCAATGGTATCAAGTCCTTGATCTTCATTATCATTTTCACTATCATTTCTAATAGCATATCTATGACTTGAATTACTTATCTTTAAAGAAGATTTGAATGCAGATTCTACAAATGGTAAGACACTATTATAAAAGTTATTCATCTCAAATGAAATTATTCTTCCAATCAGACTATCTAGAGTAACTGTATTGTTTGCAACTGCTCTCATTTATTGAATATCAGAAACTCTAATATCATAAATATGCAATAAGGTTCTTAAGATTTTTCTTAGCACTGTCTCCTCTTCAAGTACACCTCCAAATCCTTGGATAGCATTTACTACCTCTTTGATTCTGTAGCTATGCTGAGTAATGTTTTCTCCTTCTTTCATCCTTAGGTCATCAAAACTCCCTCTTAGGATTTCTACCTTTTCTCTTAGCACATTAGCATCTCCTCCATGTACTAGCTTCAACTTATACCACATTTTCTTTGCAAAGGTGCAGGTTTTGACATCTTCAAAATCAGAATTGGAGAGTGGTGATGCAAGTTCTATCATCATGCAATTATGCTCATGCTTAACTCTTAATTAATTAATAGTGTGAGATCCTGTAGGCAACACATATTCAACATCTAAGTATTGTACAATATCATTTCCAATACCTGATAGGTGGAGTCTTCTTCTACTTTTCCATGATGCAAAGTTGTCTTTATTCAACTTGGGCACATCTCATCTGTTCATCTTGTGATCTTTTGCTTGAGTTTTTAAACTCCCTTTCTAAGCACACAAGCTCTGATACCAATTGTTAGTAATAAATGAGATGGGGGTTGGGGGGGGGCTGAATTAGTGGACTAAAAAATATTCTAATAATCAAACCTTAAAACTTAGTACCACAATATTAAGCCTCTAGTTATATTCAGTCCTATAAGATGAATGCCTTCAAATATGTTTATCAAATTACTACTGCTCGAAATGATTTTTTAAAGCTCTTGTTGTATGTTTACTGAATAGCAGTCTTTTAATTTACCAAAAGACAATAAATTATCTACAGTATACCGATCAATCCAATTAAGCTATGTGTAATGCAAAATACTAAAGTAATGACTCATAAACACATTGACACATCAATTTTTAACATGGAAACCTTGTTAAGGAAAAAACCACTTGGGAATGGTAACCCACAATTTTCACTCTTCTAAAGTCAGCTCGGTGAAGAGCCAACCCTGTTAAAGGTTACAAACACACTGTTAGGTGTGACCTTGTTAGAGGATTTAAAAGTTTAGTCTATCACTTGATATCGTGCAACTCTATGGTACCTTCATTGTCCAAACTCTTCTAGTTTGTCAAATGGTATCTGGCATCTCTATGCTATCTTCATGATCAAATTTTTTGATACTCTTTTGGATGTATCTCAATATAGAAAGGATATTTAAATCCATCTCAGTTAAGAGACTTTCTGAATCAGTGGTTAAACTGAAATAGTATGATATGTTCACATATACAACTTATACTTGCAGATTTTCAGATCTATTGTAATCTCATAAAATAATCCGATCAATATATCTATGTTTATATCTTTGCTCCACTTTGATTCTGCTCTATGATGTTGTGCTTTGTTTCTTGATGTCCACAGAAAACTTTAGCTCTTACCTTAGCTTGATTGATCAGGACTGTATAAAGTTTCTCTTCATCAGTTTCTCTTCAACATCTTCTTTTCATCTATTCACCCACACAATTTGTAATGAATTGAGTTGTCTCTTTATAGACATGATATCACCGTTGTTAGGTTTTTGATTTTCTTTATCTTGGCATGATCCACGATCTTAGCCAATTAGATTTAAAGAAAAACTCCTATTTTATCTTGTAGAGATCTTCTTGCCAACTAGAAAAAAAAACTTTAAATCCTTCACTTATCTCTAGCTTATCTAAATAATTATAACTACTAGTTAAGTCTATATTTAGCTCTACCAGCTAGATATTTTATTATTTCTGAACTCAAGTTATTATCAGTGTTCTAACTCTTTGTGTAATGCCCTGCTAGGGAACCCAAGAGAGATTAACCTAAAATATGTCACTATGTGTGCTGAATAATTTTTTTTTTTAAGTTAACATAAAGAAACATACATTCATGCGGAAGCAATTACCATTTATACACATGTCTTACACTCACATATATTACATGACTCAAGGGTCCCATGATGTTGAATTACTTAAAGCAAAACACAACTATCAATATAATAAAAGATTCCATCTGATTAATCATATCAAGTAGAACTTACATAACCATAAATACAATCCTCATGGATAACCATGAAACCACCATACACTAACATCCACTGCACATGCCGCAGGGTATGTAGTAATCACACTAAACTACTTACTATTACAACTTCCAGATTAGGTATCACATGCGATACTCTAATACAAGATATACAATAATCAAATTACATAATAAATGATGAAGGAACATAAAGAGCTCATCTACAAAGAAACATCAAGCACCTGGTACAAGGACGTCGAATCTCAATGGATAAAGAATCACTACCACCCATCCATGTGGAACCACAAAGGTCTACCCCACCTGCTGAGGAGATAACAACAGATCCCAATCGGATATCCAAAACCAACAAGGCATAACCACTAAGCAAGGGATCCTAATAGCTCTCTAATCTGATGTACTAATCATCATAAAAGGTAAGACTCACTAATCCAGAGGCAACTGACAATGTAAGAAATCTAGCATGTGTAAAGGAAGGTGTCATCATGTACGTCTACCCTTAAGTTTAGCCCAGATAATCACAATGGATTTCGGCACCTAAGTGACCATACATAGAGCTAATGTCCTCTCATACTGACAAGGCCCACTAACTATGTTAGGTACCTCGTAGGGCAACTAACATCTTCTCCAAAACCATCTTAGCCTATACTAGCACTCAAGCATGGGTGAGGGAACATCTTATTAATTCATTTTAATCTCTCAATATGTCTTTAGTTATCACTTATTAAGAAACTCCACAATAAGCAATCCAGTAGTCTCTTACGGACACAAAACTTATTGCAAGCCACTTCCTACTACGCATCTAGGTAACCTACCCTAGGCTCAGAGATCCTAACAGATCTAGCATAGGTCACAACCCTAGTATACCCCAAATCGGTATCCCATACAACAGGAACGGACACATAGGTACACTAGCAGATTCATAATCGAAAGGGTCATCATGGTCAGTTTAGGGCAATAGCATAGAAAACACAAGCCATAAAGTAACAGAAATATAATTACACCCCCCAGCCTCTGTATACATCCTAAGTCGTCTAATGTCCCAGATAACAACATATACAAGCACAAGAGATCCATAGGATGCATAGAAACCAAAATGTCTTAAAAGACTGAAAAATGAACTATAAGCATATAAACATTTATAGACAATTCAACTGAAAATATAACTAAATCCAGAATCTAATAAAAACCACAATTTATTAAATTCAACTAATTATCATTTCTCTTTCTATTCCAAATACACACATTATAAATCAAAAATAATATAAATTATTCCAATTATGAATTGATTATAACATGCAACAATTAAATCCTAATTAAGTATAATGTAGATTAATTAGTTATAAATTAACTACAACATACATTAATCATATTTAAATCCACTATATTTCTAACCAATTTAAAAACTCATAAAATAAGTTACTTAAAATTAATCACCGTAAATTAATTAAAATTAATAGTAAATACTTTAAAAAAACTCATAATTAAAATATATTAATAAAGCTTTATTAATAAATTTAATATTAATAAAACATTTATTAATAAACTAAGTATATATTAATTAAAAAAAATACCATATATATATATATATAAAGAATTAAACTAAATATATAAATTAATTACAAATTAAACTAAAGTAAAAAAAACCGATTCTTAAAAAAATAACAAATTAAATTAAATCTAAAACTTTTTTTAAAAAGTTTAGAAAGTTTTGTTTTTAACAAAACTAAATAAAGAAAAGCAAACAAAGTGGGGGGAGCCCACGCGGTTTCCCTTCCCCCTGCGCATGGTTATAGGAGTAGTGGGGGACCACAGCCCACCCTCCCATATAAATATAGGGTGGCGCTAGTATTAAGGGGGTTGGTGGGGATGGGGTCCCACCACCCCTTCCAATATAATTTTGTTTTAATTTTTTTTTTAAAACCTTTTCATATTGCGTTTTTTGAAAAAACATATTCCCCCCTAATTTTTTTAATATCTTATTTTTTGGAAATTCTGAAAATACGGAAATTGAGAAAGGATTAATTTTCTTTTTTCTTTTTTTTTTTTGTTTCTCTTTGTTATGCAATTTCACTTTCGTCTTTTAGTGTTTTGTCTTTTCTCAAATTTTTTTTAATTTTTTTTTTTTTTTACACTAGTCTTATCAAAATAGAGAGAGTTGATTTTTTTTCAATTTATTTAAATTTTAACAATAGGATTACATAGAACCAAATATTTAATTTTTTTCTATAGTTAGGACTATAGAGAGAATTGATTTTTTTTTCGATTTCTAAGAGAATTAGAAGAGATCTACTCACGAAATTTCGACAGTATGACTACAATATGCTAAGAAATACATAATCGTGAAAATGATAAATCCAAGTTTCCCATAAACCCCAAAATCTCCAAAACATTAAGCATCCATAAATTTAATTTTCTCCTATAGTATAAACTATACAATGAGTTTAATTTTTATTTTCTAAGAGATCTAGAGGGAATTTCTTCCTGAAATTTTGACAGCATAACCCTACGATGTTGGGATTATAGAAAATGATAGAAAAATAGATCTAGGGTTTCTAGAAACACCTGAAAACATAGAAAACATCCATAATCCATTTAAAGGCCAAATTTAAGGACATGCATTAAAACAACGCAGAAAACCTTAGAACTACGAAATTGAATCCATAAAAGGCAAATGAAACCTACCTTTAATCCAATGCAAGAAACAGAAGAATGTAGCTTGGAGGATGAAAGTAGATCTGAAACCCTTAAGCCCAATTCAACCACAGATCTGTCACAATGTAGATCCAAACACACACACACACACACAAGCAATAGAAAATCCTGAAACTTTGAAGAAACCAAGATCTACAACAATCCACAATTCTTCAAAACCCCAAAATCACCAAGAGCTCTCCAATTCTCAAAAACCTGTTATGAGAGAATGAATGACCAATTCCCCCTAAAGAGATTCAAATTCCCCAAAACATGCAAAGGTGAATGACAACTCCCAAG
>MU227596.1:1028922-1039903 GCA_018584345.1 Thuja plicata | reverse complement strand
CTGTGCCAAACAAATCTGAAAACTTGCCCCAAATGGCCCTAGGAGTGGTCAAACCATCCAAGTGAAATAGGAGACTGTCTGAGATGTTCAGTGCAATCAAGCCCATGGCTTCATCCATCTTATTCCTCTGTTGTAGAAGCTCAAAAGGCCACTGTAGGATAGGTTGGTGTTCATCTAGACATGACCATAAGCCACGTGACATGAGTAGCCTGGTCATGTGTGCTTTCCAAGTGTGGTAATTATGTGGTGTAAGCCGGGCCACAGATGGGTCCGACATTGAGAGAAAGAAAGACGAAAGTAGAAGGGTCAATTTCTGAAAGTAAATGACAGAAAGAAAATGCACCCCCCCACAAAGTAGAATTCTAACCCCCGTACAGCAAGTAATCAACCATTGAAAGTACAAACAAAAACTAGAGAAAAACCTGGAAACTAGATGCAGAGCAGGAGGGAAAATGAAGCCTCTACTTCAACGCTGAAAACAGGTACTCAAACAGCTGAATCAGCTAACGAAACTTGCACCATCGCGTCCGTCTCGGAAACACCTTTCCAGCGATATTTCATTTTCCAAAAAATGATACCGTATGCTCAAGATATGGTCAAAAAACTAACTGCCCCTCCAAAAAACAACTCTCTGGAAAAACACAGAGACGTGCTTAAATTTGACGGGCGTTTGGCCGTCACAGGTACGGTTGCCAGAAAATATTTTACCGGCCGCCGGAAAATTTGAAACTCGCCGGGAAATTTAAAAACCTGCCAGAAAATTAAAACCCGGCAGATGACGTCAGATGATGTCACCTGCGTCTGCCGCGAGTGGCAGGCCGGTGGCCGGGTAGCGGCTCCACCGGCTGCGGTGGCTCCCTGGTGGAGCGGGGGCGGGGCCCGGGCCGAGCGCGGGTGGCAGCCGGGCGGCGGATGGCCGCGGCAGCGCGGCGGGGGCGCGCTGGTGGCGCGCTGCCCTGTAGCCGCTGCGGGTGGCGTGCTGGCGGCAGCGCCCGTGTACGCCCAAAACGCACGTTTTTTAACGTTTTTCGAGATTTTTTTCTCGATTTTCAAGCCGTATGGCCCTAGTAGGCTTGATATTTTTCCCTGGGGTCACGGAGGCCAAACGAGGTCGAGTTTTATGTGATTTCAACTCTCCCGGGCCTTCTAAACGCAATGGCGGCGTCCGATTCTACTCAATCTGCTCCAGAAGCTCGTGCCTCCTTCAAAGTGACAGAAAACCCTAGAAACAAGTTGTGGCTGTCGTCTTCGAATCCAGGCTTCAAGAACTTCAACCTCGGCAGCGGCAGGGTGGCTCTGATACCATGTAGGATTTCACAAATGTGCAAATCCACAGAAAACCAATGATCACCTGCAAGCAAAATACCAGAAGTTGTAGAACAACCTGTGAGAGAGAGAGAGCTAGGGTTTTGAGAATCTCAACGGAGTGAGAGTAAAAATGTATTTCTCAAAAGAATAAACAATAATTACAAAAAAGCGGCTTATAAGGTGAGAAACCCTAAAGCCGGAGAAAGCTAGGTTTGTGCATTTAATAATTAATAAACATATTAATTATTATGCACCTAAATGACAAGCTTAAGTGAAATAGAATAATAGTGACCTTTAATAATTAAATCAGATAGACTTAATTATAAAGGTAAATATACTATTACTCTAACAGGGGGGCGTGAATTAGTGGCCTAAAAAATATTCCAATAATCAACCCTTAAAACTTAGTACCATAATATTAAGCCTCTAGTTATCTTCAGTCCTATAAGATGAATGCCTTCAAATATTTTTATCAAATTACTACTGCTCAGAATGCTTCGTTAAACCTCTTGCTGTATGTTTACCAAATAGCAGTCTGTTAATTTACCGAAAGATAGTAAATTATCTAGAGTATACCAATCAATCTAGTTAAGCTATGTGTAATGCAAAACACTAAAGTTATGACTCATAAACACATTGACACATGAATTTTTAACGTGGAAATGTTGTTAAGGGAAAAATCACTTGGGACCGGTAACCCAAAATTTTCAATCTTCTGAAGTGAGCTCGGTGAAGAGCCAACCTTGTTAAAGGTTACAAACACACTATTAGGTGTGACCTTGTTAGAGGATCTAAGAGTTTAGTCTATCACTTGATATTGGGCATCTCTATGCTACCTTCCTTGTCCAAACTCTTCTGGTTTGTCAAATGATATCTGGCATCTCTATGCTATCTTCATGATCAAAATTTTTGATACTCCTTGGGATGTATCTCAATATAGAAAGGATCTTTAAATCCTTCTCGGTTAAGAGACTTTCTGAATCAATGGTTCAACTGAAACAGTTATACTTGCAGATTTTCAAATCTATAGTAATATCATAAACTAATTTGGTCAATATATCTCTGTTTATACCTTTTCTCCACTTTGATTCTGCTTGGTGATGTTGTTCTCTATTGCTTGATGTCCGTAGAAAACTTTAGCTCTTTCCTTAGCTTGATAGACTAGGACTATATGAAGTTTCTCTTCATCAGTTTCTCTTCAACATCCTCTTTTCATCTATTCACCCACACAATTCATAATGAATTGAGTTGTCTCTTTATAGACATGATATCACCGTTATTAGGTTCTTTATTTTCTTGATCTTGGCGTGATCCACAATCTTAGCCAATTAGATTTAAATAAAAACTCCTATTTTCTCTCGCAGAGATCTTCTTGCCAAATGGAAAAAACAACTTTAAATCCTTCACTTATCTCTGGTTTATCTTATCGATGAAAACAATGATAACTACCAGTTAAGTCTATATTTAGCTTTTCCAACTAGATATTTATTTATTTCTGAACTCAAGTTATTATCGGTGTTCTAACTCTTTCATAGCTTCGGTTAACACTCCAGTTCTCCTCAGGCTTCTCCATTTGTTTACACTATGTTTCTGGCCATCGGTTATGCTTGATTCTGCTCGTCGTTAATGCTCATTGGTGTTCTTGCTCGGGCATCACTCTGACTTGACTTTCGGTGATATTTGTCCATTGGGTTCCATTGTCCTTCAGTGTTTGAAGTCACATAGTGAATGCTTGTCTTTTATGCATTACTGAAAACATAATCTTTCTCTCTCTGATTCTGTAAAGTCTTTGACACTTTGATTATAACTGATTAGATTATATCAAGTTGACATCAATGACAATAAAATCCATTAACTGATTTAATGTCTTGCATTATCCTTCTATATTTCAGTGATCAACTTAACATCTTCAAACATTCAATTAGTTACATGTCATCAATCTCTCTCTTTGGCATTGATGACAACATAGTATATTATCATAATATACTATCACTAATACATTATGAAATATACAATTTCATCAAGCTTTCCTAATGTAACTATTACAAATGTCTAGAATCTTCTGTCTTTTCTCTAATATGTGCTCTTCCTTGATTGTTCCTCTTCTTGATAATATCTTTTTCCTTTGAAAACAATCTTTCTCTTTGTATGAACTCTCTCTCTTTGTTACATCTCTCCCTTAGATGGATATTTCATATGTAATCAATTTCTCTCCCTTAGAATATTGATTAACTCTTCCTTCTGATTCTCAGGAACTTTATTTCATGGATAATGATATAATCTTTTCTGATCAATGAGATAACCTCTCCCTTATTATGATGAAATAATCTCTCCCTTTATGACAATGAGATCATCTCTCCCTTTATATCATCTCTCTTTATATGATAATGGAATCATCTCTCCCTTTGACAACAATGCCAAACAAAATAATCATCTATATCATGTTTCATCCCTTTACATAATATATTCCTTGAATTTCCCTATCCATGAGCAATACACTATTTTGATTTTCAATGCAGATTTGTACCTTACTATGTACAAATGTATATGTTGTTGTTCATCACTTGTGTTTGCATCAACATTACTAACCTTCAATTTTGGTATAGGTTGATGCAACCTCCTAGTCAACTTACTGACCGATAGACAATAGTTGGACCCCTAGTCTCTTTCCCATGTACTCAAATGTATCCTTTGATAATGGCTTGGTGAATATCTCAACTAGTTGTTCCTTTGATTGAACATATTCCAGTGTCACTTCTTTTGCTTGCACTTGTTCTCTTAGATAGTGATACTTGATAGCAATATGCTTAGTCTTAGTGTATGCACCCTAAAATGGTCGCCTAGACCTTGAGCCCCATTTATCAATTTATCAAATTCCTGAATTAATGCTTTGTAACATTTTCAATTCAAATCAATTTCCTTGATCAAATCGTAATTAATTTAATTATTTCAAAATTTCCTAAGGTTTGATCATTTTTTCAATAATATTATTTAATTAAAAGAAAACATCTCTTTTTATTAAATGAAATAATCTTATTTAAATAAAGAAAACATCTCTTAAATAAAATAATCTTATTTAATTAAAATATTCCTTTTTAATTAAATGATTTTATCTTATTTAATTAATATCCCTTTTTTAATTAAATTATCTTATCTTATTTAATTAAAATAAAATTCCTCTTTTAAATAAATAAAATCCTCACTTAAAGCTCTTTTTTTGATAAAAAAGGAAATAAATCAAATAAAAATAATAATAAATAAAAAACCTTTTTTTCTCTACATCTTCCTAAGTGGTGGGCTTTTTGCCTCTTAATCATAGCCCTTTGATCTTTCCTTTTGAAGATTTAAAGCACATGGATCAACCAAGATTTAATCTCCACCATTGCTTTATTTTCCTTTTTTTTTTACCTCTTAATCTCCACCGTCCATTGCTCTTTATAAGGTAGCCTCTCCTTCTCATTTGCATAATCAAAAAACACACATTCTTTAGTTTATTGTTATGCTGCAGGATTGGAGAGCAATTTTGGAGGAGATTTTGAGCACTTGAGCTTGGATATTGCAACTTCTCTCTTCTTGTCTTATTCTCTCATGCATTCATGGCAATTCATTTAGATTAATTTTGCATTTGCATTTTAGATTAAACTCATATTTTATTTCATAGATTAATTTTGCATTTGTATTTCCTTTTATAGAATAATCATGCATTGTTATCATATAGATCAATTCCATTATCATATAGACAAAATCATGTATTATCATATAGAATCTCTCGTTTTATGGTGTACTTGCAGGGGCACAAACTAGGTCAATCTAAGGGCCTCCATCACAAACTCTTGCACTCCATGAATAAAGAGCTATGAGTTTCCATTTGAGACCTCATTCTTGAGTGATCTTGGATATAATGATTCATAGAAGTGTGACACATTTTTGGCGCCCACCGTGGGGCAGAACATCTATTTTTTTTATCACATTCAAAAATTCCTTCTATCTTCTATCTATTATTCTCTTAGTGTCTTTTAAGCTCTCCTTTTGAGCAAAATCTGACTGCACCATTGTGTCCGGAACATCATTTCGGTTGAAAATGACTGTAAACATGCCTATACTTGTCAAAAGTTGAATCTGTGGCAAAAATATTTTGCCCAAGGAGGCCGTAGAACCCGTTGCATGGAAATCGAGGCAGATATCAGATTTTTCTGCATGTAGCCTAAGGCAGATTTTTTGAAAAAAATCTAGAAAAAAAAATCAATTTTTTTAACTATGTTAAATTTGACAGCCATATGACTATCAAAATCTGGGCCTTCTGTGACGGCCCCCAACCCATCAATTTTAATGCCACAGTCTGCTGACGTTAGCAGGGTTTGAAAAGTCTTTGCCTTCACCATTGGAGTTTTTGAAATTGTAGTCTAACTTCAAATGATCATATCTTTCTCATTTTAGGTCCAAATTGAGTATAATTTTTATTTTATTTTGGGTAGAATTGTCTGAAAATTTTTGGGTTGTTCTTAGTTTCTAGATTTGAGTCACAAATTTATCAAAAATTGCAGGTTTCGATCATTGTACCTGTCTAATCCTCTATTTTACAGCTTCCAAAGCCTCGTACGGGCTCATACAGTAACATTTTTTAGTGAAATTTTTTTTGAAAGTGCGTGATTTTTCATCTACTTTGTAAATATGCAATCTGACTTCTAATTTTATTATTTTTTAAAGTTGACTAATCTTTGGCTTTGTTTTTCTTGATGCTTATCCTTGATTATGGCCAAACAGTGGTTTGCATGACGTTGAAAAAGAAGACTCAAACAAAGACTACTAACGAATCATCTTGCAGGTTGCCCTGATTGATAGCGCGCTAAACATTGTGCTTGCATTTTGTTTTATTAAAATAGGAACCCACATGGAAGAATTCTAAAATGAAATTCTATTTGGTATTTTTAGGAATGATAATAATGTCAGGAAACTATGCTCTCACCCTTTTGGGATGATCAGAAATCCAGAAACATTATTGTCATTTTCTTATGTGTTTGAAGTGTCTTTTAGATTGTAATCCTAAGAATTAAATGAACGTATCCTCTCCCCTTGCCTTTGTGGCTCTTGGGTGTAAGAGAAACTCATATAATTATTTTAACGTGGCTACCTCCCGAGTGCTTTAATAGAACCAGTGAGAGTGGATTGCCTAACCGGTAATAGGCTAAAGTCAAGCCCTTCCGAACCGGTATATAAAAATGTCATTCTGATTAGTCTCAGAGTGGACAGGTGTGAATTCATTGTGGCAACCAAAATCTCCTCTAGTACCCTAGTGGTGCATTAAATTCCCTATATTGTTAAGGTGAAAACCTTTCTTTGAAAGGATTGGGAGAGACCCCTTAATTGGGAAAATGACTTGATAACAACCACCTGAACGGATGCCTTGACTACAAACTTTCTTTTAGTGACCAAAAACCTTCTATTTGTTGGTGCGAAAGGTTAGAGACTGACTAAGATGTCCCACATTTTAATGGCTCTTAGTAGAGACAACAGTCCTTTGGAAAGAAATTCTTTTGGGATTCAAAGCTTGGTGTGCCTGAGAAGTGAGTGCACATGTAAGGAGGAGCCTGTGCCTCCAAGCTTCTAAGTTGTCCGCTATGAGTAAGCGTGGTTGAACTTCAATTCAAGTGAGAATTAAATAGATATTGTCCTAGCTTACTCTCTCTATTTGTTACATCTCTCCCTTAGATGGATATTTCATATGTAATCAATTTCTCTCCTTTAGAATATTGATTAACTCTTCCTTCTGATTCTCAGGAACTTTATTTCATGGATAATGATATAATCTTTTCTGATCAATGAGATAACCTCTCCCTTATTATGATGAAATAATCTCTCCCTTTATGACAATGAGATCATCTCTCCCTTTATATCATCTCTCTCTTTATATGATAATGGAATCATCTCTCCCTTTGACAACAATGCCAAACAAAATAATCATCTATATCATGTTTCATCCGTTTACATAATATATTCCTTGAATTTCCCTATCCATGAGCAATACACTATTCTGATTTTAAGTGCAGATTTGTACCATACTATGTACAGATGTATCTATTGTTGTTCATCACTTGTGTTTGCATCAACATTACTAATCTTCAATTTTGGTATAGGTTGATGCAACCTCCTAGTCAGCTTACTAATCGATAGACAAGGGTTGGACCCCTAGTCTCTGTCCCAGGTACTCAAATGTATCCTTCGGTAATGGCTTAGTGAATATGTTAGCTAGCTATTCCTTTGATTGAACATATTCTAGTGTCACTGCTTTTGCTTGCACTTGTTCTCTCAAATAGTGATACTTGATAGCAATATTCTTAGTCTTAGTGTATGCACCCTAAAATGGTCGCCTAGACTTTGAGCCCCATTTATCAAATTTTTCAATCAATGCTTTGCGACATTTTCAATTCAAATCAATTTCTTTGATCAAATCATAATTAATTTAATTATTTCAATATTTCCTAAGGTTTGATCATTTTTTCAATAATATTATTTAATTAAAAGAAAACATCTCTTTTTATTAAATGAAATAATCTTATTTAAATAGAGAAAATATCTCCTAAATGAAATAATCTTATTTAATTAAAATATCCCTTTTTAATTAAATGATTTTATCTTATTTAATTAATATCCCTCTTTTAATTAAATAATCTTATCTTATTTAATTAAAAGAAAATTCCTCATTTAAATAAATAAAATTCCCACTTAAAGCTCTCTTTTTGATAAAAAATGAAATAAATCAAATAAAAATAATAATAAATAAAAATCCTTTTTTCTCTACATCTTCCTAAGTGGTGGGTTTTTTGCCTCTTAATCATAGCCCTTTGATCTTTCCTTTTGAAGATTTAAAGCACATGGATCAACCAAGATTTAATCTCCACCATTGCTTTTTTTTCCTTTTTTTTTTACCTCTTAGTCTCCACCGTCCATTGCTCTTTATAAGGTAGCCTCTCCTTCTCATTTGCATAATCAAAAAACACACACATTCTTTAGTTTATTGTTATGTTGCAAGATTGGAGAGCAATTTTAGAGGAGATTTTGAGCACTTGAGCCTAGATATTGCAACTTCTCTGTTCTTGTCTTCTTCTCTCATGCATTCATGGCAATCCATTTAGATTAATTTTGCATTTGCATTTTAGATTAAAATCATATTTTTTTTCATAGATTAATTTTGCATTTGTATCTCCTTTTATAGAATAATCATGCATTGTTATCATATAGATCAATTCCATTATCATATAGACAAAATCATGCATTATCATATAGAATCTCTCATTTTATGGTGTACTTGCAGGAGCACAAACTAGGTCAATCTAAGGGCCTCCATCACAAATTCTTGCACTCCATGAATAGAGAGCTATGAGTTGCCATTTGAGACCTCATTCTTGAGTGATCTTGGATATAATGATTCATAGAAGTGTGACACATTTTTAGCACATATTTTTGGCACCCACCGTGGGGTAGAACATCTATTTCTGTCAACACATTTAAAAATTCCTTCTATCTTCTATCTATTATTCTCTAGTATCTTTTAAGCTCTCCTTTTGAGCCAAATCTGACTGCACCATTGTGTCTGGAACATCATTTCGATTGAAAATGACTGTAAACATGCCTATACTTGTCAAAAGTTGAATTTGTGGCAAAAACATTTTGCCCAAGGAGGCCGTACAACCCCTTGCATGAAAATCGAGACAGATATCATATTTTTCTGCATGTAGCCCAAGGCAGATTTTTTGAAAAAAATCTAGAAAAAAAAAATCAAATTTTTTTACTATGTTAAATTTGACGGTCATATGACCATCAAAATCTGGGCCTTCTGTGACAGTACCCAGCCTGTCAATTTTAATGCCACAGTCTGTTGATGTTAGCAGGGTTTGAAAAGTCTTTGCCTTCACCATTGGAGTTTTTGAAATTGCAGTCTAACTTCAAACGATCATATCTTTCTCATTTTAGGTCTAAATTGAGTGCAATTTTCTTTTTATTTTGGGTAGAATTGTCTGAAGATTTCTGGGTTATTCTTAGTTTCTAGATTTGAGTCATGGATTTATCAGAAATTGTAGGTTTGTATCACTGTACCTGTCTAATCCTTTTTTTTGCAGCTTTCAAAGCCTCGTACGGGCTCATACAGTAACATTTTTTTAGTGCAATTTTTTTTTAAAGTGCGTGATTTTTCATCTACTTTCTAAATATGCAATCAGATTTCTAATTTTATGATTTTTTTAATGCTGACCAATCTTTGGCTTTTCTATTCTTGATGCTTATCTTTGATTACGACCTAACAGTGGTTTGCATGATGTTGAAAAAGAAGACTCAAACAAAGACTACTAATGAATCGTCTTGAAGGTTGCCTTGATTGATAGCGCACTAAACATTGTGCTTGCATTTTGTTTTATTAAAATAGGAACCCACATGCAAGAATTCTAAAATAAAATTTTATTTGGTATTTTTAGCAATGACAATAATGTTAGGAAACTATGCTCTCACCCTTTAGGGATGATCAGAAATCCAGAAACATTATTGTCCTTTTCTTATGTGTTTGAATTGTCTTTTAGATTGTAATCCTAAGAATTATATGAACGTATCCTCTCCCCTTGCCTTTGTGGATCTTGGGTGTAAGAGAAACTCATATAATTCTTTTAGTGTGGCTACCTTTTGAGTGCTTTAATAGGGCCAGTGAGAGTTGGTTTCCCAACCGGTAATAGGATAAAGTCAAGCCCTTCCGAACTGGTATATAAAAAATATCATTTTGATTAGTCTCACAGTGGACAGGTGTGAATTTGTTGTGGCAACCAAAATCTCCTCTAGTACCCTAGTGGTGCGTTAAATTCCCTACATTGTTAAGGTGAAAACCTTTCTTTGAAATGATTGGGAGAGCCCCCTTAATTGGGAAAATGACTTGATCACAACCACCTGAACGGATGCCTTGACTACAAACTTTCTTTTAGTGACCAAAAACCCTCTATCTGTTGGCATTAAAGGTCAGAGACTGACTAAGATGTCCCACATTTTCACGGCTCTTAGTAGAGACAACAGTCCTTTGAGAATAAATTCTCTTGGGATTCGAAGCTTGGTGTGCCTGAGAAGTGAGTGCATATGTAAGGAGGAGCCTGTGCCTCCAACCTTCTAAGTTGTCCGCTATGAGTAAGCGTGGCTGAACTTTGATTCAAGTGAGAATTCAACAAATATTTTCCTTGCTTACCTAGGTTGTGATGTGACTATTTCTTTTACAACAACAATCTGCTTGATGTGTCTTGCGTGAGTGAAAGATCAAAACATACACCCAAACATTAAGACAAACACCAAAATGATCAACAAATCTTCATTCTTAAGTGTCAAACTGTCAACTTGCTCATTTTTTCTATCCCATCATTTTTCAGTCTACCTGGGTTGATCCAAATTAGATTAGGTCACTTACCCCACTGTTAGAAGCTTGTTTACACTTTGGATTCTTGTGTTTTGGCCTCTTGAACTAGTAATCTTTGGTTTCACAAGTGGCCTTGCTTGGAGTTGGTGAGTTAGAAATTGTCTTTGTTGAGAAGGTAAACCTTTAGATCCTTTGATAACACACTTGGAGAGTCTTAGTAATCTCTTGTCCATTCACTTCCATACAAAATTCAAATTCAATCAATATAACTTGGGTAAATCATCCTCCTGA
>MU227596.1:977796-1017550 GCA_018584345.1 Thuja plicata | reverse complement strand
ATATCTCTTAAATGAAATAATCTTATTTAATTAAAATATCCCTTTTTAATTAAATGATTTTATCTTATTTAATTAATATCCTTCTTTTAATTAAATAATCTTATCTTATTTAATTAAAAGAAAATTCCTCTTTAAATAAATAAAATCCCCACTTAAAGCTCTCTTTTTGATAAAAAAGGAAATAAATCAAATATTAAAAAAATAAAAATAAAATTTTTCTCTACATCTTCCTAAGTGGTGGGCTTTTTGCCTATTAATCATAGCCCTTTGATCTTGCCTTTTGAAGATTTAAAGCACATGGATCAACCAAGATTTAATCTCCACCGTCCATTGCTCTTTATAAGGAAGCCTCTCCTTCTCATTTGCATAATAAAAAAACACACACATTCTTTAGTTTATTGTTATGCTGTAGGATTGGAGAGCAATTTTGGAGGAGAATTTGAGCACTTGAGCTTGGATATTGCAACTTCTCTCTTCTTGTCTTCTTCTCTCATGCATTCATGATAATTCATTTAGATTAATTTTGCATTTTCATTTTAGATTAAACTCATATTTTCTTTCATAGATTAATTTTGCATTCCTATTTCCTTTCATAGAATAATCATGCAGTGTTATCATATAGATTAATTACATTATCATATAGACAAAATCATGCATTATCATATAGAATCTCTCATTTTATGGTGTACTTGCAGTGGCACAAACTAGGTCAATTTAAGGGCCTCCATCACAAACTCTTGCACTCCATGAATAGAGAGCTATGAGTCATCATTTGAGTTGTCATTCTTGAGTGATCTTGGATATAATGATTCATAGAAGTGTGACACATTTTTAGCATACACTTAACATGTGTAATACCTAGCCCTTAGTCTGCTTGTCTGTGTCAGATTCTAATCTCTTTTAGGCCTTCTTATGTTTGTGTTGGTTATTTCAGGTGATTTTAAGGATATTCATGTGTTACTTTTCATTATGCTATAAATCCATTGTTAGATGTATTATATCATCTGTTTGCATATGATTTGTGATTATTTCATGTTGGTTATGTTTATGTTATGAAATCATTTTGATTAAGGTTTTTCTGACAATACTGACCCTATATTTATATGCACATGGATCATTGTGATGATTTACATTACTGTTTATTGTGTTTGGTATGGTATGAGATAGAGTTGTAGTTACTTGCTTCGGTGAGATCTAGATGATAAACTAGTCTCAACTATTCTTTGCTATATTGCATGTATATATGCTCATCTTTGTGATGACAGGTTTGCAGGTACTGGGCTACATCTTCCTTGAATTGGCAGGAGTGAGCGCGCCCTATCACCATATCTCAATGGTAAGAGATGGGAGATAATATTCAGGTCTAAATCCATACCCTAAACCCTTACTTTGTCTCAGAACTGGACAAGAATCAGATTGACTATCCTAGTGTTAGAATCTGTCAAGTGACGTGGATTCGTGTGCCTATTTGTGTGTGTTGTGTTTCTATTTCTGTTTGTTTTCTATTTCAGTTGGGTTATATGTTTAGATGGGTTTCAGGTGATTTAATGATGCTTTTGACTTGATTTATTTACTGAATATTTATGGTAAATATTATTGTTAATTATTGCACCTTTAATAAGGTTAAAATATTGATATATGAAATATAAGGCTATTTAATAATTAAATATTAATTAAATGCCTATATTTAATTATTAAGTCTTGATTTAAATAATTAAAATTTAATTAATATTAAATTCAATTAATTTTAATTAGTTGTGAAAAATTGATTTATTAAATATTGCTTTAAGTTGCATGATTAATTGATTTATTCAATTGAAATATTCTCCCATGCATTTTCAATTTAACACTTTGCTTTTATATTTAAAAATTGAGTTATGCATGCTTTAAGTGAAAACTAAAAATAAAGAATTTATTTTAATTATTAATTAGAAAATTTATATTCCCTTTAGGGTTTTCACTTTTTGAAAACCTAATTGCTTAGTTTTATATATCCTTGGATTGAAAGCCATTTTGGAGGTTGTTCAAGTAGGGGAGAAAGGAAAATCAGGTGATGGAGGGTTTTGGAAAGATTGAGAGCATGTTTCTTTGGAGCATTTGTGGATTCTTATTACTTGGATTTGTGGGTTTTGTTCATCTCATCAGTTACAAAGGTAGGATCTTGTTCTTGTCAATCCTAGCTTTCAGATCCCCATCTTCTATGCATCTGAAAAGCTAGGATCCTTTGTGTGAAGCTTTCTTGATTGATCATTGTGTGGTTTATTGTTTAAAGTTGCAAAAAATATGTTCTTCGATCAATTTTGTGTCTTAATTCATGTTTGTATGTCAGATCTATGCTTGTGGGCATAAAGAGTTTCATTTCATGGCATTAGGTGCAAATGGGTATTAGGGCTTTCAATTTGAAATGAATTAGTTTTCAACAATACCCGTAGGGTTTTTGATTTGTAAAAATGTCTTCTTTGATTGAGAAATGATGAAAATTGCCTTCAAACCCTCAGATCTGTGAATAAATCACCCTAGAATGAAGAAACATTGCCTTATCAGGTTCTTGGCTAAAACCTAGATCCTGATCTGTATGTAAACAAGAACAAAACGGTTATTTGCATGTTTAAAGAAATAAAAGACTCTTCTTGGAAAAAGAAATTAAAATATTAAATTTACAATGCCTCTTGTTATTATCAGTTTGCATGTAAAAGAAAAATAAAATCCCTCTTTATTTATTTAGATCTCTTGTTGAAGGAAAAATACCTTTATTGTTGAAAAATAGGGCTTAGATAATTATCTCTTAGAAAGAAAGATTTTTGCTTATTATCATTGTAGAAAATATTTAATTAAAAAAAATGTATTGGCTGCTGCAAAAAAATATACAGACTAGTGTATATTTTAATTTAAAAAAAACAAAGGAGTTATTATTTATTTGGTTGTTTTAAAAAAAAAATTAAAAAAATTAAAACCAATTTGTTTGGGGAAGGCGGGGGCCACCACCTCCCCAGCCCCCTGCGGGATTGCCTCCGCGCAGTCTTCCACCGCAGTGGGAGTGCGGGAACCCCCGACACCCACTGTCACAGTGGGATCGCAGGTTAAGCCGTGGTACCCACTGTGTTGTGGGGCCCGTGGGTCAGTCCTTTAAGGACTGTGGGGTGGGGCCGAGACCCCCCCAAAACCTATTTATTTGTTTTTTGTTAATAAATTTAAATTTTGTTAAATTAAATTTATTTTTATTTAAGTTTTAATTATTATTTATTATTTAGAATATAAATATTAATTAAAATTTGTTTAGAGTTTAGTTTATTTAATAATTTAAAATTTGTTTAAATTAAAAGCTATTTAAATTTTAGTTTTTAAACAAAGTTACCTTGAAGGTTTATTAATGCTTATTAATTTTTATTTGGTAATATCAATCTTTAATAATAGAATTGTATTATTATTATTTTTATTAATAGGGATTATTAATTAAGGATAATGATTATTATACAATATTTATAACCAATATTAATTATTGGTAACAATTGTAGGGATGATGTCTATTTTATTAATGTCCTCAGATGGGAATTATTATGTGGATTAGGAAATGGGGATAATTGACTAGGTTGTTAATTTATTCAATCACAATCTGTCTACAATGTTTTGTTTTGTGTTCTTGATCTGGATATTTTTTGAATATATATAGATGTTCCTATCTCGGTGTTAATCATGGTTAAGCATCGGTCCTGTTGTGTTCAATTTCCTAGATAAACTATGACTGCTAATATGATATGTTAGATAGGTGAATTAGTAGTTTAGTTTGTATATTTGTGTAAATGGGAATTGCTTATTATGATCCAGTTTTACGCTTATTACAAAAGCTTTGAATGTTATATAGATTTTTTCTATAACTTTTGCTTGTTGTTAGTAATTTTATCTGATAAGCTAATTTGCATAGTGTTACTACAAATGAGTTTATCTCTAAAATTAATTGCCTTTCTGTAATTGTACTCATTATGTGATGATGTGTCTTCTGAGTGACTAATTGAAAAGATTGTGTGTTTCTTTTCTATTTTTGATACTGCTATGTGTCGGTTGTCTGTTGGGATTAGTTGGCTATCAAGAGGTAAAAATAGAGGTTTTTGGAGTTTCAGTTCTATGATGTTTTATGTACTACGGTGCATGTTTATATTGATATCGATTTTGGGTCTCGATATTTTTGCCCAACCTGAGTTGTCTCAACTAGTCCTATGTGATCATGTTATAGTACTTTATGTGGTATTGCTTAATTGAAAATGAATAGTTCTTGTGTGGGCAAGGTCCATATTTGAGAGTTATGTCCTTTTGATATTGTTTATGATTCTCTGAGGGTGTATCCCTATATGAGCGAGAATCAGTGATGAGGATTATGATATACCTTTTTGATGTTCTTTTGTGAACCTAGGGTAGGTTACCTAGTTGTATAGTAGGAGGTGGGTTGCAATTAATTGTCGAAGCTCACAAGTGGCTGCTAGGATCGTTTATTGCAAGTAATTTTAAAAAGTGACAACATAATAATTTATTAGGAGTTTTAAAATAATTTAATAAGATATTAAGCCTCACCCATGATTGAGCACTATTATAGGCCAAGATGGAGGATGATTTGATGTTTTCTACCTCGAGGGGTGTGTGTGGCATAGTTAGTGACTTTGTCTATTTGAGAGGTCATTGGCACCGTGTATGGTCACTTGAGTGCCGAGATCCATTGAGGGGTTTCTAGGACAAAAATCAAGGGTTAGACGTACATGATGACACCTTCCTATATACATCTTAGGTTATCATACATGTGTCAGTTACCTCTGGTATTCTGTAGATTTCCTTATTGTGATTCAGCGAGCTTCTAGGATCTTCCTATGCATTTCTTTATGATGGTTGTATACCTTTGTTGTTTTCCTTCTTATTGTATACTCATGTGAGTGGGCCTGTTATTATCTCCTCAGCATGGTGGGAGTGGACCTTTGGTTCCACATGGTCGGGTGGTAGTGATTCTTACTACCATTGAGATCCGATGTTCCTCTTCATGCTTGGATGATCCTTGTAGCAATTCTTCTTCTTTTATCTTCTTATTCTTCTAGAGACTTGATCAATTTCATGGATTGCATATTTGTACCATATGTATATGGGTTGATATCCTTTCAAGGATGTATTATATTGTTATATATTATTGCATACCCTGCAACATGTGCAATGGATGTTGATTCAGTTGTATATGTAGTCTTATTATATGAGATGTATGTTATTGGATTTAGTTGATGCATCCTTTGTGTTAAGTTCTTTATAGTTGTTCTCGTAGATTATTTTGCTTAAGTAATTCTACGTCAAGGAACCCTTGAGATTTGTAACCTTTTTTGAGTTGTACTTATGTATATGTCATGTTCTCCTAGGTTCCTTAGCGGGGCATTACAACATGCATGACTAGATTTTTATAAATGTTTATTGCACTAATTGATGGGATTAATGGGAAGTATGTACTGAGAGGGGACGGCTGAATTAGATCTCTAAAACTTTTTGTATCCTTTAATCAATTAACCTTTGCAATCAATTGTATATCCATTCAATCTGATCTATACTATCTTGATGTGATTTATATCAATTCATAACATTAACATACATGTGAATTATTCATAGAAGCATTCATGAAAGTAATTGACACATAAAACAAGATATGATATCACAGAAAACTCTTGTTAGGAAGTAAAAACTGCTATGGGGATGGCACACACAAAACTTTACTATCTGTAGATAGGAAGGGGCCAGTTAAGGCTTACAATTTCATCACTTCTGATGATCTACAATGTTAGGAGTATCGGTGGAGACCTGTTAAAGTCTACTCTATTAAGAGCTTTAGTTATACTGTTAAGTGTGCACTCGGTTAAGAGATTTGATGTTGGCTTGTTAAATCCACCTTTCTTGAAAGGATTTTTACACTTTTCTCCACTTGTTAGAATTATAGAAAATTACAAATTGACTTGGTAAATGAAATCTCCTATTGCTAATATAGATCCAATTTAGTTTACATGAAAAATATTATCACCTAATTTTGATTGATTAGTACCTCTGATTATCGGTTTCCTCTGTTCTTGATTCTGATAACCAAATCCTCCTTTTACTGTTCTTGTTCTTGAAACTCTCAATCTAATCCATAGATGTGTTCGCTATGTTCTCCTCTCTCTTTTATCTTCTCACATCCATAATGGATTATTGCACCATCTATTTATAGATAGATTGGCTTCATCGAGTTTTGATAAAAACAATGTTAAGTCTAAGATCAGGTTTACAACTTGTACCTAGATCTCCTATTCTATGTGTTTTAAATCAATTAGACTAATTGAAGCACTTACATTAATGTTTCTTGTCCCTAAAGAAATATATTTAAAAAAAATAGATATCCTATAAATAGAATAAACTTTCTTTATTTGATGTGGAAGTCAGATCCACCTTTTGTAGGCTGCAACTGACTTTCGGTTCTGTCTGTTGGTCATGCTTGACTATCCTTTAGTTTTGTTCTATCGATTGCACTTAATCTGTCTTTTCAGTCTTCATTGTATCTTGCATTTTGGGTTCCTTCATAAAGTTCCTCTTTGTCTTTCTGTCTTTACATTTTTGGTTTACACACTGAGTTGTCTTATCGGTCTTCTTTGTACTTAGTCATCTTTGGTGATCTCTATCATCTGATTTTTGGTTTTCTCTTGTCTGTCTTCGTGTGTAGGCTTACAGAAAGTGTTATTTGTATACTAATGGAAAATTAATGTCATCACTAGTGTTATCACAGTAGATAATTACTAGTTCAAGAATCTTCATATTCATACCTTCTAGCAATTGTTTGATCCATGCAATATTTGAGCAATTTGCAGCAGCAACCACATACTCTTCTTCTATAGTAGCTTGAGAGATGCATCCTTGTTTCTTGCTTATCCATGTGACAAGTCTGTCACCCATGAAGAATGCTCCTCCAGTTGTTCTCTTTTGGTCATCAATGTTTTCAGCCCAATCAACATCTATATAGACTTGTAGCTCAAATTTTCCTTCTCTTGTATACCATAAACCATAGTCCTCGGTGTTCTTCAGATATCTCAGAATTCTTTTGACAATAGTCATAGGTGATTCTTTGGGATTAGTAGAGAATCTTGCAACTATCCCCACTGCATGTGTTATATCTGATCTGGTGTGAACAATGTACAACATTTTTCCAAGCGTTGATCTATATAAGGTTTGGTTTACCTCATTCCATTTGTCTTCTTTTGTCAGCTTACATCCAGTAGCCATAGGTGTTCCAACTGGTTTGGAATCTTCCATCTTGAATATCTTCAAAACTTCCTTGATGTATTTGGACTAAGTGATGTATATGCCTGCATCTTGTTGAAGAATCAGTAGACCAAGAAATATTTTGAACTCCCCAAACATAGACATTTCAAACTCTTTGCTCATTTCATTAGCAAAGGATTTGCATAACAATTCATTTTCCCCAAAAATGATATCATCAACAAAAATTTCAGCAATCAGAATATTACCATCGATATCTTCCTTTAAGTATAGATTTCTATTTTCACTTGTTTTAACAAATTTTATGCTAATGAGATAGGAGTTAAGTCTTTCATATGAGGCTCTAGTGCTTTTTTTAATCCATACAAGGCTTTGTGTAGTCTACATACCATGTTTCCATTGTCTGGATCAACAAACCCTTGTGGTTGTTCAATGTATACCTCTTCTTCAAGTATTCCATTTAGGAATGTAGATTTGACATCCATCTGGTATACCTTGAATCCTTTGAATGTAGCATAAGCAAGTAAGATTATAACTCCTTCTAGTTTAGCAATGGGTGCAAGGGTTTCACCATAATCAATACCTTCTTCTTGTGCATATCCCTTGCATAATAATCTTGCTTTGCTTCTATTGACTTCTCCATTCTCATTCAGCTTGTTTCTAAATATCCATTTGGTACTGATGACATTCTTGTCATCTGGTCTCGGTACTAGTGTCCATGTACTGTTCTTTTCTATCTATTCTATTTCTTCATTCATAGCACTGACACATTCTTCATTTTCAAGTGCATTGTAAATAGTTTTAGGTTCAAAATCAAAAGGTAAACATCTTGTGTTCAGTGACTTACTTCTTATTCTTGTTCTATCCTTCTTGTCTCCTATGATTTGATTATGTGGATGATGTCTTCTGACATACTTGGCAAGTTTTGGTTTAGCTCTTTGTTCATTATTCTGATTATCTTCTTGACATTCATTCTCATCTCCATCGCTTGGAACATCATCTTAAGGATTTTCCTAATTTTTAGTAATTGTAGCCCGATGCTCGGTTTCAATGTTCTAATGCTTAGGTGTGAGACATTATTGTTTGGGTAGACTGTCAGGTTTTGTATAAACAAACCTATTGTAGTCCTCTGGTTCCTTTTTTCTTTCTTTATCATTCTTTTTTGCAAATTCATTTATTTTCACATTTTAACTTTCAATGATTTTGTTATGTGACTTGTTAAGACATTTATAAGCCTTGCTTCTGGTTGAATACCCTAAGAAGATACTATTGGAAAGTTGACTTCCTAAGGAAGCATGACTCATTTTGTGTTGTCATCATGGCAACAAAGTCATGTTTAGTTTCTGTCATGAAAGACAAAATGACTAAGTATAAAAAATAGGGCAGACAGAGATATTCTGCGATCAACACATCAACGCATGTGCGAGAGATCGAGTCAGTGTATGTGCATTCATATATATGTGGTATGACATGTATACATGCTACATCTAGACATGCATAGTATGGAACAATATTATGACAAAGTTACAGACAGATCAGTAGACCAGCAGACCAGAATACAGAGCATGGAAGCCGACTAGTGTTTTGATTAGCGTGAATTATTTTTTTATGTAATGGCTAAGCGCCTTTGGTTATATTTTTTTAATGATTTAATTAGAATTTTAGTAAACATGCTTGAGCCAACTTGTTCGGAAGCATTGTGTATTTTGTTTTAGGGCCAACTAGAGTCTTGTTTTGGGTCGCGCCTATTCATATATGAACATATAAGTATGTAATGTAAAGTTATGTTACAAGTGTCAATTATTATGTAAGAGGATGATATAGAAGAGTAGTATGATGAAGTCAGTACATGATATAGCTCTTTAAGAGAGTAAGAGAATTTGTGCATACACGGAACTGATCAGATAGTAGTGTCATCATAGTAGTTCATTTTTGATATAGTGTATATCAACTTTTAGAAGGTTGTAGCCTTCATCCTATTGGGAAGTGAGCCTAGGAAGTGAGCCATATAGCTTTAATAGGGTTTTGTAAAAGACTTGTAACAGGGTCAGACCTTTAACTAGG
The DNA here is from genome assembly GCA_018584345.1 of Thuja plicata. Lineage (NCBI taxonomy): Eukaryota > Viridiplantae > Streptophyta > Pinopsida > Cupressales > Cupressaceae > Thuja > Thuja plicata. Next base: position 1,008,220 of record MU227596.1, on the reverse strand, counting down.
TCATTGTACTCATATTGTAAAGACTGCTTCTAACAGGGCAAATGAACTGTAACAGGTTCATTATACCTAGTACAATATTTGTGGGTACTAATTCCCACCAGGGTTTTTCTCTGATCAAGGTTTCCTCATAATCATATCTTGTGTTATGAGTTCTTATGTTAAGCTTCATTCAATGTATGTTTGATTTATGTTTAAGTTGCTGAAAAGTAATTAATAGACAAACATTGATTCACCCCCCCCCTCTCAGTATTTCTAACAATTGGTATCAGAGCTCTGGTCCTCAGCAAATAAGTTTAACCACTTGAGGAGATCATGGAATCATCATAAGAAAAACATTTGAAAAATAATCTTGAAGCATCTCTTGAAGATCTTGATAGATCTGAAAAAGAAAATGAAGAACTTGGACTAAAATTTGATGGCTCACAAATGCTTATCAAGAAATTAAGAAAAGATTTGAAAGACTGTTCTACAAGTGATTTAGGGAAAATGATCAAAAATCTCAATGAAGAACAAATCAAAGAAGAATGAATCAAAACAATCAAAGAAATCAACCTCAAAGAAATTTGTAGAACACTACATGTTAGATATGTAACTACAATGGTCACACAGCAAAGCAATGCAACATGATAAACAAGAACATAAAACCTCCTATCATTTGTCACGCATGTGGAAAGGCTGGACACATCTCAAGGTTTTATAGATCCAGAACTCAAAAGAAAGAGGATCCTAAGAAATCACTATTTGAAGAAGAAGGAGAAGTCAAGTTTGTTCAAGAAAAAGAAGATTCAAGAAAAATTTGGGTTGAAGTAAAGAAGGACAATGATGTGGACAAAGTAGTTGATGCATCCACAGTGGACGCACCCTCTACTTTTGCTTGAATAGACCTTCTTGGTCTTAGGGGGATCTATTCTATCTCAGGACCCCTGCGCAGCTAGTATACTCACCTCTGAGTATGCACCTATGGATTCATGGTTTTAAGCACATAATATTGTAGTATGCATTCATGCATTGTCTCAAATGCATCAGGATCAAAGTTGCAAATTCTCTGAGTAATTTGCATACGGTTGCAAACATTAAATACAGTAGATTTTATAAAAGAAAGTGTTCGATCTTCTTCACACTTGCATTCAAGATCACAAAATTTGGAGAGCATTGGAGCACTAAGCATCAAGCACAAAAGCATAACAGATTTGGTAGTTAAGAAAATAGATAAGAAGTTGAAATGGAACCCTAGCAGTCGCACCATTTCAAAATTTTGTGAAACCCTACTTAATCAAGTTCCAAGTAAGTATGGCGACTCCAATTGTATTTGATATTATAGAGAGGAAGAGATTTGTGTTCAAGAAGAATCCATTCAAATCCATACTGGATGATGTGGAAGGAGCTTTCTCCAAAACCCCATTAGGCGTTGTTCACGTAGAAGATATCTGCACATACATTTACTGTAAGAAGGAAACTATAGGAGATATCATCATAGCCACTCATATGGGATCTATGATGAAACCTGACTATACATTCAAGGATGAGTTCACGCACTTGATTGATAACCCTATCTTTGAATACTCTAATGTGCATGAGTTTGATGAGCTAGAATGGGTGAAGATTTTGCTAAGCAGAATACATGATGACCTTTACTGGATTGGTGAGGTTCCTGTGCAGATCACTATAGACCTAATCCATGAATTAACTAGACTTCCCAAGACTAGACCAGTTCTTCCTACTGGCAAGGATGTCAAGAAGAAAGTTGAACAAGTGTCCCTATCCAGAAGTGACAAGCACGGAATGAGAGTTGACCCTATCAAAGAAGATGACATAAAAATTCTAACTATGATACTTGGGTATAAGTTTCAACAAGCAAGCAGGTTAAACAGTGTCTGTATAGCAACAGACCTAGCAGCTATCAGAATGGTGAAGGACAACACTCAATACAACCTATGTGAGATCTTGTGTGCTCAATTGATTGATAACATTCAAATCATCAAGCATGATAGGAGCAAGAAATTCAGGTTTGGATCTTTGATCATCTACTTGTATTTCCATATTGTTGGAAAGGTTGCAAATGTTTACCTAGATAGGAGAAAACCCATAATGTCTCAAATCTCTCTTAAGGCCACTTTAGAGAGCAGTGTAAGGAATGTCATGGATATGGATATACAAACATTTAGGATCAAGATGCAGAAAAGGTTCAGATTATCTGACAAGATAGTTGACAAATATAAGGATACCATATGTTTCATGGTAGAAACAGACTGCACTTGCATGGAGGCAGGTTAACCTAGAACCAAATGGATTCATCCTCTTGATTATGAAGTGGAAGAACATGTGTTAGAAGGATATGCACTAGTTCTATTATCTGTGCCCAAAGATCCTAATGAGCCAAGGTGGGGCACTTACAAAGAGAAGACTAATGAAGTAGACACTATCTTACATAGTTCTGATAAAAAAAGGAAAGCATCCAGAATTACATCTAGCATTCTAAAAGTTCATGGAGTCACTCAAGAAGATCTTGACAAAGCTAGAGAAGCCAAGATAGCTAAAGAAATTGAGAAGACTGAAGAGATCCAAAAGAAGAAGAAAGTAGAGAGCACCTCTGCGCCCTCTACCACTATTGACCTAGACTCATCTCCACCTTCAATACCAAGCAAGAAGTCTAGAGGAAGAAAATAGGTGCCCACAAATCATCCATCATCAAGGAACACACAGAGCAAAGCAAGGAATACTCAATCTCCTCCTAAGGTAGGATTCAGACCTAGTCTAAATTTTTTGAAGAACAGGATTGTAAATGAAGGGAGATTAGATACACTTTCTAAGGTCTATGAAAAGTATCAAGAGATGGATAAGACTGAGATACATTCTATGATCATATCTCATATGATCAATTTTAAGAAGTATGTTCTTGAACTCAAAATAGTGATACCGGATAAGTTATGGAACATACTGAAGATCATGAAAAGACATGCAATAGAGGAAGACATAAGGATTAGAGAAGAAACATTGGATACTCTTCTCCCTGTATGCTCACATGATGAGAAGGATATTCTATTAAATCTGGTGAAGCCTCATCTCCCAACTAAGACAAGGACCCTATAGATTATGAACAAAGAGTATGAGAAGATTAGTAAAGAGACTGAAAAGGCATTTGCACAAGTGTTTATGGATAGACACATATATCCATCAACAGTGCTTACTACCAAGGTAAATCCAGCTCCTCCCAAACAGGCTACAGAACCAATAAATCAGAAAGCACCTACAATAGGTCCATAGGTTTTAGCGCCCATAGTGACAATAACTTCTAATATAGAAAAAGGCTCAGAAGATACTATAGTGGTTGATAACATCAAGATATCCATGACAACATCTGAAAAATATATGGACAAAGTCAATAAAGCATTTCTAAGCACTGAAGAAATATGCACTGATGATACATCTGCACAACAAGATGAAGTTCCCACCAATGATCCAATTGACATAAATGAAGAAAAAGATACTCAAGGTGATAAGACACCAATAAAAGAGATACTAGTAAAGAGTGAATGCATGGATACTAGTCAGAATACTATATTCTCACCATCCACTCAACCATCTACCTCATTGTTGTCAAGGTTAACTCCTGATTTAGCAAGTCTGGATGCATGGGGAGAAGAAGACCTGATCAAGATCAGCATTCTTGCTATGGAAAAAGAAAAGGAGAAACAAGTGATGAGGAACCCTCACTTTTTGGAATCAGTAAAAATATTGAATGACTTAGTGTCTGCTGACAAGAAAGTAGCCAAAGTTCAATCTGTTGAAGATGTGGACAGCATCTTAACAAACTTTAAATCACACTTTACAAGTTTAGTAGACTCTGCTACTAAAATTGCAGAAGATGAATATAAGAAGGAGAGATTGAATGAATTGGTAAAGAATTTTACCTTAGACCTGAAATCTTTGAAGATTGGGCAATCCATACTGAAAGAATTAGCAACTAAAGGAAAGAAAGTTATAGCTAACTGCATGGACAGAGTGAAGTTCACCTCTGAATACATTAAAAAGGTAGAAGAGGCAGAGATCATGGTGGACGACATTAGGAAATCAGTTGAAACATCCATGCAAGACATGAACATCTGTAACAATGTCTATCAAGGGTAGTTAGACAAGATTGAAAAGGCTAAGTTTTAAATTAGCAAGATAAGAGTCCGACAAACTCAGTTAAGAAATGCACTTGTGCCATCTCTAGCAGTCTTAAATGAGAACATCAAATAGATTGATGCCACCATTATAACATACGATCAAGGTCCTTGCATGGATTTGATAAAAATGGAGAAACTAACATATGCCTTATGCGCGCATCTACAGACAGTTGATGCAATGAAAGTGTTTTGGCAGAAAGAGATCCAATCTCTTCAGATTGTATACCCTAAAGTCTACATGGAGTAAGTATGTAGAAGAATTACTAGTTTTTGTACACCTTTGTCATTAATGTCAAAGGGTGAGTAATATAGAATGTGTATAGATGGAGAAGTATATGTATATATCAATAAGATGTTATGATATACAGTCATTTTTTGTGTTAAGTCATTTTTAAGAAACTTGGCCACATTCCTTTGTTTCCATAAATGAAAAAAGGGGAGATTGTTGGAAAGTTGACTTCCTAAGGAAGCATGACTCATTTTGTGTTTTCATCATGACAACAAAGTCATGTTTAGTTTCTGTCATGAAAGACAAAATGACTAAGTATAGAAAATAGGGCAGACAGAGATATTCAACGATCAGCACATCAGCGCACATGTGAGAGATTGAGTCAGCGTATCCGCATTCAGATATATATGGTATGACACATATACATGCTACATCTAGACATGCATAGTATGAAACAATAGTACGGCAAAGTTACATTCAGAGCAGTAGACCAGCAGACCAGAAGATAGAGCATGGATGCCGACTAGTGTTTTGATCAGCGTGAACTATTTTGTTAAGTAATGGCTAAGCACCTTTGGTTATATGTTTGTAATGATGTAATTAGCATTTTAGTAAACACACTTTAGCTGAATTTTTCAGAAGCATTATGTATTTTGTTTTAGGGCTGACTAGAGTCTTGTTTTGGGTCGCGCCTATTCAGATATGAACATATAGGTACGTAATGTAAATTTATGTTACAAGTGTCGATTATTATGTAAGAGGATGATATAGAAGAGCAGTATGATGAAGTCAATACATGATATAGCTCTTTAAGAGAGTAAGAGCATTCATGCATACACGAAACTGATCAGACAGCAGTGTCATCACAACAGTTCATTTTTGATATAGTGTATATCAACTTTTAGAAGGTTGTAGCCTTCATCCTATTGGGCAGTGAGCCATATACCTTTAACAGGGTTTTGTAAAAGACTCCTAATAGGGTCAAACCTTTAACCAGGTCATTGTACTCATATTATAAAGACTACTTCTAACAGGGCAAAGGAAATTTAACAGGTTCATTATACCTAGTACAATATTTGTGGGTACTAATTCCCATCGGGGTTTTCCTCTTATCAAGGTTTCCCCGTAATCATATCTTGTGTTATGATTTCTTATGTTAAGCTTCATTCAATGTGTGTTTTATTTATGTTTAAGTTGCTGAAAATTAATTAATATACAAACACTGATTCACCCCCCCCCCCTCTCAGTGTTTCTAACAGATACCTTCTTCACTTTTGCATTCAAGTTTTCCATTTCTTTCATCCTTCAAAATATAACATTGACTACCAAATATTCTGAAGTAACTTACATTGGGTGTATAACCATACCAAAGTTCATAGGGTGTCTTCTTTGTGTCCTTCTTCAATTGTACTCTATTTAATGTCTAGACAATAGTATTGACAACTTCCCTCCAAAAAGTTTGAGTGATGCTTTTCTCAATCATCAATGTTCTTGCACAATCAACAATTGATTTGTTTCTCCTTTCAGCAATTCCATTTTGCTGTGGTGTCCTTGGTGTAGGAACCTATCTTTTAATTCCATGCTCATTGCAATAGTTAGTGAATTCTTCTAAAGTAAATTCCCCTCCTCTATCTGACCTTAAGCATTTCAATTTCTTTTCACTTTATTTTTCTAGCATAGTCTTGTACCATTTAAATATCTTGAATGCTTCTAATTTATCTTCTAAAAAAATGACTGTCATCATTCTAGAATAATCATCAACAAAGAGAATAAAATACATATCTCCATAGTAGCTCTTTGTCCTCATGGGTCCACATAGATCTTTATGGACTAATTCTAGAATTGTATTAGATGTATGGGTTTTACTCTTGAAACCAGACTTTGTTATCTTACCTTTTTGACAATTCTTACACATTATATGCTTGGGCTTAGTCATTATAGGTAATCCTCTGACATTCCTTTTGTTTCTTATCTTTATCATGTTGTCAAAGTTACCATGACACAATCTTTTGTGCCACAACAATATGTCTTCATTTCTAACCATCAAACAAGTGGTTTTAATGTCATCAAGATAGAAAAGGTTACCTTTTTTCTACTCACTAGTACCAATCAACCTTCCTGATTCATTGAAGATCTTTTCCTTCTTATTTTCAAATGCTACTTTGTGACCTAAATTGTTCATCTATGAAATACTTAAAAAATTGTAATTCAGTCCTTTTACCCAGTAAGCATTTTCACATTTAATTAGGTTATTCAACATTATGGTTCCTTTACCTTCAACTGGACAAAGTGTGTCATTTCCCATTCTCACTGAACCACCATTATAGTATTCAAAAGTCTCAAACTTATTTTTATCACCGGTCATATGATGAGTGCAGCCACTATCTGCATGACCCAGACATCATTTTTACTAACTTTAGATATGAGTGCAGTTTCTACATACCTTTCTTCATCTTCATCTAAATCATCCTTCATGGCTACAAATACCATCTCGATGTCTTCTTCTAATTTGGCGTCAGTGTCATCAACTTTGTTCTTAGCTAGGTAACAAGCTTTCTTCCCTTGGTCCTTGTAGTCTTGGGTATCTCTCTTGTCAGATTGTCAGTTTCTTCGGTAATCCCTGTTATTACTTCTATCAAACTTCTTCTCATATGATCTATCATTTCCCCTGTCATATTTTCTTCAGTTTGGACATCTTGCAGCAAAGTGTCCAACCTCTTTACAATTGAAACATACAAGTGGTAACTTACCTTTATATTTACCTTTGCCTCTCTGTAATCTTCTATTTATTCATGCTTCAATGGCATCAAGTCCTTGATCTTCATTATCATTGTCACTATCATTTCTAATATCATGTCTATGACTTGAATTACTTATCTTTAAAGAAGATTTGAATGCAGATTGTACATATGGTAAGACACTATTATCAAAGTTATTCATCTCAAATCAAATTAGTCTTGTAATCAAACTATCTAGAGTAACTGTATTGTTTGCAACTGCTCTCATTTATTGAATATCAGAAACTCTAATAGCATAAATATGCAATAAGGTTCTTAAGATTTTTCTTACCACTATCTCCTCTTCATGTACAACTCCAAATCCTTGGATAGCATTTACTACCTCTTTGATTTTGTAGCTATACTGAGTAATGTTTTCTCCTTCTTTCATCCTTAGGTCATCAAACCTCCCTCTTAGGTTTTCTGCCTTTGCTCTTAGTACATTAGCATCTCCTTCATGTACCAGCTTCAACTTATACCACATTTTCTTTGTAGAGGTGCAGGTTTTGACATCTTCAAACTCAGAATCAGAGAGTGATGATGCAAGTTCTATCATCATGCAGTTATGCTCATGCTTAACTCTTAATTAATCAATAGTGTGAGATCTTGTAGGCAACACATATTCAATATCTAAGTATTGAACAATATCATTTCCAATACCTGATAGGTGGAGTCTTATTCTACTTTTCCATTATGAAAAGTTGTTTTTATTCAACTTGGGCACATCTCATCTGTTCATCTTGTGATCTTTTGCTTGAGTTGTTAAACTCCCTTTCTAAGCACACAAGCTCTGATACCAATTGTTAGTAATAACTGAGATGGGGGGGCTGAATCAGTGGACTAAAAAATATTCCGATAATCAAACCTTAAAAATTAGTACCACAATATTAAGCCTCTAGTTATATTCAGTCCTATAAGATGAATGCCTTCAAATATGTTTATCAAATTACTACTGCTCAGAATGATTTGTTAAACCTCTTGTTGTATGTTTACCGAATAATAGTTTGTTAATTTACTGAAAGATAGTAAATTATCTAGAGTATACCGATCAATCCATTTAAGCTATATGTAATGCAAAACACTAAATTAATGACTCATAAATACATTGACATGTGGATTTTTAACATGGAAACCTTGTTAAGGGAAAAACCACTTGGGGCCGGTAACCCAAAATTTTCACTCTTTTGAAGTGAGCTTGGTGAAGAGCCAACCTTGTTAAAGGTTACAAACACATTGTTAGGTGGGACCTTGTTAGAGGATTTTAAAGTTTAGTCTGTCACTTGATATCTGTTGGATTTATATTGAGAATGAAGTGCTGAGAGGGGAGGGGTGAATCAGTACTTCTAAAACTTTTCTTGGTTAGCCCATTAACCCTTAGTCAATAGTTTGTAAATTATCTTATCTAACTGTTCATCTTTCTTTGTGTATATTCAATCATAACATAGATTCCTTAATATGTAACCATACAAGAAACATTCATAAAAATAGATAACACATGACACAAGATATGGTAACGCAGAAAACTCTTGTTAGGAAGTAAAAACTACGGTGGGGATTGTTACCCACAAGAATTCACTATCTGTAGATAAGAAGGGGTTGGTTAAGGCTTACATTTGGTCACTTCTGATGACCTACCCTGTTAGCAATATTAAAGTGGAGACCTGTTAAGATCTACTTCATTTGAAGCTTTATCAACACTGTTAAGTGTTCACTCTGTTAAGAGATTTGTAAGAACTGTTACGTCCACCTTCTACAAAAGGATTTTAGATGTGATGCACTTATTAGAATGCAACTACATAAGTCTTTGATCTGATGATGTATGCAATCTCTAATTTCTGATAACAGATCCAATAAAGCTTCCTATCTATGAGTCATCATCTTTACATGATTGAATAATACCTTTCTTTGCACATTAGTAGCCTCTGTGTGTTCTTGATAACTAGATATGATTTATTTCTGAACTTTGCATGAATTCTACCTTTTTCTCCTTAGATGCTCTTTGTGGTTATCAACAACAATGAATCCATAATTCACAATTGATTGAACATCTATTTATACTAGTTTTTAGCTCTAATCTTGATTCACGCTATGCAAGTTAACTCTAGATCCAAGGTTTACAACTTGACCTTGATCTTTAGTTAGATATATTTTAGATCCATTAGGATGCTTTAAAATATTTACATTATACTTGCTTGACCCTCAAAAATGATTTAAAACAAATTAAAACTCTATAAATAGAATTACATTACTTTCTCTTACGTGTAAAAGTTAGATCCAATTTTTGCGGGTTCTCTAACTGACTGTCAGTTCTGATGGTCGGGTTTCTTTGTCAATCTGTCAGTTTTCTTCTCTGTCAGTGTTCCTTTCTTGAACTATTCATCGGGTTTGCCTCTTCTGCTCCATCGGTAAAATCTATACTTAGAATTTTTCTTGTGACACTTTGTTCTGTTGGGTATGCTTGATGTTTTCCAGTAATGCTTGTAATTACCTGGTAATGCTTGTAGTTCGTTGGTGACCTTTATCCTATTTTTGCTTTTAAGTATACTAATAGAAAAACTTAATGTCATCAATCTCCCGCTTTGACATTAGTATCAAAAACATGATATGTGCAACATACTGTGTGTATTAGTATGTACACCTGTGTATACTTCTTCCTTAGTCATTTGAATGACTCCCCCTAAGTATATTATGGTAAGTGTAAGTATATAAACATTTCCTTATGTACTTTTATTTTCCCCTTTTTTTGATATATTGTATATAAATATCTTTACATATCTATTCCTTCTATACATATAATATACATACATTTATATTCCTCTTTTTTTGATAATAAAGGCAAAGGTACTTACAACTTGTCAAAAAGGTGGGAATGAGAAGACTTGATCTCTCCTATCATCTTTTCCCATTTATCCTTCAGCATTTCCAGAGCCATGTGCTCATGTGATATCCTTATGTGTATACCATAGATGTTGTCTACTACAGACATCTCTGGGGTTGCAATCAAGTTTCTTGCATCAGAAATATGTTGTTGTAGAATAGTAAGATTAGGCAATATGTGTCCCTAAAGTTCTATAATCTCACCTCTTAATTGTGTTTCAGCATCCCATATTTCTTGCCTTAGCCTGTTAGCCTCAATGAAATTTTTATGATGCGCCTTGATACTGTCTGCATTTGAGGTTAGGCTTTGTGCACTAGTTGTGACATTAGAATCTATTTCTGCAAACTTGTCACTGTTTTCCTTTGTAAACTTTTCAAGTGTGCACATCTTTTGAACTAAGGTAATTGCCTCAACAATCATTGGCTATAATTGATCAGTTAGTTTAGAGAGTTTTACCTTGTTCACTGCCACTTCTTGGCTGATCTTTTCAATTAACTTATATTGATATTTCTTCTCTGCTTGTTCTTCCATTGCTTGTTCTGCATCTACATTTTTCTCTGTGATGGCATCAGTAAGAACAACTATTTGTTCCTTAACTGTAGCATTTAGTTCAAGTTTTATTTTAGGAACAATTTGTTGAAGAATATCTCTTTCTTTGTCAAGTGCCATTGTTTCCCTATGTTCCTGTATCATCTTCTTTTGAATGGATTTTCTTTGACATAGTATTCCAAACTCTTGAATTTTATCTATATCCAAAGTAGTAATATCCTAGTTTGGGACTACTATTACTTCATCCAATGTGACAGCCAAGATGTCCTTTTTGACTATCTTCTTCTTCTTCTTCTTTTGCTGAGAGATTGGTTGATGTACTATCATTTGTAAATTTTGAGACTGTGTAGGTGATTATTGAGTAGATGAAGCTTCCTGCTATTGTTTCAATGAATCCACTAGTCGGTTGTGTGAAGATGTGTTCTCATTGACCTTGGGTGATTCTTTGGTTTTATCAACTTGTATGCTATCATCCTTTTTAGATTCTTCACCTCTATTTTCTTGCTCATTCTTGCTCAAAGTATCATCATTAGTTTTATCTTTTTCAGTATCTTCTGCTTTGTCTTCTTTATTTGTTTCTTCTTCTTTCTCTTTGTCTGAAGATTTGGTATCCCATTCATCGGTTGCATCTGTCATCTTTGTATCATCATCTTTTTGTGTATTCGATGCTTCCTTATTTTCATCATTACCCATATCCATGGGTATGTTCTCATCATTTTTAGATGCTTTCTCTTGACTTGATTCAATGTCAATAGCATCAATTAATATGTTCATGTTTGTCTATGTATTGACTGTAGTAGTGTCAATAGTTGAATCCTATCTATCGGTATTGCCCTATGCAATATTTATATCTTCATCTTTTTGAACTTCTACTGCAGGGTCTTCTCCTGTAGTGTCATTGACAATGTTGTCTAACCATGATTCATCATGTATGTCATCAGTGATGTTACCTTTTATTGTTAACTCTTCTTTGGTAACTTCTTCATCTTTACTCAAGTCAATGTGAATTGGACTTGGTGGATTTTGACTTTCTTCATTTTGAGTGTGGTCAGGAGTAGTGTCCGGCCATGGTTCATCTACAATATAAGTGTCTTTGGGGCTTTCTGGATCACTCTCTTCTTTATCCATTTCAACAGATGAATCATCTTGTGTATCTTTGATGATTACTTATTCTTTCTCTGGGCTAGCTTCCTTAGTGGGCTTTTTGAGTATCTTGCACCACTTCTTAATGCTTTCCTGTTCAAGATCAATTAGCTTTCCCTTGAGAAATTCATATGCTCTCATTTTTGGTGAGAACTCTTTTTCATACTTCTTCATCATTTCATCAATTTCTTCCTTTTTGGAATTAGGAGGCATAAGAGTAACAAGTACTCTTTCTCTTATCTCCTTGTCCTGATGTAGTGCAAATGTCCATCTAGCTGATAATCTCTTTGACAATTCTTTGGGAACATCATAATCTAAGAATTGTAGTGGAACATAGTGATGTTTGCACATTTTAACAATTATAGTATCTTCAATCTTATTCTAATCCTCTAAACTGAATTTCAACCATTTTCTTATGTTAGGATCAGACATAGATTGGGAATCTGAGATGGTTTTGGATATTTTCTCAATTTTTGGTGGAACTAATGGTTCTTTCTCCTTTTGAATTTCTACATCAGCTTCATCCATAGCTGAGTCTTCTAGATCCTCTCTAGTTCTAGAGAATTTCCTTCTTTTAGTCTGAGTTTGTTTTGGAGGTGGAGCTGGTTTTCTCTTGTACACCTTTCCTTTTACCATGGGAGAAGGAGTTACATCCTTTACTGTCTGACTCCTTGTTCTTAACTTCTTAGGTGGAGGAGGAGGTGGTGAATCAGACTGTTCTTCCTCTAATTCATTCTTTTCTGTTGTATCACTGATATGTGACTATCCTTCAGTTAGTTCCTCCTTACCCTCTATTTCCTCTTCACCTTCTTCAGTTTCTGCAAACTGTTTGGTTAAGTTCTTAACCATTTTCTCCTTTTTTTTCACCATCTTCTTGACAACAAGACTAGTCTTGATCTTTTGTTTGTCTTCCTCATAGGTGCCAAATCTTGGGATTTTGTTGTCAATAGGTTCATTTAATAGTGCCTTAATGCATTCATTTGCTAATCCTATTTTGATTTCATATTCTAATTTTGAAAGCCATGTCTTCCTAGGTACTACTGCTTGGATATACATGAAGTCAATATCTACCATGAAGCATATATTGTCTTTGTGTTCTTCTATCAATCTTTTAGGAATTCTTGTTCTAGCTTGTAACATCTCTTTAATGGTTTTGAAATACTCATGCATTACATTATCAAAATCTGTTTGTAATGATTCAATGAATTCACCTATCTAAATGGTTATGGGCTTGCTTGTGTCCCATACAACTTTTCCTATTGAAGGAAAGTATTATTCAAAATAAAAGAATATGCACATTATGAGGGATCCAAACTTACATGTGTTTGATTTTTAAGATCTGATAGTGCACATGTTCTCCTCTAGTTGATGTAACAGGATCTCTGCAAGATCCATCTTCTTTCCCAGTTTAATGATTTTGTATGTTGTGCTCATAGCTGTGCTTGATATGTTGTTCATTCTTCTTGCTTGGAAGATTTTTTAACCAACCACACATGCACCAAACTTGAGTTCCATGTCAGTGATGGTGTTAACCTTAAGTGCTCTCTTGTCTGATTTAGCTCCAGTCAACTTTTTGACTTCCTTTAGTGATGGGTGCTTGTGAGCTTGAGTTTTATCGGTTGTAGGATAACCAATAACAGCATGAATAACATCCTTTTTTATTTATTTAGGCTTATTGAGCCACAAATTCTTGTTGTGCATTCTACTGAGAACAATCATTATCCATTCTATTTTGAATACTTTAGGAAAATGTAGTGCATTCATGAGTCCTTTTACTTCCAGATGCTTATGTTCTTTAATATTTCTAGCATCATCACATAGTGCCCTGTAGGCATTATCCAGGTCTAGATCTCCTATCTCTAAGATCCTACAATGTGTATAGGACCTAACGTCCTCTGCCAGCAAAACCCTAGGTGGGATTCTAGAGAATGCTCTGGAATCATCAGGTTGTGAAGCAATTTCTGGATGTAGCTTATATTTGGGTTCAACACAAGCACTTCTACTGATAAGTTTTATAGTTTTCTCCTTATCTATCTTGATCTTTTCAACTCTAGAATTTGATGCCATCGTGTTGCAAAAATATAGGGTTTTTCATAAATCAAACAGTTCGGTCGGTGAATGTAGTTACTTACTGATTTTCTGTGATAGCCTGTGAATGTGAATGCTTTGTGTTGAATCAATTCCTGCTAGGTCTCTCTCCAAATTGCTGTGAAATCACTCTGCTCTATTTTTCTCTACTCAAAAATCATGGGTGTGAAATGAGTTAACCCATTGGGATTTTATAACCTTTTTGCCCTAAAGTTGTCAATAATGCTCACCAACTCGTCAGTTTGTAAAGACTGAGTTCATCAGTAGAGACATTCATAACATCTTTGGTGTCTATGCAAAGCGTCAGGGTTGCTAACAACTTTGGTTACTTCAATGATGATCATCGGTAAAATGGTGAGGAAAACATTCTTGTCGGCTCAAAGATTCACCGATGCTTGTCGGTTTACACATTACCAGTGTGATGCCCGATACATTTTGGTAAGTATGTTAGCTTTTTTTGTGTGTTCATCGATGCAAATTTCACCCAATAACTGATGGTTTCTTTTCAACAATATTTTACAAGTGACAATATGGTGCATCTTTAATAATGTTGATTTGTCTATACGATCAATATGTAATGGAACCGATGCGTAATTATAACTTTTCACAATGCAGTTCCATACTTACTTGTGCAGCTTAGTTGGATGTAGTGATGCCACTAGATCTATTGGATAGGGTGTCATCATTTTCATTTTTGGTTCCAGCACCTTCATTTTTTGTGGCTTTTACCCACATCTTTTTTCTCATTCTCTTGATGTCATCAATGGGTCAGTCAGTCTTTGCAATCTTTTATCACATGTCCAACCTTATGACAATGCAAACATGCCATACCTAGATTGGTCCAACCTCTTGACCTTCTAGTCCACTTTCTCATATAGTTGACAGTAATATGACCATACCTTCCACATGCTATGCAATTTACCCATGTGTTATAGTCCCAAACATATGAGTTACCTACTCTGGTCAGTTTGTAGCCATTACTAGGTTATTTTGGTGTCCATGCCTTGTTGTTCTTTTTCTAGTACTCCTCATGTGTATGCCCATTCATCTTGCAGGTAGGATAGTATTTTTCCATGTAGGTTTTCCTTTTTGGATTTGTCACTTTGGATCTGCACTCATGTGCCTTGTGTCCTTTCTTTTGACATTTATAACAATTACCAATGAAAGTAGATTGTGCTTGAGGAATACCTTTCATTGTGTTTCTGCAAATGTTTGAGGTGTGGCCTGGTTTTCCACAGTGATTGCATGATAGATTCTTGGTCCTTGGAGTTGCATATACATCCTTTTGATTTTCTTGATTAGATGACTGTCCATTTTTGGTGTATCCTATTCCTCTGTAGTTGTTAACTCTTCTTTGACCATCAAGGAAATCATCCATCCTTTTGTTGCCTTCTTAAGCTTTCTTGATCAATTCATTGTGTTGATTCTAGACTTTGATCTCATGCTTCAATTTTTCATTCTCTTCTCTTAGCTCACCGATGATCTGTATTCTTTCAATGAGTTCAGTGTTTAATCTATTTGCTTCTTGACTCATAAGATTAATCTGGTTGGTAACCTCATGGTGATGCTCAGTAAGTCTTTGAATCTCTGATTCTTTTTCTTGTATCTTCTCTGTTATTTTCCTCCTATCATCAATAGCCAATGTTCTTTAATTTTCAGCTTTCCTTGCATCATTTATGACATCAATCATTTTCACCATTTGATTCTCTTGACCAATTTGCAGCATCTTGATTTGCTCACTCAGATGTAGATTGATTTCTTGTAGATTTGTGATTTCTTCTACTGATGTGTCTGAAGCTTTGCTTGTTGATGATTCAGATGAAATGAAGTAATGTTGTATTTCTAATTCTTTGTATTGCTTCTCATTTAGTCTAGTTTCCATAATATTTCTGTCATCAAGAAGTTTTCTCAGGTTGATTCTTGCCTCTTTATAATGCTCATAGTTTATCTGCATTTGCAACTGCTCATTTTCAATGGTCTTGTCCAGTCTATACTTTTCCATTGCTCTGATCTTTTCTCTTAAATATTTAAGATTTTCAAGAAAGAGACTTTTCTCTGATACCAATTGTTGGATTTATATTGAGAATGAAGTTCTGAGAGGGGAGGGGTGAATTAGTACTTCTAAAACTTTTTGTTAGAAACACTGAGAGGGGGGGGTGAATCAGTGTTTGTCTATTATTACTTTTCAACAACTTAAACATAAATCAAACATACATTGAATGAAGCTTAACATAAGAACTCATAACACATGATATGATTACAGGGAAACCTTGATCAGAGGAAAACTCCGGTGGGAATCCGTACCCACAAATATTGTACTAGTATGATGAACCTGTTAAAGTTCCTTTCCTCTGTTGGAAGTAGTCTTTACAATATGAGTACAATGACCTGGTTAAAGGTCTGACCCTATTAGGAGTCTTTTAAAAAACCTTATTAAAGGTATATGGCTCACTTCCTAGGCTCATTTCCCAATAGGATGAAGGCTACAACCTTCTGTAAGTTGATATACACTATATCAAAAGTGAACTGGTGTGATGACACTATTGTCTGATCAGTTTCGTGTATGCACGAATGCTCTTACTCTCTTAAAGAGCTATATCATATACTGACTTCATCATACTGCTCTTCTATATCTTCCTCTTACATAATAATTGACACTTGTAACATAACTTTACATTACAAACTTATATGTTCATATCTGAATAGGCGCGACCCAAAACAAGACCAATATACTTTTTGCCAGAATACTTTCATAGCATCAACTGTCTGAAGATGCACGCATAGGGCATATGTCAGTTTCTCCATTTTCATCAGATCCATGCAAGGACCTTGATAATATGTCACAATGGTGGCATCAATCTATTTGATGTTCTCATTAAGAACTTCTAGAGATGGGGCAAGTGCATTTAACAACTGAGTTTGTCGGACTTGCTGATTTCCAACTTAGCTTTTTCAATCTTGTCTAACTGACCTTGATAGACATTATTGCATATGTTCATGTCTTGCGTGGATGTTTCAAATGATTTTTTTATGTTGTCCACCATGATTTCTACCTCTTCTATCTTTTTAATGTGCTCAGAGGTGAACTTCACTCTGTCCATGCAGTTGGCTATAACTTTCTTTCCCTTAGCTACCAATTCTTTTAATATGGATTGCCCAATCTTTAAAGATTTTAGGTCTAGGGTAAAATTCTTTACCAATTCATTCAGTCTCTCCTTTTTATATTCATCTTCTACAATTTTTGTAGCAAAGTCTACTAGACTTGTAAAATGTGATTTGAAGTTTGTTAGAATGTTGTCCACATCTTCAACTGATTGAACTTTGGCTACTTTCTTGTCATCAGGCACTAAGTCATTAAATATGTTCACTGATTCCAAAAAGTGAGGGTTCCTCATCACTTGTTTCTCTTTTTCTTTTTCCATAGCAAGAATGCGCTTGATCAGGTCTTCTTCTCCCCATGCGTCCAGACTTGCTAAATCAGGAGTTAACCTTGACAACAATGAGGTAGATGGTTGAGTGGATGGTGAGAATATAGTATTCTGACTAGTATCCATGCATTCAATCTTTACTGGTATCTCTTTGATTGGTGTCTCATTATCTTGAATATCTTTTTCTTCATTCAAGTCAATTGGATCATTGGAGGGAACTTCATCTTATTGTACAGATGTGTCATTAGTGCACATTTCTTCAGTGCTTACAAATGCTTTATCAACTTTGTCCATATCTTTTTCAGATGTTGTCATGGATATCCTTATATTTTCAACCACTATAGTATCTTCTGAGTCTTTTTCTGTATCAGAAGTTATTGTCACTATGGGCGCTGAAACCTATGGACTTGTTATAGGTGCTTTATGAATCACTGGTTCTATAACCTATTTGGGAGGAGCTAGAGTTACCTTTGTAGTAGGTTCCATTGATGGATACATGTGTCTATCCATAAATACTTGTGCAAATGCCTTTTTAGTCTCTTTACCTACCTGCTCATACTCTTTGTTCATAATATGTAGTTTCCTTGTCTTAGTTATGAATGAGGCTTCACTAGATCTAATAGAATAGTCTGCTCATCATGTGAGCATATAGGGAGAAGAGTATCCAATGTTTCTTATCTAATCCTCATGTCTTCCTCTATTGCATGTCTTTTCATGATCTCTAGTATGTTCCATAACTTATCTGGTATCACTGTTTTGAGTTCAAGAACAGACTTCTTAAACTTGATCATATGAGATATGATCATAGAATGTATCTCAGTCTTATTCATCTCTTGATACTTTTCATAGAATTTAGAAACTATATCTAATCTCCCTTCATTTACAATCCTATTCTTCAAAACATTTAGACTAGGTCTAAATCCTACCTCAGGAGGAGCTTGAGTATTCCTTGAGGATGGGTGATTTGTGAGCGCCTATTTTCTTCCTCTAGAATTCTTGCTTGGTATAGAAGGTGGAGATGAGTCTAGGTCAATAGTGGTAGAGGGCGCAGAGGTGCTCTTGACTTTCTTCTTCTTCTTCAAGATCTCATCTATCTTCTTAAGTTATTTGGCTATCTTGGCTTCTCTAGCTTTGTGAAGATCTTCTTGAGTGACTCCATGAACTTTTAGAATGCTAGATGTAATTCTGGATGCCTTCATTTTGTTATCAGCACTGTGTAAGATAGTATCCACTTCATTAGTCTTGTCTATGTAAGTGCCCCACCTAGGCTCATTTGGAGAGGAGCAAACAATAGAACTTGTGCATATCCTTCTAACACATGTTCTTGCACTTCATAACGAAGACGATGAATCCATTTGGTTCTAGGTTCAACTGCCTCCATGCAAGTACAATCTGTTTCCACCATGAAACATATGGTATCCTTATATTTGTTAACTATCTTCTTAGATAATCTGAACCTATTCTGCATCTTGATCCTAAATGTCTTGATATACATATCCATGGTGTCCCTTACACTGCTCTCTAAAGTGGCCTTGAGTGAAATCTGAGACATTGTGGGTTTGCTCCTGTCTAGGTAAAGGTTTGAAACCTTTCCAACAATATAGAAATACAAGTAGATGATCAAAGATCCAACCCTGAATGTCTTGCTCCTGTCATGCCTTATGATTCAAATGTTGTCAATCAATTGAGTGCGCAAGATCTCACATAGGTTGTATTGAGTGTTATCCTTCACCATTCTGATAGCTTCTAGGACTGTTGCTCCAGAGACACTGTTTAACCTGCTTGCTTACTGAAACTTATACCCAAGTATCATTGTTAGAATTTTTATATCATCTTCCTTGATAGGGTCAACTGTCATCCCACGCTTGTCAATTCTAGATAGGCAAACTTATTCCACTTGCTTCTTGACATCCTTTCCAGTAGGCAGAACTGGTCCATTCTTGGGAAGTCTAGTTAATTCATGGATTAAGTCTGTAGTGATGCACATAGGAACCTCACCAATCTAGTAAAGGTCATCATGTATTCTGCTTAGTAAAATATTTACCCATTCTGGCTCATCAAATTCATGCGCATTAGAGTATTCAAAGATAGGGTTATCAATCAAGTATGTGAACTCATCCTTGAATGTATAGTCAGGTTTCATCATAGATCCCATATGAGTGGCTATGCTGATATCTCCTACTATTTCCTTCTTACAGTAAATATATGCACAGATATCTTCTACATGAACAACACCTAATGGGGTTTTGGAGAAAGCTCCTTCCACATCATCCAGTATGGATTTGAATGGATGCTTCTTGAAAACAAATCTCTTCCTTTCTAAAATATCAAATACAACTGGAGTCTCCATACTAACTTGGAACTTGATTAAGTAGGGTTTCAAAAAATTTCAAAACGACGTGACTGCTAGGGTTCTGTTTCAACTTCTTATCCATTTGCTTTACTGCCAAATCTATTATGGTTCCATGCTTTGATGCTCAGTGCTCCAGTGCTCTCCAAATTCTATGATCTCAAATACAAGTGTGAAGAAGATCGAACATTTACTTTCCTTTATAAAAGCTATTGCAATTAATGTTTGCAACTGTACGTGAATTACTCAGAGAATTTGCAACTTTGATCCTGATGCATTTGAGACAATGCATAAATGCATACTGTAATGTTATGTGCTTATAACCATGAATCCATAGGTGCATACTCTGAGGTGAGTATACCAGCCGCGTAGGGTTCCTAAGCTGGAATAGCTCCCCCTAAGACCAAGAAGGTCTATTCAAGTAGAATTAGAGGGTGCTTCCATTGTGGATACATCAACTAATTTTTCAACATCATTGTCCTCCTTTACTTCAACCCAAATTTTTCTTGAATCTTCTTTTTCTTGAACAAACTTGACTTCTCCTTCTTCTTCAAATAGTGACTTCTTAGGATCCTCTTGCTTTTGAGTTCTGGATCTGCAAAACCTTGAGATGTATCTAGCCTTTCCACATATGTGACAAATGATAGGAGGTCTGATGCTCTTGTTCATCATGCTGCACTGCTTTGCTGTGTGTCCATTGTAGTTACATATCTGACATGTGGTGTTTTGCAAATTCCTTTGAGGTTGATTTCTCTGATTGTTTTGGTTCATTCTTCTTTGATTCTGCTATGACTTATTTCTTTGATTTGTTCTACAATGTATAGCCCTGTGACCAAATTTATTATAGGAGAAACAATAACCATTGAAAGGTCTTACCTCTTTGCAATCTCTTTCCAAATGACCATGTTTGTTACATGCATAACAAGTTCTATTAACTTGCTTGATTTCCCCTTTAGGTGGATTTGTTTTAATCTCTTCAACATTTTCAACTTTCTTTGCTTCTGAAGATGCTTCATGTGTTTTCTTTCTTTCTTGTAATGAATTGATTTCAATTTGTGCTACACTGTATCCAAGACCAGTAGTGTCGCCTTTTTTATTTTGTGCATTAATCTAAGATTGAAGTGAATTAGAACTTGTGTGGAGTTTATCAATCTTATCCTTTGCTTCTGTTAATTCAGATTCCAACTTCTTCTTTATATTTTCCAATTCCAGGACTTTCATGTTTTCTTTTAAGAGTTCATCATCCAATTATTTTCTATCTTTGATCTTTTCTTCAATAGCAATTTGGCTGTCTGTGAGCTGTTCATCCAAATTTTCAATTTTATCTTTTAGAGACATATTCTCTTCATTGAGCTTTTTGACCATTTTCCCTAAATCACTTATAGAACAATCCTTCAAATCTTTTCTTAATTTCTTGATAAGCATTTGTGAGCCATCAACTTTCAGTCTAAGTTCTTCATTTTCTTTTTTCAGATCTATCAAGATCTTCAAGAGCTGCTTCAAGATTCTTTTTCAAATGTTTTGCTTCTGCTGAGTCCATGATCTCCTCAAGTGGTTAAAATTTCTTTCAGAGGACCAGAGCTCTGATACCAATTGTTAGAAACACTGAGAGGGGGGGGTGAATCAGTCTTTGTCTATTTATTACTTTTTAGCAACTTAAACATAAATCAAACATACATTGAATGAAGCTTAACATAAGAAATCATAACACATGATATGATTATGGGGAAACCTTGATCAAAGGAAAACCCCAGTGGGAATTAGTACCCACAAATATTGTACTAGTATAATGAACCTGATAAAGTTCCTTTGCCCTGTTAGAAGTAGTATTTACAATATGAGTACAATGACCTGGTTAAAGGTCTGACCCTGTTAGGAGTCTTTTACAAAACCCTGTTAAAGGTATATGGCTCACTGCCCAATAGGATGAAGGCTACAACCTTCTGTAAGTTGATATACACTATATCAAAAGTGAACTGTTGTGATGAAACTGTTGTCTGATTAGTTTCATGTATGCACGAATGCTCTTACTCTCTTAAAGAGATATATCATATACTGACTTCATCATATTTCTCTTCTATATCTTCCTCTTACATAATAATCAACACTTGTAACATAACTTTACATTACATACTTCTATGTTCATATCTAAATAGGCGCGACCCAAAATAAGACTCTAGTCAGCCCTAAAACAAAATACACAACGCTTTCAAACAAGTCGACTCAAGCATGTTTACAAAAATGCTAATTACATCATTAAAAACATATACTCAAAGGCACTTATCCATTACATAACAAGATAATCCATGTTCATCAAAGCATTAGTCGACTTCCATGCTCTGTCTTCTGGACTGCTGGGCTACTAATCTGTTTGTAACTTCTCTGTACTATCTTTCTGTACTATTAATGTCTGGATGTAGTATGTACACATGTCATAGAACATATATCTAAACACACATATGCTTACTTGATCTCTCGTACGTGCCTTGATGTGCTGATCGCTAAATATCTCTGTCTGTCCTATTTTCCATACTTAGTCATTTTGTCTTTCATGACAAAAACTTAGTATGACTTTGTTGCCATGATGAAAACACAAAATGAGTCATGTATCCTTAGGAATTCAACTTTCCAACACTTTTCTTGTTTATCCCATTAACCCTTAGTCATCAGTTTGTAAATTATGTTATCTAACTGTTCATCTTTCTTTGTGTATATGCAATCATAACATAGATTCCTTAATATGTAACCATACAGGAAACATTCATGAAAATAGATAACACATGACACAAGATATGGTAACGCAAAAAACTCATGTTAGGAAGTAAAAACTGCAATGGGGATTGTTACCCACAAGACTTCACTATTTGCAGATAAGAAGGGGCCGATTAAGGCTTACATTTGGTCACTTCTGATGACCTACCCTATTAGGAGTATTACAGTGGAGACTTGTTAAAATGTACTTCATTTGAAGCTTTAGCAACACTATTAAGTGTGCACTCTGTTAAGAGATTTGTAAAGAACTGTAAAGTCCACCTTCTACAAAAGGATTTTAGATGTGATGCACTTGTTAGAATGCAACTACATAAGTCTTTGATCTGATGATGTATGCAATCTCTAATTGCTGATAACAGATCCAATAAAGCTTCCTATGTATGAGTAATCATCTTTACATGATTGAATAATACCTTTCTCTGCATATCGGTAGCCTCTGTGTGTTCTTGATAACTAGATATGATCTAAGTCTGAACTTTGCATGAATTCTTCCTTCTTCTCCTTAGATTCTCTTCATGGCTATCAACAACAATGAATCCATAATTCACAATTGATTTAACATCTATTTATACTATTTTTTAGCTCTAATCTTGATTCACGCTATGCAAGTTAACTCTAGATCCAAGGTTTACAACTTGACCTTGATCTTTAGTTAGATATATTTTAGATCTGTTAGGATGCTTTAAAACATTTACATTATACTTGCTTGACCCTCAAAAATGATTTAAAATAAATTAAAACTCTATAAATAGAATTACATTGCTTTATCTGACGTGTAAAAGTCAGATCCACTTTTTGTGGGTTCTCTAACTGACTGTCGGTTCTGATGGTCGGGCTGCTCTGTCAGTCTATTGATTTTCTTCTCCGTTGGTGTTCCTTTCTTGAACTGTTCATCGGGTTTGCCTTTTCTGCTCCATTGGTAAAATCTATACTTATCATTTTTCTCATGACACTTTGTTCTATCAAGTATGCTTGTTGTTCGCCGGTAATGCTTGTAGTTCACCGGTAATGCTTGTAGTTCGCCGGTGACCTTTATCCATTTTTTCCTTTTAATTATACTAGTGGCAAAACTTAATATCATCAGATATCATGCATCTCTATGCTACCTTCCTTGTCCAAACTCTTCTGGTTTTTCAAATGGTATCTGGCATCTCTATGCTATCTTCATGATCAAATTTTTTGATACTCCTTGGGATGTATCTCAATATAGAAAGGATATTTAAATCTATCTCAGTTAAGAGACTTTCTGAATCAATGGTTAAACTGAAACAGTATGATCTGTTCACATATACAACTTATACTTGCATTTTTTCAGATCTATTATAATCTCATAAACTAATCTGATCAATATATCTATGTTTATACCTTTACTCCACTTTGATTCTACTTGATGATGTTGTGCATTGTTTCTCAATGTCTGCAGAAAAATTTAGCTCTTTCCTTAGCTTGATTGATCAGGACTGTATGAAGTTTCTCTTCATCAGTTTCTCTTCAACATCCTCTTTTCATCTATTCACCCACACAATTCGTAATGAATTGAGTTGTCTCTTTATAGACATGATATCACCATTGTTAGGCTCTTGATTTTCTTGTTCTTGGCGTGATCCACAATCTTAGCCAATTAGATTTAAAGCAAAACTCTTATTTTATCTCATAGAGATCTTCTTGCCAACTAGACAAAACAACTTTAAATCCTTCACTTATCTCTAGCTTATCTAAATAATGATAACTACTAGTTAAGTCTATATTTAGCTCTGCCAGCTAGATATTTTGTTGTTTCTAAACTCAATTTATTATCGGTGTTCTAACTCTT
The DNA here is from genome assembly GCA_018584345.1 of Thuja plicata. Lineage (NCBI taxonomy): Eukaryota > Viridiplantae > Streptophyta > Pinopsida > Cupressales > Cupressaceae > Thuja > Thuja plicata. Next base: position 984,024 of record MU227596.1, on the reverse strand, counting down.
TGATAGCTTTGGTCAACACTCCAGTTCTCCTCGAGCTTCTCTGTCAGTTTACACTATGTTTCTGGTCGTCGGTTATGCTTGATTCTACTCATCGGTAATGCTTGTCGGTGTTCTTGCTTGGGCACCAATGTGTCTTGACTTTTGGTGATCTCTATCCATCGAGTTCCACTGACCGTCGGTGTTTGAAGTCACATAGTGAATGCTTGTCTTTTATGCATTACTGAAAGCATAATTTTTTTCTCTCTGATTCTATGAAGTCTTTGACACTTTGATTATAACCGATTAGATTGTATCAAGTTGACATCAATGAAAATACAATCCATTAAATGATTTAATGTCTTGCATTATCCTTCTATATTTTGGTGATCAACTTAACATCTTCAAACATTCAATAAGTTACATGTCATCAGTTCTTAACAAGCTCTTTGTTATGAACGGTGTGCCTCTGCAACACATTCAAGATACATTGAAGAAACAAATAGTTGCATACTTTAAGGAAGATATACATCCAAATTTTCAAAAAATATGGAGAGATTCTCTTTGAAATGAATTTAGAAGGATAATTTGAAGGGCCAATTAACGTGGATGGATCAAAGGAAAGGATTTTCACAGATAGCTTAGAGATTAGATAGATTTCTTGCTTCTGTAAATTGGTATGGCACTGGTAAAAAATTTCTATCAAAAATTATACTTGTATTTCATTCTGATCATTTTATCATTGCTTTGTTCATTGAAACCTTAAATAGGGTTAAATATGGGGTTTCTTACAAATTTGAAAAAATATGGCTTCGACATCCTCTTTTTATACCTTTGCTAAATCAATGGTGGAACTCCACCCCTTTTGTTGTGGGATCTAGGATGTTCCAGTTAGCTCATAAGCTAAAGCATGTGAAAAAATAGATTTAAGTTATGGAATGTGAATGTATTCAAAATGTTAATGGGCCCTTGGTCTACTACTGAAGTTGTTTGGTTCTTAATGAGCCCACCAGAGATCAAGTCTTGTTGCTTGCAAAGCTCTAGACACCATAAGGGATGAGACCGGGATCATGCCTTGGATGGATTTTGGAAGAATGAATACCCCTCAGTCCTTGGCTCTTAGCCAAAGAGATTTTGAATCTCCAAAAATAAAAAATAAAAAATGTTTGAGCAAAAATAAAGGGTCTTGGAAGAGTTATCAAATATAAATGATACAGTAATTAGTAAAGGATTAGATGGAGATTTATATGACAAACAAAAAATTTTACAAGCAGAATGGGAAGAAGTAGTAGCTAGGGAGGAAATATAAGTCTCATGAGTTGTGGTTAAAGGAGGGGGATAGAAATACAAAAAATTTCCATGCATATGTAGAGATAAAAAATCTAGATTTAACTCTATCTTCAAAATCCAAGATGTTGCTTCAAGCCAAGAATTAATAAAAGAGGAGGAAATACAACAAGAAGTTGTTAGGTTTTATTCATCCATTATGTCAATTCTAGACAACAATAATTCACCATCTTCTAATGATATAAATTATTTATTGGATTACATTCCAACATGATTACTAAGGAGGACAATGAAAATATTTTGAAACCTTTTACTTTGCATGAAGTGAGAGGGGTAGTGTTTTCTATGAAACCTGACAAAGCACCTCGCCCAGATGGGTTTACAGCTCTGTTCTACCAAAATGTTGAGATTTTATTGGTATTGATATTCTAATTGCACTAGAAGAATCAAGAAGGACGTGAACAATTCTAAAACAATTTAACACAACTCACAATACCTTAGTTCCAAAGGTAAAGGATCCAAAATCTTTTGTTGAATTCAAGTCAATCTCCTTGTACAATACAATGTTTAATTTTTTTACTAAAGCTATTTATTTGAGAATTCAACCAGTCATTTCTAAACTTGTATTTCCAGAACAAGGTGGCTTTGTTCTAGGAAGGGAAACAAAAGAAGGTGCTATAGTTGCCCATGAAATTTTATATTCAATTAAGCCTCCAACATCCCTTTTTCATTATTAAGTTGGACATGACAAAAGCGTATGATAGTGTGTGTTGGAATTTTCTAATGCAGGTGCTAAGAAAATTTGGCTTTAGTAATAAATGGTGCAAGTGGATTCTTTCTTGTCTTTTAGGAGCAAAATTCTCGGTGATTATCAATAGAATTCCTGTTGGTTTTTTTGGTTCTTGTCAATGAGTAAGGCAAGCAGATCCATTATCTCTAGTGTTGTTTATTCTTATGGCGGAAGAATTAAGAACATCAATCCAAAAATCTCATTTGCAAGGTTTATGGAAAGGGATTTCTATTCCTAACACAAACATTACAATTACCTTTTCTCATTTTGTAGATGATACTTTGGTGATGGGAAAGTCTTCTTTGCAAGAAGAAAATCAAGTTAAGTTATTGTTGGAAAAGTACTCCTCGATATCATGGCAGAAAATTAGTGCAACCAAGTCAAAGGTTTATGTATTTAATACTAAAGTAGCTATAGAAAGACAATTGGTATCAATACTAGGCTTTCAAAGAGTAGAGATTCCTTGTTCTTACCTAGGCATATCGTTCTTTATGGGTTCCAATAAGTCTGACTTTTAGAATAAGACTTTAGGAAGAATAAGAGAAATAATACTTGCTTGGAGAGCAAGATGGCTTACATTATCTGGCATATTTTGTTGATTAAGTCTATGTTGGTATCTATTCCAAATTATTGTTTGGCTATTTTGCAAGCCCCCAAGGGTGTTATTCAACAAATTGAAAAAATTATAAAAGAGTTCTTGTAGAAAGAAAATTTAGATGGTAAAAGGAAGCTACCACTAATTTCTTTGGAAAGCATTTGCGCTGAGAAATCAAGTGGTGGAGTAGGCTTTCATAATTTGTCTACAAAAAAAATTTCTCTAGGGGATAAACTAGGTTAGAGAATGTATGCAAGATCAGACCTGAAGTGGTGTAAGGTCATGCAAAGAAAATATTTAGATAATGATAATCCATCCAGGATATTTACAATTTCTAATCCTACAGCAGGATTAGTTATGTGGAACTTCATATTGGCTTGTAGAGATGTTGTTAGTCCTTTTCTTACATGGGAGGTTAATACCGAAGATCAAGTGTTGTTTTGGAGAGACTTTTGGGAATGGCTTGCCTCCACTTAATTTGAATCAGGATCTACAATTGGCTGAAAATATACTGTCACAATTCTGGGGAGTGTACTTAAAGGATTAGGTTTCTTTCTGTCATCCAATAACATGTCTTGTTCAGTGGAAGGATTAACAAATATCCATATTCTAGATAATCAATAAATATCTTTTAAGATATTTTAAAGAATGAGATGGTCTATCTTTTTCGTTCTCTAGATAAACTATTGTGGGCCCCATCCAAGAGTGGTCTATACACAGTCAAACAAGGGTACAAGTCAATCATTTCTCAAGCTTCCCAATATCAGTCTCATAGAGCTTTTGCCTTTTTTGGAACTTGACTGAGTTGCCAAAGGTGGTTAGTTTTTCTTGGTTATCGTTGAAGTAAAGGATACTCACAAGTGACCTCTTGGATAAGTTTTGAATAACAATAGTATTTAGGTGCATCTTATATAAAGAGGAAGATGAAACGGTTGATCATCTTTTTATTTATCGTCAAGTAGCATATGAGGTTTGGAGTTTCATTATGGAGAAATTGAATATTTTTTCCCTTATCCAAATTCTCTTTGGGATATGTTCATTAGATGAACATTTCTTCATAAATATGGTTTATTTGCTTGTATATGGTTAGTTACCCCTTCACTGATAATAAATTTGGTTGGAAAGAAATATATGTTTTTTTAAGAAATGAAGTTATTTTAGTTGAGAGAATTAAAGTGAAGCTAGAGAAGGCAATATTAGAAGGATGTAACTCTTATGTTGTTGATTACAAATCCATTTCTTCTTTATACTCCAGTTGGGATAACTTATATTAAATCACTGGAAGTGTATTATTTTTCCATTTTAAGGAGTTCCAATGCACCCAATTTTAGTGAAAGTGGATAGAAATAAGGTGAAATAGTTACCGACAAGTCCATCTTTTTTCAAACTTAACTTTGATTGACCTCCAATTGGAGATCTTGGTGTTGGTTGTTGTATACGGGATTTCATGGGTTCCTTAGTAGCAGCCAAAGGAGTTCATTTATTGCAAAAACAATATGACAGAAGTTCATGCATTATTAGCAGAAACAATACGACAGAAGTTCATGCATTATTAGCAAGTGTATCATTGGAAAATAACGTCAACACTAAAAGAGTCCATGTGGAAGGTGATTTTCTTTTGATAATAATGCATGTAAGTTAAAGAGAATATGCAATTGGAAAATAAGATACGTTCTTTAGAAAATTTGGGATTTGCTCACGTCTTTTGAAGACATCTACCTCTCCCATACATATAGAGAGGGAAACAAAATAGTAGACAGGCTTTCCAATTTGGCTTGTGATCAACGGGTTTTGATTAACATAAAAAAAAATAGTGAAGATTTGGAATGATTCACTCATCTCTAAGAGATAGTTAAAGCATAACAATCTCATTTGACTTAATTTTATTAGGTTCAAAGTGGTGAAAAGGTTATCTAATCTGGAAACCTTCACTAGTTGGGAGACACCTGATGATGCTAGAAATCATGTGAAGTTATTAAGGCATGCATGATTTAATATAAGATACAAAACAGGTTCTCTCATATTCAGATTTTGCAAAGTGAAGGATATTTCTAGACTTTTCTCTGTGCAGTTTTTTGAAATTTGGTTATTACCAGTTGAAGTACAGTAGTAGCTTTAAGGGTTATGATATGTTTGTATGGTTTTTATTAGCAATATATATAAGGATGTTGATCAAATTAGTAGATTTGGATATTAAATGCAAGATTTTGGTCTACTATCAGCATTTCATATATTTTATGAACTGAAAAATCTCTAATATTATGTGTAAATTTGATTACATATATAGGCCTCCATGCCTTTTGCTGAAAAAAATATTAAAATATTTGTATAAATATATAATAAAATTTATAGGGTATAAATTGATAATATTATTTTTTTAATTTGATCATATATTAAAAAAAAAAATTATTTGAATTTATATTTAATCAAATTTGAATGTATAACAGATATTGAGTTTGGAAAAAATGCTCTGCTAGGGTTTTCATGTGTACGGCATTCTGTCTGTGTTTCCGCTCTAAGCCATCCATCTGTCATTCCGCATTTATTGCGGGATCTCATTAGGGTTAGCCTTTAGTATGGCTTCGGCCAACTTCGGCCCAGCAGTTACTGTTGGTGCTCGAGTTGAAGCTTCGGACTGCCATGGCGCCTCCTCCGAACAAACGTCCTCGCAAGTTCGTCCCGAAGGTCTTCCATGAGGTAACCCTGATATTATCCTTAATCCTCAGGAATTCGATACTGCATGTGAATGGTTAGAGAAACATACGCTAATTGGATATTTTGTGGGTCGTACTCCTCCTGAAAGTATCCTCGAGGACTGGGTCAACAAGAGCTGGACCCCTCATGGGGTCCGTCTTGACGGAGTGCAAAATCTTACCAAAGGTTTTTTCCTTTTCAGGTTTGCTAACCCTTCCCAGGCGGATGCGGTTTTCAACCGTGGTCCCTGGACTGTTAGGTCCTCCCTTTTAGTCTTCCAGAGGTGGTCTCGAGACTTTACTGTCTCCGACGATAAAAAACTTAGGGTTCCTGTTTGGGTTGAGTTCCCTAGCCTCCCTTTGCCATGCTGGCCTTTTATTGAAGCTATTGCTAAGACCCTAGGCAAGGTCATTGTCATGGAACATGACAAGTTTTTCAATGCCCGTCCCCAGAAGCGGGTCTGTGTTGAGGTCGACCTTTCTCGGGACCTCAAAGATACTGTGGAAATTCAGATTGGTGGCCTCACCATCTCACAAAAGGTGCTCTATTTGAATCTGCCCAACACCTGTTATCGGTGTCAATCGGCAGAGCATAAGATAAAAGACTGCCCTCTGGTTACCCCTCAGGTGAAACCTGCGCTTAAAGATGCGTCAGTTAAAACCGTCGAGGCTGGAAAAAAAAAAGAATGGACCACCGTTACGCGTAAAGGCCAGAATGCTTCAGGCCCTAAGATGCCACCAGCCTCTGGTGCTGTTGTGTCATCTTCGGATGCGCCCGTTGGGCATTCTCCGCCTGTTGATGCGCCTCCTGTGGCACCTATTGTTCCAAACCCTGCTTCACAGGGGAAAAGTTCTGCTGCAACGCCTCCCACTCTAGAAGTGGTGCC
>MU227596.1:951492-965271 GCA_018584345.1 Thuja plicata | reverse complement strand
TATATATATATGAAGAGATGCTCTTTGAAATGAATTTAGTAGGAGAACTGGGCACTAGCTACGGTGAAAAAAATTTGCACCCATTGGAATGTCATGCCTACCTCATGCCCCATGTCATCTAATGCCCCCATCCTCCATCTTCTTTGTCCACACTTTCATACCTTTCACTGGTCAACTATCAACTTGAATGTACAACATGTCGGTGTCGTCACAATCGGCATCACAGTTCGCGGGTCACATTATTCTAGAAATTTAAATTTATCTATATTTGTCTTTTTGTTGCAGACGCTACATGCATTTGGTTTATAAAGGAATGGGGAGGGGGGGTAAAATAAAATTTTGAGGAAGAAAAGTTTTTGAATTTTAATTGATTTGAAAATACTTGATCTTATATTATATGATTGGATCTTGTATGGTAAAATTTATGTTTTATTCTTATTGTTTATTTTTATGTCATTTAAAATATTAGTGCTTTATTTATGTTTTGGGTGCTTTACTTTTTACTTTTTTCAACAGGATTTGTATGTTCTTACATTATCAATTCAAACTTTATTTTCTTATCTAGATATTACTATTTATTGTTTATATCTATGTCATTTGGACTATTAGTGTGTTTCTTGTGTCTTTAGATCAAATTCATGCATTGTCGTGTATCGTGAATGTAAATTTTCTCTCTTTTCTAGACATTTATTTTTTAATGAATCTTAAGCTCTAACTTGTGTTTAGTGGTCAAATTGGGTCTACAAATACTTTTTTAAGTTGTTTTGGTCTAAAATAAAATTATGTGCTACACCTTAATTAAATTGCCACCAACGCTTTCCTCAACACAACTCTATTCAATCCCTTTATCTTTCTCTTGCATTCTTGAGCCTCATATTATTATATGCTATTTAGATCTCAAGTTCCACTTTGACACCTATTGTTCCCACCCATTGTAATTTTATATATTCTTTCTCAACCTTTAACTTGAGTCTATCCTGGACCATCTTGCACAATTATCCCCTTTATTTTCCTTAAACCTTCTTCTACTATGGTTCCCACTTTACTCCATATATGTTTGATAAATAAAATTGTGATATATGGGTCCACGTGAAGCATAATGGATCAAATGCTACATGAGAAGTTGGAGATGACATAAACACACAAAGATGATGAACAACTATAGTATAAAAAATAAAACTCAAAGCATCATAATTCTATCACCATGAGACGAAATCAAATCCATTACAAATTCACAAAACCAAGGAAGTAAAATTTGGATGATAAAATAATAAAAATAAGTTCTAAAAATCCCTCATAGTGAAGCTCCTAGTCTTGACATAAATTAAACCCTCTTCTAATTGGAACCAATTTTATCACTTCAATCAGTTTCTGAAAAAGAGTTGACTGTGATCCTCCATATAAATATCGTCAACACATGCAAATACATTGAGTTAAAAATAAAATTAATTTTCAAACTAAAGACTCATAATTGATTGAATTTCATTTCATATTTTTCTTACCATATCCACTTTTCATTGTGTCCATTATTGTTATTGTTTGAATAAGATCAACAGAAGATGGTTGCATATGTTTTTGAATGTTTTTTTGATCAACTAAATCTGCAAGAGTATTAACATTTAACATATATCATAAAAGGCATCAGGCTGTCCTCAGGTAACACGATTTTCTCTCATCAACAATTTGTTGATGATACCATATTAGGAGGGGCAGCTTCGGTGAGTGAGGCCAAAGCTATTAAACACCTTCTAGACTTCTATAATAGAGCTACTAGGCAATCTATCAATTGGAATAAGAGCTCTCTCTTCTTTATTAATACCCCTGAGGTCAGACAAAGGAGAATTGTGAACATCTTAGGTTGTGGTATTGGCTCCCTTCCCTCTAATTACTTGGGTCTCCCTCTAGGTGTTAAGCCCCTTGAATAATTTTGGAACAGACTCATTGATAGATTCAATAGAAAGTTGGTTGGCTAGAAGGGGATCACTCTCAGTCAAGCAAGAAAAATTTAGTTGGTAAAATCTACTCTTCAAAACCTACCAACTTATGCCTTAAGTCTCTTATGTATCCCTGCTAAAGTGGCGGAAGCTATGGAAAAAATCCAAAGAAGATTTCTTTGGTCTCAGGCGAAAGAGTATATATGTTTCCCTTTGATTGCTTAGGACAAATTCTGGGTCCCTAAAAGTGTCGGAGAGCTTGGTACCAGGATAATCAGGCCTTTCAACAGAGCTCTCCAAGTGAAACAGATATGGCGCATCTTCTATGGAAAGGGAGAATGGAGATACTTCTTTGAAGATAATTATCTCTCCAATGACTCATTGAGCTACTTCTTTGACTGTGAAGAAATCCTGAAAGGATCTTTTATCTGGAACAACTTCCTCAATGCTAAAGATCTTTCCAAATCTAAAGATAAATGGAAAATAGGTAATGGTCAAACTATTAATTTCTAGAATGAAAATTGGTTACAGTTTGGCCCTCTGAAAGATAATGATTCCTTTAACATATGGAAGGATGAGTGCAACCAACAATTTGGGTCCCATTTCTACAACTATAAAGTGGGAAATTCTTGGGTGGACTTGCCTTCTATATCCCTAGATTCATCCCCCCTCACCATTGCTTTGAATTCTATCTCTTTGTCCCAGAATCAGGATGCCTTGATTTGGGAAGGATCCCAAATTGGTTCTTTCACGGTAGGTTTAGCCTACACTTTCCAGATGCACCAAGAAGCCAAGCATTTTTGGGCTAAAGCCTGGCTCCTTGGCCTTACTCCCAAAATTAATGTCTTCTTCTGGCTTTTGCTTCAGAACCGTATTCTTATTATAGATAACCTTTTAAAGAGAGGTCTCCCGATCCCCAATAGGTGTGTTATGTGTAAGTGTCAAGATGAATATGTGGACCATATTTGTCTTCATTGCTCCTATGTCAGTTCTATCTAGTGTTTCATCCTGTCATTTTTTGGAATGCAATGGTGATTTCCATCCTCTATTCAGGACCTCTTCTCCCAGTGGAATTTTCCTTTCAAGAATACTACTTTTCACAAAATTTGGACCTGGGCTCTCCCTCACCTTTTTCTAGGGAATTTGGAAAGAGCCTAACAATCGTATCTTCAGAGACTGTAGTGCTCCTCCCAAAATAAATTTTGAGAAGATACATCATGCTTTATTGGAAAATCATGTTTCCTATGGAAATACTAATCCTTTTGCAGGAAAAGACAACTCTACTAACCCTAAGAAGACCAAATATAAAAGAAAAAACTGCACCTGGACCTTTCCCCTGGAAGGTTGGTTTAAAGCCAACTTTGATGGCGTGGCCAAGGGTAACCAGGGAAGGTGGGAAGTGGTGGTGTGATTCTTAATTGCTTTGGCATGGGCACTATTTTTGTCATCCTCCCACTTGGATCGCAAACCAATCACTTCACGGAAGCAAATGCGACCCTCCAAGTTACCAAATTAGCTCATGACTTGGGGATCAAAAAAATATGGTTAGAAGGTGACTCTAGAAAAATTGTTAACTGCATCAACATGTTACACCCACCATCGTGGACTATTTACAACATTATAGATGAAACCCACAACCTTTTGAACACCTTTTTTAAGGTACACATATCCCACGTGTATAGGGAAGCCCACCAGGTTGCTGACTGGTTTGCCAACTTGGCGGTGAAAAGTTCCAAGAAGACTCGCTGGCTTCATGGAGGAGACCTCCCATGTGAAGTGAAGGATTTAGTTGATTATGACAAAATCAAGGGAAATGAGGGATTTATTAGCATTAATCATGAGAGTTAATGTGGTGCTTTGCAATGGCTTTCCTATAAATGGAAAGTATGAGATTGGAAGGATAGGTAATGATTACAAATCACACCTGCACACTTACTGGGTGCCCATTTGCAAAGGAAAAACTTATCTTTCAAGGAAAAGTAGAAGAACAATCTGGAATTACTCGGTGAGAAAGTGTCTATTAAGTGATAATTTACTGTCTGCAAAATAGAGCTTTTTTCTAGCTATGGGAGGTGAAAGACACAAAAGGGAACCCTCAAAAGAATATGAAAAATTGAGGAGACGGACCAAGGTCTGGAACTACCTTCAACAAGGTGGAATTTCCACTTTCATTGAAAGGCTTCATGGTGGGAAGCCATCAGTGACTAAAATGTTTGTGAAAAGCTGGGATGAGGGAAGCGTCGTGATTAAGGGAAGAAAATTTATAGTATCTGAGGAGGTTATCTCCACTGTCACTAGAATCCCCATTGTGGGCAAGAAATTTTACATAGACTGTAAAATCTCAAACTCTGTGCTTAGTGACTTCGTGAGGAATGAGGAAGAGGAGAAATCTCTTGTCAAAGCTGGGACCTACTATCTTCCTGAAGGGTTCAAAAGGGTGTGGATATTTGTCTTGAGGGCCATCATCTCTTATATCACGCTAGACACCAGGTTTGACAGGATCAGAACCTACCACTTTGTCCTCATGAACCATTTTTGGCATGGTATGTAGGTTTCTATCCTCTTTTACTTATATGCTTCTATTAATAAAAATATCAATGGGTTTAGGGATGATGCTATAGAAAGTCCTTCTTTGCATGAAGGGCTTTTACTTCTTATCTATGAGTTTTTTAAAGCCCAAATTCTGGGGAAGGAGGTCACTTAGAAAGAGGACATGGATGACCATGGCTCTAACTATATTCCTTCAGAGACTGAGGATAGTGAGGGACTACACTCTGAGGTCAAGATGATTATGACACTAAAAAGAAGAATATGGGTTCCTCCTCTAAGCAGCGTATTGCTAGTATTCAAACCATTAAAAAAGATAAAATGGTTACCCCATCCAAAAAGTAGACGAGCGCGGTAATATCCTCTGAGGAGGAGTATAATGAAGATGAGGAAGGGATGAACACACAAGGTGAGGAAGAGATTTCCAGCGGAAAATGAAGGAAGAGAAGGAAAACTACCATTGTGAGGTACCAAAACAAAAAGGGAAAGAACAGTGATGAGAGCGCTAGCTAGAAGAATTTCAAGGATTAGACTCATAGAAATTCCCCTGGATCTTTCCACAAGGAGAAGGAAAAGATCCAAGATGAGCAGTATGACACTAACCAGGAAATACCCTCCCCCCAACTCTTTGAACCCCAAAATATGATGAATGAGAAAGGGCAGGATAATGATTATTGTTGTTATATGTCTAAACAGGGGAGGAAGATGGTTTGGCATAATTTCAATGTCAAATCTGCCAAAATGGGGATAACTAGGGAAGTCATAAATCCAAAAGTTATCAAAGGTGAGGACGGTCAGATTAAGCTAGAGGAGTTGATTGACCCGGCTATGGTGGTTCTCAGTGACAACTCAAGGGAATTTGAGCTGGATCTTCTCCAAAACTCCAGGAATAGCATGCTGGACAACTAGAAGTCTATTAAATGGTTAGTTCATGAAGTGGAGGATCTCAAGAATAGAGAAAAAGGGACCAAGAAGGCCAATGTGGATAGTAGTGTTGTTGATCAGATGAACCTAAATACTAAGGTCAGAAAAATGGAGGATAAGATGATAAGGTTTGAAGCTATCCTTAAAAGCATTGTTGAGCAGAGCTTCAATATAATCAAAGCTTCCAACAAACACACCAAAACTCTCATTGATAAAATGGAAGAAAAAATAGATGGGACAAAAGCGGCCACTACTGGGGTAGAAAAAGAGCAGAAGACAGAACAGGGTCCTGGTAAGAGAACTAGGGTCAGTGCTAAGATAAAGAAGGATAATGATATGCTAACAGATCTCTAGAAGATCAAGAATTTTGTTGCTAATATGGAGCTCCTCGAGGCCAAGGCAGCCACCATGATGGTAGACATATCTTGAATGGGGCCCCTGGTTCTTTTTGTTGTCCCTGTGCTTTTTTTCTTTTTAGAAGCTTTGTTTGTTTATGTTCTGGTCCTGTGGTGGCCTGACCCATGTTTTGGCTCTGTTTCTTTTTGTCTGAGCTTACTTTTTCTATATTTACTTTGTTTCAGGTTTCAGGAACCCTGTAAAACCCATTTTACTTAATCAAAAGTATATATCTTGAATGTATAAAATTCATTTGTAAATTAAAGACCCAAAATTATGAATTTCATTTCATAATTTCATACCATCTATAGCTTGCATTGCATCAATTTTTGTTGATGTCTTCTCAGGAAAAAAAAAAGGTGACATATGATCTTGATTTTGTTGTTGATAATCTAATGCTGCAATAACATGACTATTTAATACATCAGCTTCGACAAACTAAATTTATAACCTAAAGACTCAGAATTGATTGATTTATATTTATAATTTCATGACCATATCTAGTTTGCATTGCATCCTTTCTTGTTAATGCCTGGTTAAGATCAATAGAAAAGGGTAACATATGTTTTTGAGCTTCTTGTTGATCATCCAAAGCTACAATAAATTTCACATTTAACACATTAACTTAAATAAAATGTTCAAATATAAAATTAATTTATGTAATTAATCTAAAAATTATTAAAATTATTATTTACATGAAATAGCTTGTTGAAATGAATGGGTAGGGATAATAATGAGCATCGATGGTTGATCTCTAAAAATTGCATCTTGTTTGTTTAATAGAGTATAGAAAAGTGGTTAGAGATATGAACTTAGTATTTTTTATAAAATTAATAAAATCATTTAATAGTTAATAGCTTACCATTTGTAACTTGTATTTCATCTATTATTGTTATATTTAGATCAATGGAGAAAGGTAATCGACATTCTCGAGTACTTTCTTGATCATCCAAACCTACAACATGCATGTTTAATGTATGAAATAAAAATCAGAAGTATTGTTATGTAAATTATTAAAATAATTTTTAATAAATGCGCTCACCTTGTTTGATAATATCTCTTTCTTCTTGTATTGTTATGCTTGAGCATTTTGTGACCTTTTTTTCTTTTTCTTTCTACAGCCTATAGAGGGGAATTGGAAATTTTCATTCTCCTCAACTCTTTTTTTTAAGTTTCTAGATATGGATTTGTGTCTTTGATGGATGAAATGACTTTTGTGCATTTAGCTTGGACTAAACAATGGTGATATTTGTCTCATAGACATGTTCTCTAAGCCAAGGATTGATTTAAATTTGGAAGATGAAGCAAGGGATGTATGGATATCTTTTCTAAATCTCTCAACACATTAACTAAAAATGTATTTTTCATCTTCGCTAATCGGAAAATATTTGGAGCATTGAATTTAAATGATCAACTGAGATTTGAAACTTATCATTGGTAGTATTAGATGATTTACAACCATCTGCAATATGAATAACAATGATCAACTCAAAAATATTTAAAAACTATTGATATTTCATTAAAAAATGATGGTTTTTTAACTAACCAATTTTGTTAGCTTCACTAATGACAACCCCGACATCTTGATCTTCTGAAAGTATACAACCATCTACAATTATAATATGAACTAGTTATTGTTGAAAATCATAAAATCATTTAAATTTAATTATAAAGACCATATCATCATTAATAATGACATTAATTTCATGAGTAGAACTCCCCCTGGCTTCGTCATTATCATCAACCAATGGAGTAAAAGCTTTGGTAATTTATAATAAGACTAATTTAGTTAGTAATGAAAAAATATAATAATTATTAAAATATAAATCTTAAACCTAAATCTGAAATTATACTTACCAACAACTTGGTTATGCTCATTTGGTTTACATTTTTGTTTAGAATATATAAGATCTTCAACACATGTTTTCATGTGTTTCCTCTTTTTGCCGACTCACAATCACACACATGCAAACTTGGTCCAAAATTTCTCACAAAATACTCTTTTGTTGGAATAGTTTGACTTCTTACTTTATATATATTTGGTAGGTGACAATCTGGATAACAATCTGTATCTGGTATTGTTTTTTATCTCTCTAAAGCAGTTATGTAATATTCTTTCTTTTTGAAGTTGGATAAAAATCCAGATAGCTACAAATATCTTTTATTTTTGTAGGATGGCTCTACCCTATGGAGAAGTGTATAAATGAGACAATCTATTATCCTTGTGCATTTCCTAGAATGATAACTTAGATATTGACTCTTTATGTGGGAGTGATATGAGTCTATCGAAGCATTAGTTTCTTAATTTGCATGAGGGAACCTTCGAATTTTTTTGCCCACATGGCTACACAAACAAACATGATATCTTAGCATATAGAACAAGGAACTTAAATTATATAAATACATAAAAAATATAAAATATAATTTTGATTATCTTACCAATACGACTCTCATCATGACACCAACTTTTTCTGAAAGTAATCAATGAATTTTTTCTCTTCTTTGAATTCATCCATGAATTTTTTAAACAAATGAGTAATGGCATCTTCACTTTCACTCATTGCATACATTATCTCACCCAATTTATCGAATATTTTTGTCTCAACTTCTTTATTACTGACAAATATAGATTATATAACATAATATAGAATTATGATATTGACGTATGTGAGTTTTCACATATTTTAATGAAATATTGACTTGCATGTATGCATTCTTCAACCATGCCCTATGTACATATCAAATGGATAACAACACTTGGCAATCAAAAGATAATCTACAAGTCACATTATAAAAGTTCATAAGTAGCATTCTAATAAAAAAATGTTAAATTGAAATTAGTTTATCCTAAAAATTGGGAAACATAAATAGTTTTTTTAAATGAAATAATAAGCAATTACACTCTTATAAATATAAGCTAAGGATGATAAAACCAAATTGCTTCAATCTCAACACTAGCATAATCTATCATGAATGCATTGACATGAAAATATTCTTTATATTGTTTTCCTCTTTTTTAAACCTCTGTTATCCATTCATGTATATCCTCAATTTTATTTCTTGAGGATATGACCCATGCAATATGTACACCAGCTTCTTGTTCATTAAATACAAGCAAGGTATATAACTGATACTACACATGAATAAATCAATAAAAATTTTAATTTTTTAAAAATAAATTATGCTAATAACTTAATTAAGATCCATAAATAAAATTAAAAGTATTTTACTTACACCATATTTATTTGTTAAGAATGTAGAATCTATTGCCATAATTGAGTCATGTAAATGTGTCACCATCATCTCTCGCATCCATGGTATTTGAATGCCTATGATAAATGAAATATTTTACACATTGTTTGGTGTTTTATAGTAGAATAAATTATATTTCTCCTCTACACGCCACAAACATACACTTTTTGCATCATCTTTATTTTTTTTGTGAGTGTAGGGAATGTACTCTTTTCTATGCATTTAATTCATCATTTCTCAACAAACATGTATCTCTCTTATTCATCAACTTTGTCATACCATAATCTAAGTAATGTTATTCACATATTTTTTCAATCCCCATACCCATCAATAATAAGGATTCAATTTATGATTTACATTCATTTGACAACCTTGTTGTAACACTACTCCTTGAATCACTAGAAGAGTCATCCTTTCCATGAAAAAATTCACCATTAGAATCTTGATGGCTAAAATCATTATATATAATGATTGCAATATTTGGTCTCCATACATAACCTTAACATGAAAGTGGGTTTGACAACCCCTTTTTTGAGTATACCTTTGTATCCTTTTGTTGGCTTTTTTGTTCATTTATTTTATCCAGAGGCCCATAAGCACAATGATAACTGTTTATACATGTACACAAATATATATTAATCAAAATAATAAAAAAATAAAAAATGGGACATGCTTAATTAATTTATTAAATATAGACAAACCTTAAATGCGTCTTTGTGGCATGGTCAGTAGGTTCTGTCAAATTATACTCCATATATCTTTTGCATATAAATGTTGTTTCTGTACTATCCAATAAACATTCTCCTTTGAAAAAAAGAGGGACTCTCTAAAGAGGGATATCAACACACCAGTCTATCTGTCAGCTACTATCATCTCCAATAGGTGTCCATTCAAGTTGAAAACTTGAGAAATGATTTCCTTCATTGGGGATGTCTTGCACGTCTAGGTTGATAAGTGATTCCCATTTATTCTTTCTACCCATCCTGAATAATATTAATATTGTTAGTGGCCCTCTATATTGTTTAAATATGTAGGAAAATCTTTATGGTGATACCTTTATATCTATATATTAATATCCTCAAAATTTTTTCATAATATCAAATCATATAAATACCATCATATCATCAATAAAATAGAATGACATGTCCCATGGTTGAAATGTTTGCTTGATATTATTGCAAGTGGATATGTACGGGGATGCTATGATGATATAAGAGATTCTATAACCTCAGACATGGATTTGTTTGAAGATATTATGTGACTATGGATACTATGGTGGTGGTGTAAACCTAGGTGATACATGTTTATAAAGGAGCTAACCTAGCATGTAGATGGAAGCATAACTTGCATTCTATAAGTATGGACTAAAAAGAAGAGACAAAAGTAAAAAAACTCTACAATTGAAAGGATGAAGTCCCTATTTGGCTTCAAGTGGGTTAGTTGAAATCTTACATGACGAACACATAAGACACAAAAAATACCCTATAATTATTCAAGTGGGAGTGACACCTAGTATGTGTTGGAATTATATTGGAATGATGTACTGAGAGGGGAGCGGTCAATCAGTACCTCTAAAAATTTTCTTGGTTAGCCCATTAACCCTTATTCATCAGTTTGTAAATTATCTTATCTAGCTGTTCATCTTTCTTTATGTATATGCAATCATATCATAAGTTATTTAATATGTAACCATAAAAGAAACATTCATGAAAATAGATAACACATGACACAAGATATGATATCGTAGAAAACTCCTGTTAGGAATTAAAAACCACGGTGTGGATTGTTACCCACAAGTCTTCACTATCTGTAGATAAGAAGGGGTCAGTTAAGGCTTACAATTGGTCACTTCTAATGACCTACCATGTTAGGATTATTACAGTGGATACCTGTTAAGATCTACTTCGTTTGAAGCTTTTGCAACACTGTTAAGTGTGCACTCTATTAAGAGATTTGTAAAGAACGGTTAAGTCCACCTTCTACAAAAGGATTTTAGATGTGATGCACTTGTTAGAATGCAACTACATAAGTCTTTGATCTGATGATGTATACAATCTCTAATTGTTGATAACATATCCAATAAAGCTTCCTATGTATGAGTAATCATCCTTCCATGATTGAATAATACCTTTCTCTGCTCCTCGGTAGCCTCTGTGTGTTCTTGACAACTGATATGATATGTTTCTGAACTTTGCATGAATTCTGCCTTCTGCTCCTTAGATTCTCTTTGTGGCTATCAACAATAATGAATTCATAACTCATAATTGATTTGAACATCTATTTATACTAGATTGTAGCTCAATTCTTGATTCACGCTTCGCAAGTTAACTCTAGATCCAAGGTTTACAACTTGACCTTGATCTTTAGTTAGATATGTTTTAGATCCGTTAGGATGCTTTAAAACATTTACATAAAGCTTGCTTGACCCTCAAGTTATTATTTAAAATAAATTAAAACTCTATACATAGATTTACATTGCTTTATCTGACGTGTAAAACTCAGATCCACTTTTTGCGGGTTCTCTAACTAACTGTCGATTCTAATGGTCAATTTTCTTTTTTGTCGATGTTCCTTTCTTGAACTGGTCATCGGGTATGCCTTTTCTACTCCATCAATTTTGTTCTCAAAATTGTGTCATCGGTGATGATCTCAAAATTATGTTATTGACCCGTCGGTGATGTCCTTTTCACTTCGTCGGTGTAACACTTGTCAGTGTTCATCGGTCAACTCCATACTTAGCATTTTCTCGTGACCTTTGTGTTCTGTCGGGTATGCTCACTGTCCATCGGTAATACTTGTACCAATGATCTCTGTCAATGTTTTTCACTATGTGTACTAATGGAAAAATTAATGTCATCAATCTCCCCCTTTGACATTAGTATCAAAAACATGATATGTGCAACATACTGAATGTATACTCCTTCCTTAGTCATTTGAATGACTCCCCCTATGTATATGCTGGTAAGTGTAAGTATATATAAATATCCTTATGTACTTTTCATTTTCCCCTTTTTTGATATATTGTATATAACTATCTTTGTATATCTATTCCTCTTGTACATACAATACACATTTATTTTCTATTCCTCCTTTTTTGATTCTAAAGGCAAAGGTACTTACAGCTTGTCAAAAAGGTGGGAATGCGAGGACTTGATCTCCTCCATCATCTTTTCCCATTTATCCTTTAGCATTTCTAGAGCCATGTGCTCAAGTGATATCCTTACATGTATATCATAGATGTTGTTTACTTCAGACATCTTTGGGGTTGCAATAAGGTTTCTCACATTAGAAATATGTTGTTGTAGAATAGTAAGATTAGGCAGAATGTGTGCCTTTAGTTTTGTAATCTCACCTCGTAGTTGTGTCTCAGCATCCATATGTCTTGTCTTAACCTGTTAGCCTCAATGACCTTGTCATGATGCACCTTGATACTATCTGCATTTGAGGTTAGGCTTTGTACACTTGTTGTGACATTAGAATCTATCTCTGCTAACTTGTCACTATTTTCTTTTGTAAAATTTTCAAGCATGCACATCTTTTGAACTAAGGTAATTTCTTCAGCAATCATTGGCTCTAATTGATCAGTTAGTTCAGAGAGATTTACCTTGTTCAGTGCCACTTCTTGGCTGATTTTATCAATTAATTTGTATTGATACTTCTTTTCTGCTTGTTCTTCCATAGCTTGTTCTGCATCTATATTTTTCTCTGTGATTGGGTCAGTAAGAACAACAATTTGTTCCTTAATTGTAGCATTTTCTTCAAGTTTTACCTCAGGAACAAGTTGTTGGAGAATGTCTCTTTCTTTTTCAAGTGCCATTGTTTCCCTATGTTCCTATATCATTTTATTTTGAATGGCTTTCCTTTGACATAGCACTCCAAACTCTTGAAGTTTATCACTGTCCAAAGTGGTAATATCCCAGTTTGAAACTTCTATCACTTCATCTAGTGTAATAGCCAGAATGTCCTTCAAAGTTTTCTTCTTCTTCTTCTTCTTTGGCTATGTGGCAGATTAGTGTACTACCATCTATAAAGCTTGAGATTGGGTTGACTTTGTAGGTGAGGGTAGAGAAGATGAGTGTTAGAAACACTGAGAGGGGGGGGTGAATCAGTGTTTATCTATTTATTATATTTCACCCAATTGAACATAAAACAAATATGCATCCAAAGAATCATAACACAAGAACACATAACACATGATATGATTACAAAGAACCTTGATCAGAGGAAAACTCCAGTAGGAATTAGTACCCACAAATATTGTACTAGGTATAATGAACCTGTTACAGTTCCTTTGCCCTGTTAGAAGTAGTTTTTACAATTTAAGTATAATGACCTGGTTAAAGGTCTGACCCTATTAGGAGTCTTTTACAAAACCCTGTTAAAGGTATATGGCTCACTGCCTAGGCTCACTGCCCAATAAGATGAACGCTACTGTGTGTGTGTAAATGGGTACTTGTTGAAAATGACACAAACACTCAATAGGTCATTGCATTAGCTTGAAAGGTTAGTCAAAACATGTAAAACCATTAATATCAACCTATTGCCTTCTAACTAGAAAGAGTGTAATCAGTTGCATATCTAGCCCTCAGAATATGCTCAAAATCAGTGACCAATATTGTCCTAGTATGAAGGATTTGATCTAAATTTAAGCTAAAAATGAGAAAAAGCATACAATCTAGCTTTAAAACATGAAATGAAAACAATAAACTAGCATGCTAAAATAGAT
>MU227596.1:882886-911564 GCA_018584345.1 Thuja plicata | reverse complement strand
ATTAGGACCCTTAGGAAGACCCCATGACCCCTTTTGACACATTTGAATGTTCAAATGTGTCTCAAGGGGTCATAGGACCCCTTAGGACACATTTGAACATTCAAATGGGTCAAAATGTGTCATGGGATCTTCCTAGGGTTCCTAGTATGCCTTATCATGTATTAGGACCCTTAGGAAGACCCTATGACCTCTTTCGACATATTTGAATAGTCAAATGTGTCCTAAGGGGTCATAAGACTTCTTAGGACATATTTGAACATTAAAATGGGTCTAAAGGGGTCATAGGGTCTTTCTGGGGGTCTTATAATGCATTATCACGCATTAGGACCCTTAGAAAGACCCCATGACCCCTTTCGACACACTTGAATTGTCAAGTGTGTCCTAAGGGGTCTTAGGACCCCTTAGAACACATTTGAACATTGAAATGGGTCAAAGGGGTCATGGAGTCTTCCTAGGGGTCCTAGTATGTCTTATCACGCATTAGGACCTTTAGGAAGACCCAATGACCCCTTTTGACACATTTAAATACTCAAGTGTGTCTTAAGGGGTCATAAGAAGACCCTATGACCCCTTTTGACCTATTTTGACACAATTCAACGCTCAAGTGTGTCCCAAGAGATCGTATGACTTCTTTGGACACAATTGAGTGTTCTAATGTGTCAAAAGGGATAATGGGGACTTCATAGGGGTCCTAGTACACCTTATCATGCAATAGGACCCCTAGGAAGTCCCCATGACCCCTTTTGACATATTTCAACACTCAAGTGTGTCCCAAGGGGTTCTATGACCCCTTAGGACACACTTGAGTGTTCCAATGTGTCGAAAGGGGTCATGGGCACTTTCTAGGGGTCCTATCGCATGATAAGGTATACTAGGACCCCTAGGAAGTCCCCATGATCTATTTTGACACATTAGAACACTCAAGTGTGTCCTAGGGGGTCGTAGGACCCCTTTGGACAAACTTGAGTGTTTAAATGTGTCGAAAGGGGTCATGGGGACTTCCTAGGGGTCCTAGTATGCCTTATAATGCGTTAGGGCCCCTAGGAAGTCCCCATGACCCCTTTTGACACATTTCAATAGTCAAATTTGCCCCAAGGGATTGTATGACCCCTTTTGACACATTTTAACACTTAATTGTGTCCCAAGGGGTCGTACGACCCCTTAAGACACACTTTAGTGTTGAAATATTTCAAAAAGGGTCATGGGGACTTTCTAGGGGTCCTAGTACACCTTATCACCTATTAGGAACCTTAGGCAGTCTCCATGACCCCTTTTGACATATTTCAACACTCAAGTGTGTCCCAAGGGGTCGTATGACCCCTTAAGACACACTTGAGAGTTCTTATATGTCAAAAGGGGTCATGGGGAATTTTTAGGTGTCGTAGTATGCCTTATCACACATTAGGACCCCTAGGAAGTCTCGATAACCCCTTTTGACACATTTTAACACTCAAGTGTGTCCCAAGGGGTCGTATGACCCCTTAGGACACACTTGAGTGTTCTAATGTGTGAAAAGTGGTCATGGGCACTTCCTAGGGGTCCTAGTATGCCTTATCACATGTTAGGATCCGTAGGAAGTCTCCATGACCCCTTTTGACACATTTCAATATTCAAGTGTGTCCCAAGGGGTCACATGTCTCCTTAGGACACACTTGAGTGTTTTCATGTGTCGAAAGGGGTCATCGCTACTTCCTAGAGGTCCTAGTACACCTTATCCCATGTTAAGACCCCTAGGAAGTTTAGATGACCCATTTTGACACATTTTAACACTCAAGTGTTTCCTAAGGGGTCGTATGACTACTTAGGACACACTTGAGAGTTCTAATGTGTCAAAAAGGGTCATGAAAATTTCCTAGCAGTCCTAGTACGCCTTATCATGGGTTAGGACCCCTGGAAAGTTTCCATGACTCTTTTTGACACATTTCAACACTCAAGTGTGTCCTAAGGGGTCGTATGACCCCTTAAGACACATTTGAAAGTTTTAATGTGTCAAAATGGGCCATGGGGACTTCCTAGGGGTCCTAGTATGTCTTATTACCTGTTAGGACCCCTAGGAAGTCCCCATTACCTATTTTGACACATTTCAACACTCAAGTGTGTCCCAAGGGGTTCTATGACCCCTTAAGACAAACTTTAGTGTTCTCATATGTCAAAAGGGGTCATGGGGACTTCCTAGGGGTCCTAGTATGTTTTATCGCGTGTTAGGACCCCTAGGAAGTTCTGATGACCCCTTTTGACACATTTTAATAGTCAAGTGTGTCCCAAGGCATTGTATGACCCCTTAGGACACACTTGAGAGTTCTAATGTGTCAAAAGGGGTCATGGGGACTTTCTAAGGGACCTAGTATGCCTTATCACATGTTAGAACCCCTAGGAAGTCCCTATGACCCCTTTTGACACATTTCAACACTCAAGTGTGTTTCAAGGGGTCGTAATACCCCTTAGGACGCACTTGAGTGTTCTGATGTGTCGAAAGGGGTCATCAAGACTTTCTAGGGATCCTAGTACACATTATCACTCATTAGGATTCCTAGAAAGTCCACATGACCCCTTTTGACATATTACAATACTCAAGTGCTTCCCTAGGGGTCGTATGACCACTTAAGACACACTTGAGAGTTCTAATGTGTCAAAAGGGGTCATGGGGACTTCCTAGGGGTTCTTGTATGCGTTATCACGCATTAGGACCCCTAAAAAGTCCCCATGACCCCTTTTGACACATTTCAACACTCAAGTGTGTCTCAAGGGGTTGCATGACCCCTTAGGACACACTTGAGTGTTCTCATGTGTCAAAAGGCATCATGGGGACTTCCTAGGGGTCCTAACACATGGTAAGGTGTACTAGGACCCCTTAGAACCCTCTTTGACCCATGGGGACATATTATAACACTTAAGTGTATCCCAAGTGGTCCTATGACCTCTTAAGACACACTTGAGTTTTCCACTATTTCAAAAGGGGTCATGGGGTCTTCCTATGGGTCTTAATGCATAAGAAGGTGTACTAGAACCCCTTAGGACCCTCTTTGACCCCTGGGAACACATTGGAACACTCAAATGTATCCCAAGAGGTTCTACGACCTCTTGGGACACACTTGAGTGTTCCAATGTATCGAAAGGGGTCATAGAGACTTCGTAGAGGTTGTACGACCGTGATAAGGTGTGCTAGGACCTCTTAGGTCCCTCTTTGACCCCTGGGAACATATTGAAACACTCAAGTGTGTCTCAAGAGTTTGTAAGACCCCTTGGGACACAATTGAGTGTTCTAATGTGTCCCTAGGGGTCAAGAGGGACCTAAGGGGTCCTAGTACAATCTCACACGTTAGGACCCCTAGAAAGACTCAATAACCTTTTTTGACACATTGGAACACTAAAGTGTATTCCAAGAGGTCGTAGGACCACTTGGGACACACTTGATTCTTCCAATGTGTCCCTGTGGGTGAAAGAGGGTCCTAAGGGGTCTTATTACACCTTCTCATGCATCAGGATCCCTAAGAAGAGTCTATGACCCCTTTCAACACATTGAAATACTCAATTGTGTCCCAAGGGTTCCTAAGACCTCTTGCGACACACTTGAGTGGTCCAATGTCTTGAAAGGGGTCATGGGTACTTCCTAGGGGTCTTAACATATGATAAGGTGTACTAGGACCCCTTAGGACCCTCTTTGATCCCTAGGGACACATTGGAACACTCAAGTGTGTCCCAAGGGGTCCTACGACCTCTTAAGACAAACTTGAGTGTTCCAATGTTTCAAAATGGGTCATGGGGTCTTCCTAGGGATCCTAACACATAAGAAGGTGTACTAGGACCCCTTAGGACCCTCTTTGACCCCCGGGGACACATTCAGTAACTCAAGTGTGTCCCAAGGGGTCCTATGACCTCTTGGGACATACCTGAGTCTTCCAATGTGTCAAAAGGGGTCATGGGGACTTCGTAGGGGTCCTACAACTGTGATAAGGTGTAATAGCACCCCTTAGGTCACTATTTGACCCCCAGGAGCACATTGTATTATTGAATTGTGTCCCAAGGGGTCCTACGATCTCTTGGGACACATTTGAGTGTTCTAATGTTTCAAAAGGGGTAATCGAAAGTCCCCATGACCCCTTTTGATATATTGGAACACTCAAGTGTGTTTCAAGAGGTCGTAGGACCCCTTGGGACATAATTGAGTGTTCTAATGTGTCCCTAGGGGTCAAAGAGGGACCTAAGAGGCCCTAGTACATGTTCTCACGTGTTAGGACCCCCAGGAAGATCTTATGACCCCTTTCGACACATTGGAACACTCAAGTGTATCCAAAGAGGTCGTAAGACCCCTTGAGACATACTTGAGTGTGCTAATGTGTCCCTAAGGGTCAAAGAGGGTCTTAAGGGGTCTTATTACACCTTCTCACATGTTAGGACCCCTAAGAAGAGTCCATGACCACTTTCGACACATTGAACCACTCAATTGTGTCCCAACGGGTCTTATGACCTCTTGGGACACACTTGAGTGGTTCAATGTCTCGAAAGGGGTCATGGGGACTTCCTAGGGGTCTTAACGCATGATAAGGTGTACTAGGACCCCTTAGGACCCTCTTTTATCCTCTAGGACATATTGGAACACTCAAGTGTGTCCCAAGGGGTCCTACGACATCTTGGGATACACTTGAATGTTCCAATGTTTCAAAAGGGGTCATGGGGTCTTCCTAGGGGTCCTAACATGTGAGAATGTGTACTAGGACCTCGGGGACACATTGGAACACTCAAGTGTGTCCCAATGGGTCCTATGAAAGTTTATTTGAAAAAAAAATTACAAAAAAAAAATAAAAATTATTTAAAAAAATAAAAATTTATTAAAAAAAATAAAAATCGGGTACCCGAAAATATTGGGTACCCGAAAAAATCAAGTATTCAATTTTTTTGGGTACCCAAAAATATCAGGTACCCAACTAGGCTTGTGCTTTAGTGTCAGGTTTGTCCAAGTGTACTGACACCTAGGCCTACTAAAAAGTCAAGAAACATTTTCATGCACTTTTAGACGAGTGAAAAGTGAATTTTTTTCACATCACCACTTGTTGGCCCCCCATGATCTTGCACATACCCTCCAATTTTTTTTATTTTAACACAATAATTAACTATTTAAGTGCTTTGTAATGTGTTACATGTCTATTTTTTAAAGGTTGGCCTTCTATGGTCAAATTTTCTTGTGCAACACCTAAATAAAAATGTTTTGGCGATAGTTAAAATAAACTTTTGGGTTAAACTTTGTATATTTTTCGTTTGACATTTCAGATTATGCTCTCATTACTTTAAACAAATAGAAATTAGATTTAATAAAGCTATACAATACAAATAGGACTTTTACAATAGATAATTAGAAATAAAAAAAAAAAAAAGGTATTTGATCATTTTTTGTTTATTATTTAGAATAGTTTGATTTTAGATACGTGGGTAACATAATGACGCAATTTAATTAGGTAGGTTTTAGTCAACTTGCACCTACTATAAAAATGAAAGGAAAATGGATAGAGAATTCATATCACACTCTAATTCTTCTAAATAAATAAAAATTAATTTAATTAAGTTATATACTACAAATAAGATTTTCATAATAGAAAATTAGAAATGAAAACAATAGAAGTGGTTGATAGTTTTTGTTTATTATTTAGAATAGTTTAATTTTAGATGTATGTTGGTAGCATGATGACATAGTTTGCATTATGTGATTTTCAAAAATTTGTCAACTCAAACTTAAGGAAAATGGTGAGATAATTCTACTTGAAATTAGAAGTTAGGTATTATTTAAATTGAAATTGATTGTGTAGCAACAATTTATTAATATCTAATTAACTATTGCTTGCACAATTATTGAAGTAAAAGTAAACACAAAAATAAAATTCAATAATAAATACTATTATGAATTGAAAAAAAAAATAGACAACAATATTTTTTTCAATTGAAACACTAGACCATTGAATAATACAGTAAAAATTTTAAAATTTTAAAATTTTCTTGAGAATTTATGAATTTAGTCTCATTTATCTTCAAAGCTGTAATTTTTCAATAACATTATAAACATAATCAACATTATAAATTAAGAATTTCAAATAATTAAAACAAAGCTAAACAAAGGTATGCATCCCCAAATAATTAAAACTAAATAAGACTTTTTCTTTCAATTATTTTTAATATGTAAATGGAAATTTTTAATTTAACATTAAAATTAAAAAACATAAGACTTATAATTAAAATCAGAGCGTTAATATCACTTGGCATAAGAATATTGTAAGCACAATGTTTGAATGAAGAGGACTAAAGAGTTGTTGATGGCATGACATCAAAGCATTATGTGAAATGTTGATGAGTTGACATCGAAGCATTATGTGAAATGTTTGAATGAAGAGGACTAAAGAGTTGTTGATGGCATGACATTGATGGTTGAGAAACATAAAGGATTTCTTCACAAGTTATGGAAGACTCACTCGCAATCGAAGGGAAGAAAAAGAAGCCAAGCACAATGAGTAACGAAGATTGGGAGTAACTGGATGAAAATGCCAAAGCAACAATTATACTCTCTTTAAATGATAACATGTTGTACAATGTTGCGAATGAAGCAACGACAAAGGATGTATGGGACAAACTCACAACCACATATGCAATGGCATCTGCAGAAAATAAAGTCTTCATTATGAAGAAGTTATACAAATTAAAGATGAGGGAAGATGAGGCCATGGCGAATCATCTCAACGATTTCAATACTTTGATCAGCCCAGCAGATTCGGTTGGCATGAAACAAGACGATGAGAACAAGGTTGTCTTATTGTTGTGCTCTCTTCCAAATAGTTGGGATGGAGTTATAACCATTGTTAACACTACAACATCAAGCATGAAAAAGTTATCATTTGATGAAGTTTCAACAACTCTTCTCAGCGAAGACATGAGAAGGAAGAATATGGAGTCTTCAAACAACGAAGCTCTTACAATGGTGAGTACTGAAAATAGGGGAAGAAGCCATAATAGAGGAAGAAACAAAAAAAATCAGAGGTCTCAATCTGCAAGAAGATAGTAGTCAAGAGGTAGACAAAATAATTGTTGGTTTTGTGGTAAAGCCATTCATGTTAAGAAAGATTATCACAAATACAAAAAGGCGCAAGAAAGGGTTTTAGATAGCGAAGAAAATATTGCACATGACAAGGATGAAGGTATTTTAGTACTTTCTACAAGTGACATAAAAGAAAATTCTTGGGTCATAGATTTTGGTGCTTCTTTTCATGCCACTTCTTGCACGGATTCGCTCACAAATTATCAAGAAGGTAAATTTGGAAAAGTTTATTTGGGTGATAATAATTCATGTGAAATTATTGGCAAAGGTGATGTTGTTTTTCCATTGGAAGGAGGAGGCCATGGCTTCTCAAAGATGTTCATCATATTCCAAAGCTAAAAATAAATCTGATTTTTGTCATTTAGTTGGATACACAAGGCTGCCCCATTTCTCTTTGCGGATTCATGGAAGGTAACCAAAGGTTCCATGGTAATTGCCAAAGGCAATAGAGTTGGTAGTTTGTATCTTTTAGAGCGTCCTTGTCAGGTGGGAGCTACTATGATAGTCATAAGCAGCGATGTAGCTCTTTGGCATCAAAGATTAGGTCATATGAGCAAGAAAGGCCTTGAATTAATGCTCAACCGTGATCAATTACCGGGCCTCAAATCTGCAGATTTGGAATTCTGTGAACATTTTCTTTGTGGAAAACAAAAATGGGTCAGCTTCTTGAAGAATGGACATGACAAAAAGACAACACCGTTGGATCTAGTACACTCGAATGTCTTCGAACCTATGAAGGTAAATTCTTATGGAGGTGCAAACTATTTTGTTACTTTTCTCGATGACTATACTCAAAAATTTTGGATTTACATGATGTCTCGTAAATATGAAGTGTTTTCAAAATTTAAAATTTTCAAAACACTTGATGAAAATCAAAGTGGTCATAAAATAAAATGTCTAAAGACGGATAATGGGGGTGAATTCTGTTCTTTGGAGTTTGATAATTTTTGTGCATATTCTGGTATTCATAGAATCATGGTTGTCCCATATACTCCACAAGAAAATGGGGCAGCGGAAAGGCTAAATTGCACCATTCTTGACAAAGCTAGATGTATGCTTTCTAATGCTAGTTTGGGCAAAGAATTTTGGGTGGAAGCATGTAATACCTCTGTTTATTTAATCAATCGCAGTCCCTCATCTCAATTGGATTTTGGCATTCTGGAAGAAGAATGGATGAGAAAGAGAATTTAATGTTATCACATTTGGGTGTTTGGTTGTCAAGCATTCATTCATGTTCCTAAGGAGAAGAGGAGTAAATTAAACTCAAAATCACAGTGATGTATATTTGTATGCTATGGAGAAGATCAACTTGGTTTTCGATTGTGAGATCCAATTGAAAATAAAATAATTCAGAGTCGGGATGTGGTGTTTAATGAAACAATGTTTCCAACTATGAAGGAGGAAACACATGATAGGGAGTATGTTCCCTTATCCATGTTTTAGATCGATTCATTTTCTTCTAAACACTTGCAGCATGTTCCATATACACCAAATTCTATTTTAAATCCTTGTTTCTCTTCTCATACTGCAACTCCAAGTTCAAATAATGAACAAGAAGTAGATTATTCTTTTGAAGAAATCAGTATGCAGGAAGAACATGGGAGAGCTCCATACACATACAGATAATCCTCCAATCATTCTCAGCATAATAGG
The DNA here is from genome assembly GCA_018584345.1 of Thuja plicata. Taxonomy (NCBI): domain Eukaryota; kingdom Viridiplantae; phylum Streptophyta; class Pinopsida; order Cupressales; family Cupressaceae; genus Thuja; species Thuja plicata. The sequence continues at coordinate 902,833 of MU227596.1, read as the reverse complement.
AACAAAACAAATTTGGTTCAACCCACGCATGAGTCTTTTCATAATGATTATGTTAACATTGGTTTGCCCAACTCCATTTGGCATTCTCTTCATGACGAAGGAAGATATGTTGTTTGGGAGGAAGAGAGAGCTTCTATGAAGTTCCCCACACCCGTGGGATATTAATTTTCCCATAAATCACCTGGTATGGATTCCCCTCCGAACGCTGCGGCAATAGCAGATAGACGAAGTCTGCGCAATTTGAAATGTGGGATTCTTCACCTTCTCGTGGCATCAAAAGACAAGGAAGACTCACGTGGAATGGAATATGGGATGTCTCCTATAGGCCCGTGTGGGAAATGTTGCACATCCCCTATAGACTCACATAGGATGCATAACATCTCCACTCCTCCAAATCGACATTGGCAAGACAAACCACTTCCTTTGGCAGGCCAACAAAGGACAGACAGTGCAAACTCGCGTGAAAAAAGATCTATTTCCCCAGCATTAAATAGAAAAACATGTCCTCTATAGATAAATTTCTTTCAAATACAGAATTGGGGGAAAATGCCAGAGTTTATCAGCCCATAGCCCATCCAATGGAAAATCCCAATTTTCAACATGATGATTCGATGATTCTTGGAAAGTCTAATACGTTTGGGAAAAATCAAGAATTGAGGAGATCTACCAGAGAGAAGAAAATTCCCTCTAAATTTTTAGACTAAACTATTTGATGAGCCTCCCAAAAGGCCATCTTTTCCATGTGTTTACTTTCCTTTATCAGCATTTTGTTTTCAAAGAAGAAGACTTTACAACTTATGCTTTTTATATATTTCTGTATGAAAGGACATAAGTAGGTAGAATGGATGGTGAAAACATAATGTATTTTTCTTAAAGCTAGTGGATAGAAGATGCAGGATATAAGTGATTGCATGTTGAATGGATAGTCCTTTTCCCTATGCTATGTTTGTGGGTAGTTTCCTTCATGTAGCCGAATGTTGTGCAAGAATATTGAATGAAATATCACGCTTCTTTCTTAGTAATAAATGATAAAATATATTTATGCGTTGGAAGTTATGTATACTAACCATTTTTTAGGAGTCAAGTTATGGCACATTCAAGAATTCCAGCATGGTGTTGAAAGGGTCAACGTCATTCGTTACCTCCAAGAGTGCCAACATAAAATACGGAATTAAGTAAGCGGTTAAAGATCGACGTGTCGCAGAACTCTCGCGGAGGAACAAATCAATTTAGTTCCTGAGAAGACACTGCACGCAGATCTAGAACCACTACATGCTACATTCTGAGAAGAACTTGAAGACCTACTATTGTTGTTTAAGATTTCTATTATGAGCATGATGTATCCATTAGTGATCCTCATTAATGGAGTGATCCTAGATTTAGGTTGTAGTGTAGTTCCTCCTTAAATAAGTGGATTTCTGTAGTTCCATAGGAGAGTAGAGGAAGAAGGAGAGTTAATTGATGTAATTTCTGGAAGAGAGTTTGATATTGTAGCACTGTTTATTTTCCAAGTATTTTTCCTCCATGAATGAATAGAGTGCAAAATTTGAGTTTCAGTATCTTATCGTAATTGCATTTCTATTCACTCATCCAAGGGGGCCCACTTGGTGAGTGAATCATTTTATTAGATTAGAAGTTATTTATTTTCTCATTAAGAAGAAAATAGAACTATGTTGTTCCTACAGCCACTAGTAATAGAACTAGTGTACTATTCCTACAGCATAGGTGAGCAGAGTAACCCCTACTCGTAATTATGGTTTTCTTAGCATAATTGCATTCAATTGAACTAGTGCAGATTCCTGAAGCATAATGTATTTTAATTCCATAGGTTTACCCATGAGAATCAAGGAAGTTTGAAGCATATACTTTGCAAACACCATTTCAAGTTTACGTCCTTGGTCGATAATTAAATGAGACTAGATAATCTACTTAGCAGCCATTTAGGGTGTCCAATCCTAAAATAACAGTTCAATGCTATGTGTTTTTGAGATGATTGTTTGGCCAAGAATTTTTGGTGTCGCTGCTAGGGATGGTGTTAGTTCAAACCACTTTGGTGCTCATGATTCCAGTTTTTATAGTTTAGGATTTAATTTTAAGAAAGAAATTTATGCATAGGAGAAGAGATCCTCGTGAAAGATTCCTTCCTCGTCAATACCAGGCCGAACCATTTGATCTTTTTAACCCTAAGCCTGAAGAACCACAAGTAGATAGTGAAGAAGAAGACCTGTTTGAAAATCCATTTGCAGACGCCCAAGGAGAAATCTCATCACCCTCATCATCCAAAGAATCGTTACGTCTAGAAGTCATTTTTGATGAGCCTGAGTATCACGACAACCCTTTAGCTCTTATTGTATACTAGCCATAGCAGCAACCAGGTCCTCCTCCAGGGATGGCTCTACCTACCTTTCCTTTCCCAATTCCTCCTCAACAGGTTAACCAAAACCTGAAGAACATTCCAGCCGTTGCATTGCCAAAATTCTATAGACTTATCACTGAAGATCTTGAGACTTTCCTCTTCGAGTTCGATATCCTCTACAGAAGCTATGACTACACAACTGATTCCTATAAGCTAAAGTTGTTCCCGTCAACCCTCAAAGAGGCCACTCTAAGGTGGTTTATGAGCCTCAGAGATAATGCCGTACCAAATTGGAATGCCATGAGCAACATGTTTCTTGCAAAATACAAGGAATACTGTAGAGGATGAGATTTGAAAGGAGATGACATCTTTAAGATGTCACAGAAAGAGGATGAAACCTTGGAAGAATATGTTTCTAGGTTTATGTATAAATTGCAGCGAAATGCTCAACACCAGTTAAATGAGGAATCACAGAAGCATCTGTTCCTCAAAGGTGTTAATGAAGGAAGCATAGAAGCCTTGGACCTTATGGCTAGTGGCGACATCACCCCAAAAATATAGGCAGAGATCAAGACCATATGTATGAATTACTCAAGGGCTACAGTAAAGAAAGGAAGAGGATTAAGGGACTTGCCTCAAAAGACAAATGGCTCTGGAGTGTCTAAAATAGAACTATCCAATCTCCTGTCTGAATTCAAGCAAGATATTATTAATGACATGGAAACTTAGCTGGATACCATGCAAGCCTAAAGGAAGAAAGAGGACGTGAATGCTATGCTGGCTAAATTCTACTCCCATTGCAGGGAGAAGAAATGAAACTGTAAGTGCAAAACTGTTGCATCTGTGGACACTACTTCAATGCCCATCAAGTTCAAGGCAATAGATGAGGAGAATGGAGAGGTCTTTTACGTGGCTCAAAGGTGACCATGGGCTTAGAGACAAGGTATGCCTCAAGACCCCTTAAATCATTTTGGTTATAATAATAATAATAGTAATCAGTGGCAGAATCAAAACTCCCACAATTCTGTCCCTCAAGGACAGAATTGGAATAATCATTGGTCAAACCAACAACCATAGTATAACCAAAATTTTCAGCAGCCACAGTATAACCCAAACTTTCAACCTCAATTTAATCCAAGCCAACAATAGTTTAACCCATTTCAATAGCACTATAATTCATTTCAACAGCCGCAATAGAATAATCAATGGCAACAACATGGTAACTGGCAACAACAACCTCAGTGGGGACCCAATTAACCAAACCAACAGCAAGCTATTATGCCTCCACCTCAACAACAAGCTATTATGCCTCCACCTCTTGTAGCCAATAACAGTCCTCAGAAACCACAACTGCCTGCTCAACCAAATCCAAATCCAAACAACAAGCAGCAAGCCTATTCACTGCAAGTGAATGACATCCACCTAAGATCACAGACTACATTGCCTACACCAAGAGAACCCATAATAACTGATGTTTTTGATACTGAGGAAGCTTCTAACAATTGCAATACTGTTGTTTCCCCTATTGTACTGCCTATTCCAGTTGAGAAAGAACCACCTTTTCCACAGAGATTGGCCCAACCTTTAGTATCCCCTAAAGAGAATACTATTGCAAAAGACCTGATTGACCAACTGAAGAAAATGACTATTCAAATACCATTATTGGATGCCCTTAAGGAAATTCCAATCTATAATAAAGAAATTAAAGAAGTCTGTATCAAGCACCCTGGTAGGAAAAAGAAAGATCTTGATACTGTCCATGTTCTTGGACAACTTTCTGATCTCATGCTTAGTAAAACTTTGATGCTTAAATACTCTGATCCCAAAAGTCTAGTTGTTACCATTCACATTAATGGTATACAAATATAGAATGTCTTGGTTGATCTAGGAGCCTCTATTAATGTTATGACTATGGATGTCTTTTTAAGACTTAGCATCATTGGGTTGAGGGAAACACCCACTATTCTCCAGTTAGCTGATAATTCAACTGTCAAACCAGATGGTATGGTAGAGGATATTGTTGTCACATCAGATACCTTAGAATACCCTTCAGATTTCATCATCTTGTCTCCAAAAGCCACACTAGGAGGGTATCCATTAATCCTAGAAAGGCCTTGGTTGGCTACAACAGATGCTTGCATTGCATGTCGCTCAGGAAAAATGACCATATATGATGGTATTAATACTAAGAAATTAACCCTGTATTCTCTAGCCAAACCTCAAGCTGAACTTGACTAAGTTGTCTGGCTGGATCTAGGAGATAACCCCTTTGAAGCTAATTCAGTACAATAGCTTATGGTTATAGATAGAAATCCATTCATGGTCTCACAAGAGGAAGATGACATACTTGTAGAAATTCTCACAAACAAGTATGGCTCTAAAGAACCCTCATGTCATGAACCTAACTGTTCTCTAAAAACTATATTTCCCCAGAAGTCTTCATCCAAGTTTCTTGCAGCACCTGATTATCTCCATACTTTGCTACCCCATGAAAAAAAGTCACCTACTTTTGCAGAATTTCTTATGTTGGACAAAGTTAAAAGAGTGTAGATTGCCTCAAGTAGGGAATTGAATGTCAATAAGGACCTCACTGAATCTCAAATGTCTAGCCTTGAGCATCTTTTACAAAAGAATCAACAAGCTTTTGCATGGGACTATACTAATAGGAAGGGGATTGACCAAAAATTGTGTACCCATAAGATTTATATCATTCCAGAGTCCAGACCTATTAGGCAACCTCAAAGAAGGATAAGCCCTGCATTAAGAGATATAGTAAAGGCTAAATTGCAAAAAATTATCCAAGCTGGCTTCATTTATCCCATTTCTTACAGTCAATGGGTCTCCCCTCTTGTAATTGTCCCCAAGAAAGGAGGCAAATGGTGAGTTTGTGTCGACTATAGGGAGCTTAATAAGGCAACCAAGAAGGATCACTTTCCATTTCCCTTTATTGACCAAGTACTTGACAACCTAGCTGGAAAAAAATATTTTTCATTCTTGGATGGTTTCAGTGGCTACAACCAGATCTAGATATCACCAGAAGACTAGGATAAGACAACATTCACCTATCCATGGGGAACATTTGCTTATTTCATCTTACCATTTGGGTTATGTAATGCACCTGCTACTTTCTAGAGGGCAGTGATAAGTATTTTTTCTGACATTGCTGCTGACTGTGTTGAAATATACATGGATGATTTTACTGCCTATGGAACTACATTCAAAGAGGCTTATGCTAATTTGGAAAAATTTCTTCAAATATGTTAGGACTACAATCTCTCATTTAATAGTGAGAAGTGTTACATGATGATGGAGGAGGGAGTTGTCCTAGGGCACTACCTCTCATCCTTTGGTATCCAGGTTGACCCTGCAAAGATTGCAGTAATTGTCACACTCCCAACCCTAGCAAAGCAGAAGGATGTCCAGAGTTTTCTTGGTCATGCCAGTTACTACAGGAGATTCATTTAGAACTTCAGTCAACTTTTCACTCCATTATAAAATCTATTGAAGAAAGAAGCGGAATTTGAATGGACAATAGAATGTGAATCGTCATTCCAGCAGTTGAAGGATGTGTTGACAAAGACCCCTATTCTCAGAGGACTAGACTAGAATTTTCCATTTCATATCCACATAGACGCATCTGACTACACAATTGGGGCAACGCTGGGTTAAAAAGAAGAAATAGTTGAGCACGCCATTTATTACATCAGCAAAGATTATCAAGGTGCAGAACTAAATTATATTGTTACTAAGAAAGAACTCCTTGCTGTAATCTATGCATTAAACAAATTCAGACATTACAGAACCAGCTATGAAGTATTTGTTTATACTAATCACTCAGCGATCAAATACTTGATGAATAAATTAACCATTTTTGGTAGATTAGCCCGGTGGTTACTCCTCCTGTAGGAGTTTGATATAACTATCATTGACAAATTGGGAAAAGCAAATGTAGTTGCTGATTTTCTCTCTAGATTACAAGTTCCTGATGATCCTGTAGCAATTGATGACAGCTTCCCGGATGAGTGCCTATTCTCTCTTGCAACATAAAATCCATGGTATGCTGACATCACAAACTACCTTGCTACAAGGCAGGCACCACCCCATTTCTCACCCCGTGAACGGAGGCTGCTGGCTAAGAAAAGTTTTAACTTTTCCTGGATATCTAGATCTATGTTCTACATAGGTCCTGATCAAGTTACCCACAGATGTGTCCGCGAAGATGAGATGTATGACATCCTTTGGGCATGTCATGATGAGCCGTGTGGTGGCCACTTTGCCAAAAAATGCACAGCAGATATTGACAACCGGTTATTATTGGCCTACATTACACAAAGATGTAGCTATGCATACCAGGCACTGTGATCAATGCCAAAGGATGGGATGTCCCACAAAGACTGATGAAATGCCCCTACAGCCACAGATGGTGGTAATGCCATTTGACAAGTGGGGCATCAACTTTGTTGGCCCCATTGAGCCATCTTCACATGGTAAGTCTTATATCTTAGTATGCACTGATTACGCCACAAAATGTGTTGAAGCAAAAGCAATGAGGCATGCAAGGGACCATAAAGTAGCAGAGTTTCTATATGAATTTATTTTCACTAGGTTTGGAGTGCCTCAAGAAATAGCAACTGATCAAGGGGCATAGTTCACCTCTAACCTTATTGTTGAATTAATGAAAGAGTACATAGTGAGGCATGGTAAATCTTCACCATACCATCCTTAGGCCAATGGGCAGGCTTAGATCACAAACTAGGAGATAGAGGCCATTCTGAAAAAAATAGTCACCATTCAGAAAAAGGATTGGGCTACTCAACTTCCTGAAGCCATCTGGGCTTACCGCACAACTTGGAAAACCACTACTGGATTCACTCCTTTTGAGTTGGTGTACGGAAAATCTGCATCCATGCCTATCGAGTTTCACCATAAGACTCTTAGGATGACATTGGAATTGGATATTACACTGAGCACAACTCAAGAGGATAGGCTCCTGCAGCTCAATGGATTGGATGAATACAGGAAATATGCACTTCATAACACAGAACTGATACAAAAGTAGTGAAAGAAGTGGCACGATAGATTCATAAAGGATAAAAAGTTTTCCATTGGTGATTGGGCACTGCTCTATGATTCACGATATCAGCATACTCCTGGAAAATTTCAAACCCATTGGTTGGGACCCTATGAAATAGTTTCAGTATTTGATAATGGTGTTGTTCAACTCTCTACAATTGATCTAGTCAGATTCAAACTCCTTGTAAATGGGCATCGCTTAAAGATATATCACAAGCCTGTGAGTCGTCAAGATTTATTGTAGCAATTCCAGCAGAGCTCATATAGTATTCTTCTTGCAGCAATTCCAGCAGAGCTCAGATAGTATTTTTCCTGCAGCAGACGCATCTGGATCTTCCACCCAGATTTTTTCCAAGCTGTGATTTTATTTCAGCTTTCATAATAAACACTTCACTTTGGTGATTTGCTTTCTGCGTAATAAAAAACCACATCACCTTTCTCTCTTCTGTGTGTCTGTATCGCCGCATCACCCCATTAGTGTGTGTCGCCTATCATTACACTCTTCCTGCAGCACATCAGGTTAGCAACTCATACTTTTGCACATAAATTATTTTATTCATTTATTATTTTGAAATGAGTGTATTTTTCTTTTTCTATTCTTGCATGCACCGGCTTGGTGGGACCCATGCCTTATGCTTAGTTGGGGGGAGGGGTTAGTTATTTCAATCATATCTATTTTAATACTTCCAAATTAATTTTAGCAAGCAAAAATGAAAAAACTTTATTTATTTTTGTCTTTTCATGGTGACCACCATTATGTGGGAGCTTATCTGGCACTCAGTGGTTAAGTCATCATGATTTAACAGTTGATTTGAAAGCAAATTAAAGAAAGGATCTCTTAATAATGACAGTTTTGTGATGTGGTTAGGTGGCGAACCTTAACATGCACGAATGCATTTATGAAAATCATTCGAAGTAATGCTAGCTTGCCTAAAATTAATTACTATCCTATACTTCAGTTTTTCTCAGAAAGAAAAACAAAAACATCTTGCGTCTGAAGGAAAGCCAGACATTTTTCAAATTTTATGTAGCAACTGAGCATTTCTTGCAGAGTTATTTTCTCCATAATTTGCAATGGGCAGACCTTTAGAGGCACGAGCCAACAGATCATCAAGTGTTACTTGAGGACCTGGCTACCTGTGAGTTGTTTTGGCAACGAGGATGGCTAGACTACTGCTGAAGCCTTAATGGCTTCGATGACAAAATTGGTTTTCAATTTCTGAATACCTTGAACAATGGGTTTGCTGTAGTAAAAGGTATGAGGGTTGAATTTTCAGAAGATATAGTGGAAGAGGTTACAAAGCTACCACAAGAAGAGGAAAAATGGACAAAGGATGTTGACTTGCGATCAGCTAGGGCACAATTTACCCTGCATAGTGACCCATAGTTGGAGGTTGGTAAGAAGCAGGGCACTGCAAGAATGTCATTGCCTATGGAGTTTTTGTAGCCGGCCACATTTATAATATCTTACTTCACCTGTGAGGGATGCTACAAGTACCTACATAGACTTCACTTCAAAATTATGAGCACCCTTCACCATGAAAATAGGCCAGTTGACTTACCTAGCTTTTTTTTAATATTTTGCAAAAATAGGCATCTCTTGTTCAGTCAGGGAAAGTACAGTCCATTTCCCACCACTATTTAATTAAGTTAATTGTAGAAAGAGTTAATTAAATAGTCAATTGGGACCTGGGAGGAATTCTTGGCTATGGAAGATTTGGCACCTAGGGTGGTTGGTCCGAGAGGCCATGGTGTAGGTAGTAGGGTTAATACGGCAATAGGGGTTTGTAAAGTAATCCATAAAATAGAACTTATTCCTGAAGCATCCTCTTCTAGACCTACCTTAACTAGGAAAAGAGCCTGTAATGATAGCACTCCTATTTCTGATAAGGAAAGAAAAAATAGAAAATCTGCTGCCTCCCCTAACACTTCAATGTCTAAAGAAACTAGGTCCACTACTATAAAAGGAAAAGACAAAACCATAGATGCAAAAGAATTGACTCCAGAACAACTGCCAGTTGATAGTGAAAATATGAATCAGATACCTGAGAAACCCTTGCCTTCTTTCAAGGAAGTAACACCAGAAGAACCTCCTGTAGCCATTACAGAGGAGGTGTCCTCCACCAGAAAGAAACACAAGGAACCAATGAGCTCCTCTCAGACCCCTGTGAGGAAGAGTCCTAGATTTTCTGCTAGTACTAGTAAAGCAAGTGAAACCCCTAATTCAATTATAAATGTTGAATCCTCTGAGTCAGCAGAAAAATCCTTTTTGGAGGTAAAGCCTTCAAGCAGGGCAGATGGTGATACCATAGCCCACGTTGTGGATGAGGAAACTCAAGCTGATCCACAAGTTGAATTCATCCTTGTGGAAATTGATAAAGATTCTATAGAAACAAAGGGATTTTGCAATAGTTCTGGTCAAGATTCAGATGATAGTTTAGAGAATCTTCCTTTGGATGAATTTCCTGCAGTAAATGAGGACATTTTAGGAGAAGAAGTGTTTGGGTAGCTGAGCCAAGAGGGATTGGATACATTAGCTAAGGCAACCGAATCATCCCAAGTGAATGATTTGATCAAAATCCTTGTCACTTGTGACAAGGGGAAAGGAGCTACTTTCACTAAAGTGGAGAAAGTAAGAATCCCTCAAGCTACATCTGAGTGGATTAATGTCCTTCAGCAAGGACCCATGCCACCTTCAGATTTTTCCACACCATTAGCAGCAGGATTAAGTTTGTAACAAAATATAACCTGGGAAAACTCACAATGGGAACTGGAGATAGAGAAATTAAAGAGAATAATTGAGGAGTAGGCTTGTCATCTTGAGCATAAAAAAAATAGAATTGCAGTACCAAAAAGGAGAATTGAGCAAATTACAGAGTTGACTCCTGCAACAATGGCATGTAGGCCACCTTCCCCAGTTTATGCATTGTTCCTTAAGGAACAATTTGTTAATTTTTAGTTGACAAGGATTGTTGAGGGATTAAATCCTTCCATGGATACCCTTCATGAATTCTATGATGCTTTCCGGTCAGCACCTATGCCCATTAAGAATCTGTTATGCGAGTTACATCTGCATAATCTAGCTGTGCCTGACAACAGAGAATGTAATTCACTCCTTTATGTAGGAGATGTGTAGTTGAGGGCGGTTATGTCTTGGATTCAAAATGAGATTAGCAGAGAGCACCAAGCTCTCCCATATCGAATCAGTGAGGTTGACACACCCCTTATGCTGAGGCCTGAAGTTCAAAGCTCTAGGCGGATATTCCTTGACTGGATTTCAATTACAATGAATCCTAGTGGATCTCGTAAGGTTCTCCCAATTAGAGAACAGGGGTATGAAGATTGGGAACAACATTCTTCACAAGATGTTGAGGCCACAATTTCAGCTTGTAAGCAACGGTGGCTGAGGATGCCCCACAACTTAAAAATTAGGGAGCCCCATTCTCCACAAAATTTAACCCTTGCTACTCACCATGTTCCATGGTTTATAATGCTGGGCCACACACAACTACATTATTGGATGCCCTTACGATTTCAACCTCCAATCCTCCTACAGCCGCTGCTGGTAGTTAATGAGAATGCAAAAGAGCATGATATGGTTAAGGAAAGACAGAGGTGGGACAGACTTCGGAAGAGCCATGGCTACTTTAATCATGTAGTGGATGAACTAGGGGAGAAGACTGCCGACAACCTAAGGCTTAGAGCCAGGATCCTAAACTTCATGATTGTTGGGGACCAGCAATAGTACAGTTGGGGGGAATGATGAGCCTCCCAAAAGGCCATCTTTTCCATGTGTTTAGTTTCCTTTATCAACATTTTATTTTCAAAGTAGAAGACTTTAAAACTTATGTTTTTTATATATTTCTGTATGAAAGGACATAAGTAGGTAGAATGGATGGTGAAAAAATAATGTATTTTGCTTAAAGCTGGTGGATAAAAGATGCAAGATATAAGTGATTGCATGTTGAATGGATAGTCCTTTTCCCTATGCTATGTTTGCGGGTAGTTTCCTTCATGTAGCCAAATGTTGTGCAAGAATATTGAATGAAATCTCACACTTCTTTCTTAGTAATAAATGATAAAATATATTTATGCATTGGAAGTTATGCATACTAATTGTTTTGTAGGAGTCAAGTTATGGCACATTCAAGAATTCCAGCATGGTGTTGAAAGGGTCAACGTCAGCCGTTACCTCCAGGAGCGCCAGCATAAATTATGGAATTAAGTAAGCGGTTAAAGATTGGCATGTCACAAAATGCTCATGGAGCAACAAGTCAATTTAGTTCCTGAGAAGACACTGCACGCAGATCTAGAACCACTGCATGCTACATTCTGGGAAGAACTTGAAGACCTACTATTGTTGTTTAAGATTTCTATTATGAGCATGATGTATCCATTAGTGATCCTCATTAATGGAGTGATCCTAGATTTAGGTTGTAGTGTAGTTCCTCCTTAAATAAGTGGATTTCTGTAGTTCCACAGGAGAGTAGAGGAAGAAGGAGAGTTAATTGATGTAATTTCTGGAATAGAGTTTGATATTGTAGCACTGTTTATTTTCCAAGTATTTTTCCTCCATGAATGAATAGAGTGCAGAATTTGAGTTTCAGTCTCTTATTGTAATTGCATTTCTATTCACTCATCCAACGGGGCCCACTTGGTGAGTGAATCATTTTATTAGATTAGAAGTTATTTATTTTCTCATTAAGAAGAAAATAGAAATCTGATGTTCCTGTAGCCACTAGTAACAGAACTAGTGTACTGCTCCTACAGCATAGGCGAGCAGAGTAACCCCTACTCGTAATTACTATTTTCTTAGCATAATTGCATTCAATTGAGATAGTGTAGATTCCTGAAGAATAATGTATTTCAATTCCATAGGTTTAGCCATGAGAATCAAGGAAGTTTGAAGCATATACTTTGCGAACACCATTTCAATTTTACGTCCTTGGTTGATAATTAAATGAGACTAGATAATCTACTTAGCAGCCATTTAGGGTGTCCAATCCTAAAATAGTAGTTCAATGCTATGTGTTTTTGAGATGATTGTTTGGCCAAGCACTATTATTCACTAAAGAGGTAGAGCCTGAGATTTTAATCTCTGAGCATATAGAACCAACAAGTTATAAAGAAGCTTGCGTGAGCAACGATAAGGATAAATGAAAAATCACTATGCAAGAAGAAATGAGCTCTTTGGAAGGTAATCACACTTGGGATCTGGTCTCTCTACCACCAAATTGGAAACACCACCAAATCGGAAACCACTTAAGAACAAATGGGTTTATAAACTGAAAGATTAAGGTAGAGGTACAAAATGATTTAAAGCTCGATTAGTGGTGAAAAGATATGCTCAACAAGAAGGGATTGATTTCACTGAGATCTTCTCACCAGTTGTTAAAATGACAATCATCCACACTGTTTTGGGACTCATAGCTATGTGGGATCTTGAATTGGAGCAGCTTTATGTGAAGACTACATTTCTACATGGTGATGTGGATGAGGAGTTGTATATGGAGAAGCCTTAAGGTTTGTCGAAAAAGGACAAGCACATCTTTATTGCAAGTTAAGAAGGAGTTTGTATGGGCCCCGCGATAGTGGTATTTGAAATTTGATCGATTCATGGTTGATCAAAACTTCATAAGATGTGAATCTGATCCATGTATTTATTACAAGAAACTTCCTAATGGTGAATTCATGATTCTTCTTTTATATGTTAATGACATGTTGGTAGCCGGCAAAAGTTCCTGAACTGTTGGGGAGCTGAAAACCAAGTTGGAAAGTAAATTTTCCATGAAGGACTTACGGGAAGCAAAGAAAATTCTTGGTATGACAATCACACAGGATAGAAAGAACTAAGAAATTAATTTGTCTCAAAAGGATTATGTTAACAAAGTTGTGGACAAATTTGCCATGACTGATGCAAAGATAGTTTCTACTCCCTTTGCTTCTCATTTTCAGTTGTCTTCTGAATTGTGTCCAAAAACACAAGAGGAAAAGGAATTCATGGACAACATTCCTTACAAATCAGTAGTTGGTAGCATAATGTATGCTATGGTTTCCACTCGTCCCAACATTTCCCATGTGGTGGGAGTAGTAAGTCTATGCTAAAATTTTGACACACTTCTATGAGTCATTATATCCAAGATTGCTCAAGAACCAAGTCTCAAATGGCGACCCATAGCTCTCTATTCATGGAGTGCAAGGGTTTATAATGGAGGCCCTCAGTTTAGACCTAGTTTGTGCCCATGCAAGTACACCATAAAATGAGAGATTCAAAGAGGAAAAGAAAGGGTTCTAGTCTCCATGATCATCAAATATGCATGCAAATGAAAATGTAAGCTATTCTATATGAATACAATGCATGAAAGCAAACTAATCTATGAAAGGAAATACACATGCAAGATTATTCTATGAAATGAAATATAAATCTAATCTAACATGCAAGTGCAAGAGTAATCTAAATGGATTGTCATGGATGCATGAGAGAAGAAGACAAGAAAAAGAGAAGTTACAATGTTCAAGCTCAAGTGCTCAAACTCACCTCCAAAATCGCTCTCCAAACCAGCAGCATAACAATAACATAATAAATGGATCCTAAATGAGAAGGATAGGGCTCCTTATAAAGTAAAGTGTGGAGAGGAATGCATCCTCAAGAGAAATGTGGGATAAATCCCTAAAAAGGCAAGTAAGAGGAAAAATACCACCACTTAGAAATATGTGCATTCAAAGTGTAGAGAAAAAAGGAATTTTTATTTATTTTTATTTGATTTATTTCCTTTTTTCATCATAAAGAGAGATTTAAGTGAGGATTTTATTTATTTAATTAAAAGATGGATTTTATTTTAATTAAATAAGACTATTTTATTTAATTAAAAGGGATGTGAAAGTAGGACAACTTCTACCCATTTAGTGAAGTAATCAATAGCAGTGAAGTAATCAATAGCAGTGATAATAAACTTGTGTCCACCTGATGAGTTGGGATGAATCTGCCCAACAAGATCAAAGGCCCAACACTAAAATGGCCAATGAGATATAGAAGGAATGAGCTCCCTTCCTGGAGCATGTATTAGGTTACCATGTTTTTGACACTTTTCTCATGACTTTGCAAAAGCTACTGCATCAATCTGCATCATAGGCCAATAGTACCCCGCCATAATCAACCTTTAGGCCATGGCAAGACCATTGGAATGTCCCCCACATATGCCCTCATGGATGTCAACTAACGCTTGGTTGGATTCTTCCTTTTCTAAGCATCAAAGACATGTTCCATCTAGACTCCTCCTATACAAATCACCAGAGATAAGGGAATGACAAGAGACATTTAGGGTAAAGTTTCTGTGTTCAGATCGGTTAAAGGTTTCAGGTATAATGTCATCATGAAGGTATGAGTAAATGGCACCATAATGGGATGAATCACGACCAACAAGGGTACAAATGACATGACTTTCTTGGGAGTCATAGATAGGGTGATGTAGCTCTTCCACCAAGAATTGAAATCTGGATTCATGCTGCCCTAACTGAAGGAGTGAAGCAAGTGTAGCCATAGCATGAGCTACTTTGTTTTCTGCTCTAGGGATTTGTTGAAATGTGACAAATGTGAAGTATCATTTGAAGGAATCAACCATTTTCTTGTAAGGTACCAGTTTCTCATTTTTTGTTAGATATTCATCATTGAATTGGTTGATTATCAGCTATGAATCCCCATAGATGTGTAACTCTATGATTCTCCATTCTATGGCCATCTTAAGTCCATTTGTTAAAGCTTCATACTCAACAATGTTTTTTTTACATGGGAACAATAACTTGTAAGAATTAGGAATCGTGTACCCATGAGGAGAAAGAAACAACACACCAACTCCTGAACCTTTTTGCATAAAGGATCCATCAAAGAAAATCTTCCATGTTCTTTCAATCATATACATGAGGTGTTCATCTGGGAAGTCAAATTGAATAGGTGCATTATCTTGTATTGGGAAATCAGCTAATTGATCTGCTATGGCTTGTCCTTTGATTGCTTTACGCTCAATGTATTCTATGTCAAACTCTGAAAGGATCATCATCCATTTAGGAAGTCTACCTGTGAGGGCAGCCTTACCTAGTAAATACTTGAGTGGCTCTATTTTTCTATGAGGTATATAGTGTGCACAAGCATGTAATGCCGTAACTTTTGGGAAGCAAACACAACTGCAAGGCAAGCTTTCTCAATGCTGGTGTAGTTAACCTCATATGAAACAAGAGTGCGGCTAATGTAGTATATTTCTCTTTCTTTCCCATGTTCATCAAGTTGAGCTAGTAATGCCCCTAAGGAAGATTATGTCACTGAAATGTATAGAATAAGTGGTTTCCTTGGGATAGGAGGCATTAAAATGGGAGGATTTTCCAAGTATTTCTTGATTTGATCTATGCTCTTTTGACAATACTCATTCCAAGCACATTTGACTCCTTTGTGTAAGTTCTTGTTGAAAGGTTGAGCTCTATCTGCCAACTGTGAAATGAATCTCCTTATAGATTGAAGATGTCCATGAAGACTCCTCATTTGACTAATGTTTCTAGGAGGTGGCATATCTATGATTTCTTTAAATTTTTTAGGGTCTACCTCTATTCCTCTTGTCGAAATGATGAATCCTAGTAGTTTTCCAGAGGTGACTCCAAATGCACACTTTATAGGATTTAACCTTAGTTGAAATTGTTTCATGCGATCTAGAATGACTTCTAAATCATCTAAGTGTGTGTCTCTTTTCTTAGACTTGGCCAAGGTGTCATCCACATAATCTTCCATGTTTTTATGCATCATGTCATGAAAAATGGTTGTCATAGCTCGTTGATAGGTGGCTCCTGCATTTTTTAATTCAAAAGGCATAACATTCCAAAAATAGGTACCCCATGCACAAGTGAATGCAATATTTTCTTGATCATTAGGAGCTATCTAAATCTGATTGTATCCGTAAAAACCATCCATCAAGGAATAAATCTCATAACCCGCAGTCATATCCACTATCATGTCTATATTGGGAAGTGGAAAGTCATCCTTTTGGAATGCTCTATTGACATCTCTAAAATTTTTGCAAACTCAAATGGATTTTTCATGTTTGGAAATTGGTACAATGTTTGATATCCATTCAGCATAGGCAATAGCTCTTATGAATCCTGCACCAAGGAGTTTCTCTAATTCTACTTTGACTAGGAGAGCTATGTGAGGATGCATATTTCTCAATTTCTATTTAATTGATTTGACACCCAGAGCTATGGACAAGTGATGCATGATAAGATTAGTGTCCAACCCTGGCATATCTGAATAATTACATGCAAAGTTGATCTTCTTTTTCTATAAGAACTTAGTGTAGGCTTATTTTTATTGTGGTGACAAGGACTCAGCAAAGTGTACTATTTGTGGAGCCTCATCTACACCCAAATTGACTACTTGTGTTGGTTCAATAAGCACTGAAGATCTATCTTGAAAGTAGCTAGGGAGAAGATCAAGTACCTCATCCTTAGGTGCCTCAAAGAGGTTTTCACCCTTGGATACATCATTTATTTTTACTTTTTATTTGGTTCTAACACCGCCACACAATGGTTTTTGCCATCAGAACTCCTATTCTTTTGATTTTATTTTATTTTTATTTTGTGACTAAGGTACTTGATGTCTGGCTCTATCATGTTGGTAGCCAGTTCACTAGTGGAAGAGACTACGGGTTCAATGGCATTCAAGTAACATGCTATCTCATAATAATTTTGAAACATTAAGAGCTTAAGTTCTTGATAGTGTTGGAACCAATCAATGAGGTTAGGATGAACAAGAGGTAAGTCAATGAATGGTTCAAGGTTTTAAATGTGAATAATATCATCTCTAGTGACCAAAGAGTTGGAGCCGTCAACTATCCTTCTAAGATACCTAAATAGGGATTCTTCCTAACAAGTGAAGAATCGTCCGCTAAGGCAACATGTGGGTTCAAATCCTCTAATCCTACACGTGACTCATCAGCTACCTCGGGTTGAGAAATATAAGTGTGGATGACATCAACATCCATGTCAACTGTGGAAGGCTCTAAGAAGGAGTCCCATTCATACTCATATGAACTTTTTTCTGAACTTCGACTAGGATGTTTACACCATGAAGGTTTGGGACATCTTGAAGTGGAAGTTCTAGTATCATCAAGCGTAACACCTTCTCTTTCCACCAAATGAACAAGATTATTTCATTGACTTTCTCTAAAAGGATCTTTTACATCTTATTAATCTTTTTCTAAGGTTGTAACTGTCTCAGGAGTGACTGGACTATCTAGATCTCCCCAAAGGAGATTAGTGGAAGGGACCCAATCTTCACACTTATCTTGCTGATTTGTAAAATTAGGTGTGTATTCTGGTTCATCTTCACTATCTGACCCATCAAGGAGAGGAGTAGTGTTCTTGTTGTGATTCGCAAATCCTAGGCCAACCGTCTTCTTAGACTTGCGTCCAAAAAGATTATGATCAAGGGGTTTGGCTCTAGCATCCAATCTGTGACTAAGAGGGCTATGTCCAGGATAGCCCATATTTTTGATAAAAGTATACCCTATTCCATAAGCCTTAGGAGAGGGAGATAAGTTCTCACTGTGCACATATTTCTCTTCTCTATAAATCCAGTCTCTAACAACTGTCTCTTCTTTCTCATCTTGAATAGGCACTGAGGACTCTACAAATGTGCCAAATAAAGTAATAGCTAAAGAGGAAGGTCTCATTTCTTGTGAAGGCTTGCCATAGCACCTAGGTGAAACTGGTAGTGCTATGAGGGAGTTGAGTTGATACCCCCCCATGCCTAGGTCTACTGACTTGAACTTGTCTTTACATTCAGCTAAGGTTGCATCAAAGTCTTATGCTTCTCTATTGAGGGGAACATGAGCTCCCGCTGAAATTGAGTTAATAGATAAAGTTTTATCCCCAGGTATACAAATATCTATTCCATTGTAAGGGAACTTAACACACTGATGATAGGTAGATGACACTGATTGCATATCATGAATCCACAGTCTTACAAGTAAGATATTGTACGCAAGGGGGCCAATGTCAACTATTTGGAATAAAATATCTTTTTCAACAGGGCCAATCCTAACAGGAAGGATGACCAACCCCTTGGAACTTCTTTCCACCTCATCATAGGCTCTGATGGTGATGTTTTTCCTAGTATCTATGACTTGTTCAGAATAACCCAACTTTTTCAAAAGACTCAAGGAACAAATATTAAGTCCAGCACCCCCATCTATCAACACACGCCTACCATGGGTTTTGTGGATCATGACCTCAATATGAAGAGCAAGATTATGTGGGTGGCTCAAATCTTTATCATCATCCTGCAAAAAAGTAAGGTAATGAGGGCTAGCAATATGGTTAACCATGTTCTCGAATTGATCAATGTCTAAGTTATTAAGGACGTTCGCTGTGCGTAAAGAATCCTCAAGGACTTGCTTGTGTCTCGGGGACAACTCTAAGAGCTCAAAGATCAAAATATGAGCTGGGTTTCTTTGCAACTGATCAACAATATTATAGCTCAACTTAGGATTGATTGCTGGTTTTGAGGTGAAATTCTTGGATGCCACTTGCTTTGGTTTACTTGGTTGACTTGAACTAGGTCCTCTAATGACAAGGGGACCTTGACTTCGCGTGACAACATTGAGAGTTTGAGATGACACTCTAGAGTTAGGACCCCTTAGCACCACGAAGGGTTCTTTATCAAAGATAGGAGGAGAGTCCATGTCTAGATCATAAACATAGGGATCTTTATCCCTCATCATGTTGACATTCTCTTCTACAACTTCAAGCATGTTGACAACATTCTCTGCATCTACATAAGTATAATTGATCTCAGCCTTTCCATTCTTTGGTTTAGAGGTTTCCCCCTTCTCTTACTTGGGAAAAGGTTCTTTGAATGCCTTATGATCAGCATTGGTGTGCAATCCATCTACCTTAAGTTTTCCATTCTCAATGAGATCTTGGATGATATGTTTGAGTTTCCAACAGTTTTCAATATCATGTCCAATGCCATTGTGAAACTTGCAAAAGGCTTTCTCATCCCACCAATGTGGCTTAACATCAGGTATATAATGCTTTGTGGGATCTTGAGGATGCACAAGGTCATTGGCAATGAGTGTTTTCAAGATATCCTCATATGAATCACCAAGTTTTGAAAACTGACATCTCTCTTTCTTAGACCTATCTTCATATCTTGGCTTGTTCTCTTCTTGATTAGATGCATTGAGTTTCATGGCTTGAAAAACACTAGACAAGTGGAGCACAACTTGATATTTGGGTTGGGAGCAGGCCACAACTCCATCATTGACCACTTGTTTGTTCCTATTCCAATGTGAGTTCTTTCCTTTATCCTTGTTAGGGTTTTTGTTTTTTTGACCATTGGTGTTGTTGTTGTTGTAATGCCCCTCCAACCCTGTCAAGTCCTGGCTATGCTCACTAGAAATTAGGAAGAGCTATATGCGAGAATGATCCTTCTCGAGATGGTAGCTTAAACCGAACCTCTTACAACTCACCAT